>CM047882.1:944744-1366322 GCA_026212405.1 Petrea volubilis
GAAATGGTTGTTTGAGAAATCAATGGCTGTGAAGATTGTTAGTATTTTCTCCAGATGAGTACTCTGTCCCTTGAGAGTAACCGTCACCGAGTCCTGGTAGTAAATGTAGCTTGCTGCTGGAAGAATAAAGTTCAAGAGATCAAGGCTACCTCCATCATCAATCATCATTGCGTCCAATTTTCGAAACAGATACTCAGGCAGAGGACCGCTAAGGTTGTTAGAAGCAATGTCGATAATCTGAAGATTCATCCAGGTGGTCTTGTCTCTCAGGCAGCTCATATCTCCATGAAACTTGTTGGAACGCAACACAAGAACACGCAATCTAGTCAAGTTCTTGAGCCAACAGGGGAAAACATCGTCTAATTCATTGTTTCCTAGGTTTAAGACCTCTAAATTTGTGCATCGCGCAAGAGTTCGTGGAACTTCTCCTGTTAAAACATTCCAGCCGAGATCCAGAGTCTCCAAGCCGCAATCAACTGGAAATGCATCTGGTATCTCACCACCAAGATCGTTTGTTCCTAAATTCAACACCCTGGTCCCAGAATGGTTTAATAAGCAAGAGGGTATCATGCCATGCAAGCTATTGTTGGACAAGTCTAGTATCTGTAGGCGGCTTGCATTGCAGAGCGAATGTGGGATTGTCCCGATGATTTTGTTATTTGATACAGAGAACAAAATGGCAGATGTGAGAACATTACCTATGTTCTCAGGGAGAGAAGAGGAGAAGTTATTGCTTGAGAAGTCTGTGAAGACAGCTGTGGATGGTGGAAGTGGGATTTGGCCTCCAAGCATATTGGAATGCAGATCAAGATAATCTAGCCCTCGGATATGATAAGGTTCTTCTAAATGAGTGAATTGATTATGGGAGAGATTCAAGAAACGAAGAAATCCATCAACTTGCCAAATCCAACTAGGGATTTCACCATTTAGTTGATTGTCTGAAAGATCTAGCATCATTAGAGAAGAGTGGTTCTTCAAATTGGGAATCTTTTGCAACCTGCAAGATGCCAACCTTAGGGTTCCTAACCGGGGGAACAATGAATAAATGGATATGTTCTCGTTTACTTGTACAGACAGATTGTTGTGGGATAGATCAAGGCTTGTAAGATTTGTGAGCTTTTGAAAATCACTCAACTCGAGCGAGCCATTGAACTTGTTTGAAGACAGCCCGAGACTGAGAACATTGGGGAGTTCAAAGAAAAAATGAGGTATTGGGCCTGCAATATGGTTGCTATCCAATTGGAGGACTGCTAGTGGCAAGTGAGAACTGTTTGGTGCCTCTCTAATTGAACCAGAAAAGCTGTTGTTGGAAAGATATAAGACTTCCAGTGATGGCAAACGAAATAGAGACATTGGGATTTGGCCTTCTAGAGAATTATCACTCAAGTCAAGGAAATCTAGATTTTCTAGGCCCTGCCAAAGGGAATCAAGAATTCGACCCGTTAAACCATTACTGCGTAGGTTTAACGTTTCGAGATTCTTTAAGAGAGCAAATGACGGAATGGGTCCGGAGAATTGGTTTATAGACAGGTCCAAGTAGACAAGATGAGTGAGGTTTCTGATGGAGCTTGGAATTCTCCCAGAAAAGAGACAAGCTCTGAGATCAAAATTTGCAAGCATTTTCAGACCGCCTATAGACTCAGAGACATTGCCCGAAAACTTAGTGTAACTAACCCCCAGATTCTGAAGAGATCCATTTATAGGAAATTCAGGCAAATTGCCCTCAAGATCTCTATTGTTACTCAAGTCAATAGTCTCAAGACTCTTGATTTGGAAAATCTGTGCAGGAACCACGCCGATCAAATCACACGAGCTGATAGTTAAAACCCGCAAATTTGGAAAATCCGCAAAGAATTCTGGAAACGGAGAAGAGAATGTATTGCCATCGAGATGAATAACAGATAAAGATTTGAGTTTAGCCAATGAAGAATCAAAAGGCCCAGTGAGATAAGCATTAGACAAGCTCAAAACTCTTAAATCAGGCAAAGAAGATGATATAGCATTGCACCAATCAGGTCCTTGTGCAGAAACGTTCACCCCATCAAGATAAAGCTCTCCCAGCCTCGTGAAGTTGTGAATTAATCTTCCGAGATCCGGGTTCTCAAGCTGAAACCCAGATGAAAATGTAGAAGAAAGATCAAGAACAACTAACCTTGTTAGATTCGAAAAGTCCCACGGAACCTGACCAGAAAAACCGGAATCGCTCAGATTCAGATAACGCAAATCTTTCAGGTTTCCGAACCCAGGTGGCAAATCAGTGAAACTCAAGCTGTTTCGAGCTAAATTTAGGTCTTGGAGAAACACGAGCTTGAATAGACTGCTTGTAGAGTCATTTATCCCGCTGGAGATCGATTCGTTGCTGAGGTCAAGAGTCAAAATACTACCCGTAGAGTCGCATTTCACTCCACCCCATCGACAGCAGTCAGTGGATTCATCCCACTGCACCAGCTTAGTTGAAAGTGATGAATCATACGTGAGGTTGTTTTTCAACTCGAGCAGCAAATCTTTCTGGGCTTGAAGACACTGACCTGAGACAAACGTAAGATCTGAGGTCGAGAAAATTAATGTTAGGATCAAGAAAGTGCCTGAAAACGTTTGAAATCTCATTTTTACGAAATGGGATTCGCGCAAACTTGGGAAAAGACGAATCTTGTCTTGGTCAGATAGTCATTACAAGTCTGAACTGATCTTTTTATGGGGCGGATTGTTGTCGCCTTGTGCTATTAAAAAAACTCTGAATTCATTATTTTAAGTTAAAGATTCGTTGAAAACGTGGGGATGATGTCCAAAAATATTGCAAAAGATAAAGTTTGATGAGTACAACAGACAAAAGTCCAGGTATAAAATATTGATGAAAGGCTTCAGTCTTTCTTACTCTTTCACAATTGCCGCAAAGCTATTAGCCTGAGGAAGCTCCCAAGCAGCTACACTATACTTGGTTCGAGGATTTTGTCTGAAAAAGAAAAATACTTGGGGAAAATAAGGGGAAAAATAACCAAAAACTTTACGAGTCTATAGTTGTTAAGGAATAGATTGTTATACAAATGTTATTTTAATAAAACGTGAATATTGAGAATTAGAAAATATATTATTATTTCCTTCACGTTATATTTTCCCTAACAACAAAAACAATATTTTAACCATCCTTTTTACCCATGAAAATTATGTGTTAAGTATCTCCAGTGCAAGTAATTGTGTGTCAAGTATCTCCAGCGCAAGTAATTCTGCATTAAGTTATCAATTTACCACAGCTTCTTTACCATATAAGACTAGACTAGAATCATAAACAAATGACAAACGAATACAGAAATAATTAAAAAAAAAAAAAGGGAATTGAGTCTACTTGAAAATAAACTCAACTGCTCCAGCTCAATTTAAGTGTAAATACATCTCATTCACATGCTCGAGCTCTGCATTAGCACATAGACATCTAAAACTTAGCTAAAGATCAAATAACATTTCATCACCAAGAATATTATTCTAAAACTTAAAACAGATTTACCAAAATTTTATTGTAAGAGCAAACAAAACTATTTATACCTAGTGTCCCCTGACTTGATTTATGATTACTCTTCCTCGACGAAGACGATGCCTTCTTGCATCTTTGTGTTGAAATACTTTTGCAAGAATATGGTCTGCTTGCCCGAAGTATACTTCTCTCCATCTTTCGCAATGCAAAACTAGCCAAACAGTGCCTGCCAAGCCGACAGCGAAACCCAGTGCAGCAGATACATAGTCCCAGTCGATCTCTTCCTTGGGGTAAAATTGCCCGTCTTTGAATCTCTGGGGTGAATCACCGCTCGTTTCATCATCACAACTTAGGCTAACTGGAAATCCACACAGCCCTCGATTTCCTTTGTAGGAATCTGCTGCAAACGTCTGAAGCTGATTGCCTTGAGGGATCATTCCAGAGAGCTTATTGAAAGACAGATTCAAGAATGAAAGGAAAGTGAGACTGGCAAGCTCCACAGGGATCTTTCCAGTGAGTTGGTTCGCTGACAGATCCAGCGAACCAAGCTGTTTCAAGTTCCCAATCGATCCAGGGATAGCACCTGTCAGGTCATTACGAGACAAGTTGAGAAGATACAAAGATGTGAGATCTCCAATTGCATGGGGTATGTTCCCGTGGAACTTGTTGCTGGAGAAATCTATGGATGTGAAGACAATCAAAATCTTAGTTAATTCCATCTCCAGCCCTTTCACGTTTACCGTCATTGAATTTTGATAGTAATATTTACTGAGTTCCAAGAAATCGAAATGAAGGTGGCCGTACTGTGATAGCTCATTATCATCCATATCCATCATTCCCCTCCAGTTCGCAAAAGACAAGCGTGAGATATCGCCACCGAAGTTGTTGGAAGATATGTCAATTATTTGAAGATTTGACTGTTCCTGAATGGCTCCAAGACATTGGAGGTCTCCATAGAATTCGTTGGATTGGAGAACGAGGACCCGTAAACTCTTTTTAATCAACATGCAAGGGAATGTGTCTTCGATCCTGTTGTTTCCAACATTCAAAACTTCAAGAGAGGGGCAATTCACCAGAGATCCAGGAATATTCCCTTTCAGAACATTCTTGTTGAGGTCTAAGGTTTGAAGACTACAATTGGCTGAAAATGTATCTGGGATGCTGCCACTGAGGTTGTTCCTAGCTAGACTCAAAACTCCTAAACTCCAATTCTCTTTCGGTAAACAGGGCGGTATACCACCGGTCAAGGCATTACCGGACAAATCGAGAACTTGAAGGTACCTAGCATTACAGATTGATGTCGGGATTCCTCCAGTGAGGTTATTATTCGAAACAGAGAAGAAGGAAGCAAAAGAAATGTAATTGCCAATGTCGTTTGGGATAGAGTTACTGAAATAGTTGAACGAATAATCAACATAGACAGAGGGCACGGGTGGAAGTGGCAACTCGCCCTGGAACTGGTTAGAGTGCAAGTCCAGTACAGAGAGACTGGGAAACTTGTAAGGCTTCTGAAAACCATTTAGCATGTTGAAAGAAAGATTCACATTTATGAGTGATCCGTTACCAATATCCCAAATCCAATTAGGTATTTCCCCCTCGAGTTGATTTGACGAAAGGTCCAGTTGGACTAATCTTGATTCTCTGGAGAGCTCTGGAAACTTCTGCAACTTGCAAGATGCTAATTTCAACACGTTTATCCGAGGAAACAGAGCCAAACCAGATTTAATACTTGTGGAATGGACAACTAAGTCATTGTAGGACAACTCAAGTCTTGATAGATTGGAGTTCTTGAACATTTCCAGCTGCACAGTGCCGTTGAAAGCGTTTGAGGAAAGTGAGAGTGCTTTCAACCCCACAAGTTCAGAGAAAAACTTGGGAATTGGGCCTTCTAGATGATTAGAGCTTAAATCCAGTGTTTCCAAAGAGGGGTTAGAAAACTCTTGAACATTACCACGGAACTCATTGTTAGAAAGCAGAAGCTTCTGCAAGGATGGGAGAGCAAACAAAGAGGATGGAATGTTTCCAGTAAGTAAATTGTGCCCCAAATGAATATACACGAGATTCGAGAGCCCTTCAAAGTGCATGGAGGAGAGTGAGCCGTTGAGACAATTATGAGAAGCATCTATGTAGGTGAGTTTCTTGGACAAGTGAAACAAAGGGAGTGAACCAGTGAAGTTGTTGAGTGATATGTCCAAAAAATTCAGTTCAGTCAGGTTCCCGATTGTGGGTGGAATCCGTCCGGTAAAACTGCAATTGGACAGCTCCAACCGGGATAACATGGCCAAGTTGCTAATAGAATCTGGTAACGGACCTGAAAAGTTGGTGTAGCTAAGTACTATAGTCCTTAAAGATCCATCCTGGGGAAACTGGGGAAGATTGCCACTAAGTAGCATGTTATATGAAAAATCAATATTTCGCAAAGTGGGCATCTGAAAGATTTCCTCTGGAAATGATCCCTGCAAAGAGCAATAGGCCAGACTTAACGTTGTCAGTTTGGAGAAATTTGTGAGAAAGTTTGGAACTTCCGAGGCCAGATTGTTGCCATCAAGGCGAAGCATTGAAAGGGATCGAAGCTTGGTAAGGGAAGGATCTATGGGCCCAGACAGGGAGCAATCCCTCAAGCTCAAAATTCTTAAATCAGGTAAAGAGGAAGATAGAAGCTGGCACCAGTCGCTCCCATGAGCGGAAATATTAACCGAGTCCAGATAAAGTTCTCTGAGCCCTGTCAGATTCTGAACAAGCATCTTCAGATTTGGATTCTCAAGTTTCAAAAGTTGTCCGGAGAGATCAAGACTGACCAATCTCTTCATTCTCAAAACTTCACTGGGAACCTGCCCTGCAAAACGAGCATACGACAGATTCAAGTGCGTCAAACTTGTAAGATTGCAAAGACCCTTGGGTATCTGACCGTTATCAAACCTATTGTATGCCAAATTAAGCTTCTCAAGGTAACCACGGCTGAAAAGAACCACCAACTCCTCAAGCCCACCAGAAATCATCTCCTCATCTAGCTGCAAACCGATTATGTGACCTGAAACATTGCATTCTACACCGTCCCAACTGCAGCAATCCTTCGTCTGATTCCAACGGGCCAGTTTATTGGAAGCAGAAGAGTCAAATATTAAGCTGCTCTTCAGTTCTAGCAACAAAGATTTTTGATCCACCAGGCACTGGCTGCACACTGGTGCAATATTTGTCATACAAAACATTGAGAGTAAAGAGAGACAGAAAAATCGACAAAGAAGTAAAGTTCTCATCTTGAAGAGGATGAACGCTGAAAAAATTCAAGCAAGTGAAATTGCGAATTTAAGCTGTCATTATGAAGACTCAGGCACCCAACTACCACAATTCAAGACCACAAAAGACTAAGGCAGTTGACTAGCTGACGGGGTCTTCTGGACCCAGCAAATAAATATTGTGCAAAGTCATAGAAAGACAACATTGTATTCAATCTCTGCAACCTTTCAGCATCAACTCTTGGCCATTGTTCTTCATCTTAATCTATAGACTAGACTCCTTTCAGAAACAGAGAAATAAAAATACTATGGACCAAAAATTTCAACTTGGAATATTTTTTGGGCACTAAAAGCTGCTGACTAGAGAGGCCATCTGTTTCCAATTTCAAGACACTAGCTTTGTGCATGCACCATACCTAAGGATTCAAATTAAATATTAGCTAAGCACCCATTAATAAAGAACAACAATTTCTTCACAATCATGAACAAACAACAACAAAACCGTGTTTATTTGAAACCAAATTAGGAAAATAAAATTGATCTGCAGCGAAAATGTTCAACAAGAAGTCACAAAAAAAAAACCAATTTCGTAATTGCAGGAAAAAATTTAGGTGCCTGAGAAATAAATCTTTTCCAGGTTTCAATTTAAAATCCAGAAAGCTGGATCGAAAATTACACCAGATTCCCAGAAATGCAGAGGCATTAAAAACTTCAATAAAATATAAATTCATCACAGAGAATGTGATTCCAGATTATAATGCTGATCACGGTGAATACTTTTTTCAAATTTGAAATCACATTCTACAAAAGCCTATCATGGGCATTCATCCGCAAAACAAATAAATAAATAAAGTGTAAAAAAAAATATGGGCATTCATCACAAATTAAAGTAAGAAAATTTGTGAAATCATGCATAAAAAGATTTTTTTTTGTTACGAAGAAATCTCATTCGATTAACGGAATATAACTTCAAATTTAAAAACAATATGAAAAAGGGAACCCTAGATTTATATTTGATCATCTTCTTTTTTAAGTTATACTTTGCGTAATTTAAAAATTTTTGCTAACAAATTTTTATTTGATATATATATATATATATATATATATATTTTCTTTTCCTTATGATTGTGGAAAATGCTTGGTAAGTGCTAAAGCAACAATGCAAAAATTTTATTATAGTTTAACAAATATTCAATTTGTACAGGAATTTCCTTTTCCTTTTTTGTTGGAAAGATAAGTTATATGTAAGAAATATGGAATTGCAATTAGTTGATGCTTAACAAATTATAAATAAAATTGCCAATATTATTAAAAATATAATGTCTGATTGAATATTCTAAACTTCTAATAATTTATTGATTTGGAGATTGAGGATAATTGAAGGTTTTATAACTATACTTAAAATGGAGTTTACTTAAATCACTTTTGGGGTAATTTACACTTTGTAAGCAAAAGAAGCACTTTATAGTTTTTACCCTTAAATGAGAAAAATAGCACAATACACATTGAAATTAATATAATTATAAAAGATTGCAACCCTCATTTATTTTTTGATTAAAATACTGCTAAATTATGAATAAAATTGCCCAAAGAAAGATAATTTTACCTTTTTCTTTTAAATTTTATTTTGATGGTATAGTTTATCAATTTATTTTCTAGGTGTACTGTGTCAATTAATTTATATTAGAAATTTTAAAAAAATATATCTTAATTTGATTCTATTAAATACTATTAAATTCTTAATTTGATTTTGTATATATCCTGACAAATGTAGTGTTGCTTGGATCATAAGAATACAATGAAAAAAATAATTATCAAATGTTTAAGTAATTCAAGAATAACTTCTAAAATGATAATTTAAATTTTAAGAATTTAATTTTTAAACAGTTAAACATATCTTTAGAGCTATATCACATTATATTTTTCAGAATTCTTCATGAATGTAGTAGTATTATACATTAAGAATGCACATATATTTTGAAATCAAGAAAGTTCACACACACACACACACACGTATACATACATTATATCAAACCCTAATTCATTTATTTGAAAATTTTCTCATTTAATTAGGCACTTATATAATGTCAAAAAGTATAATATAAGTTAGTATTGAAAATATATTTAATTATATAAATTTATAAAATGAATATTTGCAAAATATTTTTTTTTTGATAATTATTTGCAAAATATTATTTGAATTAGACATAAATTTGAATAATTAACTATCACTCTTATTCACCAACCAACATTATACCTTCTGTAAATCCTAAAACATTAAATATCATATATAAAAACTCAAATTAAGATAATTATTTTAAAGTCAATACATACTTATATATATATATATATATATATCAGTTTCTGTCATTTCGGTTTTCATCCTAAATAAATTGCTCATATATAAATCAATGTCAGTTATTTCGATTTTCATCCTAAAGACTTTAGTGGGATAATAAATATAATTAACTCTATTTTTAAAACCCACAGATACCGCGATCTAAAGGTAGTTCCCATCGCTGCCCCGAAATATGAGTTCACATTGAAACCCTAATTTCATAGTGAACAATGATTTATCAAAACTTTTCATCAAAGATTTTGCACAGCCAAAATTCTATATTCAAATTGATTTCAGATTAAAACCCCATCTATCAAGCAAAACCGTCAAAATCATAATTAAAAAAAAAACACCAGCTCTATAAACGTAAAAATGGTAATTAACAATGACTTTCAAGGTTTTGATCCAAAACTTAAAAAACATCACCTCACTCTAGGCCAATAGCCAACACCCTAAAGATCATAGCAAGCTTGAAATCACATTCTACAAGAGCCAAATCACTCACCAAATCACCCAATATAACGGAGACAAAAAACACAAAATTACGAAGCAGAATAAGATTAGACATTCGAAAAAAGAACATAAAATTGCAGAGAAATCTCATTCGATTAAACGGTCAATCTCTCAGCGCGAAAAGTAACAACTCAACATTACATATTGAAAATTCAGAATCTGAAAAACAACTTCGGATTAGAGAATAAAGAAACCCTAGAAATTGCCTCGACTCGGGGATCGGAGAAAAGGCCAAAACCAGGTGGAACAACTACTTAGATCTCTGCCTCATCTTTCGGCGCTTCCTCTTCAACCTCCTCATACGCTTCTTCTTCCACTGTTTCCGGGAAGAGATAGAGAGAGAGAGAGAGAGTGAGAATCAAATTAAGCGATGAAATTACAGCGAACGATTAACGTGAGATGAATTGAGAAGCTTTACCTTAGCTCTCATGGTGAAAGAGAAATTCTAGCGAAACTGATAACGCGTCCCTCTGAGAAATCTGGAAGAAAAGGAGAAGATTGAAGGTGTTAAATTGAAGAGACGAATAAACCCTAGGGTTTGCTAAGGTATTAAATATGGAACCTTATATGTTTCATAAATGGGCCTTTTATGGATCAGGCTCCGTTAAATTGGTAAAAGACTTAGCCCAGTCCAAAATCACGCCCAACTAGTTACTATTTCTCAAAATTCTGGCGGGGTAAAATTGTCTTTTCTTCGTTCTCATATTTTCGATGCGACCTAATGAAACAAATCTTGACCTGTTAAAAGACGCTTCTCAAAAGCGTTTTTGCTGTTTCAATTTCAACGCAATTATCTGGTTTAAGTGTGGCGTATTCTTTTTATTTTCTGCTCAAATTATTCGAATTCGAACACCAATCTTTGTTGAGTTGGCTCAATTTATTTACATCCATAAATATGGTACAGTTCGTTTCTTCTTTTTTTTTTTTTTAACTTTTTTTCGTCAGATCATGTTATTATCATTACCATTACCATTACCATTACCATTAAATAACTATTAATGTTATCATTCATTATAATTAAATATCAAACAATATCAACAACTATTACAGTTATGAATTAATAACCAAACTGCTATTAAAATAAATCAAATATTAATCAATATAAACAACTATTATAATTATGAATAAATAACTAAATTATTATTAAAATAGATCAAATATTACTATAAAAATAGAATTAAGACCTACATATTTTGATGGAATTGAATTCAAAATCTTATAATTTTGTGACTTCAATTTCGTCAGTTAAAATAGACCTGATCGGAAGATGATAACATAACACGTAATTATTATTGCAAGGGCAAACCCCCAACAAAGTAGTTCTAATAGATTTGACTCAACTTTTCCAAAGAAAGTACATCACCGTAATCCCATCAAATTTAAATTTAAGGTCCAAGGGCAAAATTGTCTTTTAACAGTTTCGGGTGGGACAAAATCGCGACGAGCTAGAAACGCTTTCTCAAAAAGCGTGTTCATTTGTTCATCTTCAGCATTCGAGTGTAGGATCTTCTTCTTCTTCTTCTTCTTCTTCTTCGTATCCCTAGGCAGTTGGCGAAATCACAATGGAAATTGATCGAGGAGAAAACCTCTCTCCAGGTGCAAATACTGGTAAAGTCCGTTTCTTTTTTACACTCATTCGACGCATTTTGTTCTCTCTTTCTCTCTCTGAGTCTCTCTCTCTCTCTCTCTCTCTGATGCTTTGGTGAAGGAGAAGGAAAGAAAGAAACCAAGCAAATAATACTAGTATTGATGGGCGTACCTGGAAGTGGAAAATCTACTTTTTGTGAAGAAGTCATGAACATTTCTTCCCGCTCATGGGTTCGCGTTTGCCAGGTTTGCTTACACTACACACCACCGTATACTTTGTTGAAAGATGGTACTTTGTTTACTTTTGTTTTATTCTTTGAACAAATAGATGCTCTGTTTGATAAAATGCTTCAATGGGTTTCGAGTTTTCTTCTGTGTTGTTTGCCGTTTATCGACAAAGTGAGTGAAAATTAGTGAAGCTTTTATTTTCACCATACTATGAGTTGAACCACCATCTTTTTTTTTTTTCAAGACTATTATGGAGTGTTGCTGAATGCGACTTGTTATATGTGATTATAGGTGGTCTTTTTTGTTTAGTAAATCCTCTCTGCCCTTTCTCTTGATGCAGGATAATATTAACAATGGTAAGGTTGGGACAAAAAACCAGTGCCTATCACTTGCAGCTAGTGCTCTGAAGGATGGTAAGAGTGTATTTATAGACAGGTGCAACATTGACAGAGAGCAACGGGTGGACTTTCTGAATCTCGGTGGCCCACAAGCGGTGAAACATGCTATTGTTCTTGATCTTCCAGCCAAGCTTTGTATTTCCCGTTCTGTGAAGCGTACAGGACATGAAGGCAACTTGCAAGGCGGGAGAGCTGCTGCCGTTGTGAATCAGATGGCGCAAAAGAAAGAACTTCCGAAATTAAGTGAAGGGTTCAGCCGGATTACATTTTGTCAGGATGAGAGAGATGTGAAAGAAGCGATCAATGTGTACGGTTCGTTGGGGCCACTAGATTCTCTTCCTTCTGGTTGTTTTGGACAGAAGCGTTCAGATACCAAGATTCAACAAGGAATTATGAAATTTCTTAAAAAACCTGATCCTTCAAGTAAAGTTGGATCTGTGTCGACTGTGGAGTCTCGTCCATCGAGTGATGTTCTTGAGAAGTCAGAAAAAAATGATGAATTTGACAATATGCCTACTTTGGCGTTTCCATCTATTTCTACTGCAGACTTTCAGTTCGATATTGCAAAGGCTTCTGATATCATTGTTGAAAAGGTTGTGGAATTTCTCCCTAAGATTGGAAGGGCTAGACTTGTTTTGGTTGATTTGTCTAAAGAATCAACAATATTGTCCCTGGTTACGACTAAAGCTGCAATGAAGAAAATCAACACCAACAAGTTTTTCACATTTGTTGGAGATATAACTAGGCTTCGTTCTGAGAAAGGTTTACATTGTAGTGTAATTGCTAATGCTGCCAACTGGTGAGTATGTGTGTATGAGTAGTAAGCAAACCTGTCTTTAGACACATATATGTGGGAGCCTATATGCTTGAACTCTCTACTATCATGTCTGCCATAAATCTCTTCATTCTGTATCTCGTTTGCTTTTTCAATAATTATCTCTGTTCTATTATACAATTATTTCCTTTCAAAGATACTGGTTGGCATGGAGATTTTATAAAGAAGCTGACTGCTTTTTGCTTTGCAAGGACAGTGACTGAAAAGATGGCTTGCTACGAATCAAAATATATGAAATCATGAATGAATAAATAAGTTTCAGTTGACAATCAGCAGTAGATCACAAATTTTCAGATCTTTGTTTAACTAGCTAATTGTTTCATATGCTCGTTGGTTGTTATCTGATACGACCATATCATGTCACATGCCTATCAAACATAAACAACCATAACATATCAAATGCCTATCAAACATAAAGAAAATGAATGTCAATCATCTATCTTCTTCTTTTTGTCAGTGCTTGTGAACCAATAAATAATTATAATCCACGTTTTCATTGGTAGATCATCTGAAATTTGACTTTGTTTGCAGGCGTCTTAGACCAGGAGGGGGAGGCGTGAATGCTGCTATATATAAAGCTGCAGGCCCTGTACTAGAAACTGCAACCAAAGAGAAGGCAGAGTCCCTTGCTCCTGGGAAATGTGTGGTTGTACCACTTCCTTCATCTTCCCCATTGTTTACGAGGGAAGGTGTAACCCATGTTATACATGCTCTTGGCCCTAATATGAACCCCCAGAGACCCGACTGTCTTAAAGATGATTATGTTAAGGGTTGCAAGATACTTCGTGAGGCTTACACATCGTTATTTGAAGGCTTTGTTTCCATACTGAGATCCCAAGGGGTAGTTCCTGCAGATGATGATCATAATGCCAAAAGGGTCAAAGTTAACAATGCAAAGGCTAGGGCCCCATGGTTTCGAGCTCTTCACGATATAGCTATGCATCCACATGAACATAAGGATGTTGTGCATGAGAAGTCGGATGATTTTGTAGTTATCAATGATGCTTATCCTAAGGTCTCTCTCGCTCACGCACACACACACATAAATTCAATTAAGATTAAAGAAGATAAAGACTGGTCGAATAAAGAAAGAAAATTATTTGAATCATTTTTCACACTCTCTCTCTCTCTCTCTCTCTCACACACACACACACATGCACACAATTGAAGAAGATGAGTTATTTCAAGCACCTTTTGCTTTTCATACTACAGGCCCAACGGCACCTCTTGGTGCTAGCACGAGCTGAAGGTCTTGATGGAATCGCAGATGTTGGTAAAGAGCATATCGAACTATTGAAGACAATGCATGCTGTCGGCCTGAAATGGGTAGAAAAGTTCCTCAATGTAAATAAGTCACTGGTATTCCGCCTTGGATACCATTCAGTAAGTTCTGTTCTAACATCAGTCAGTCGGTATTTCTTGCCACTGTAACCCCTTATTTAAACTTTGCATTGTTTCTTTCATATGATGATTTTTGTATTTCTTCCTCAAGCAATAAAAGCTGCTGAGAAAAAGTAATTCAGCTGCAGGAAGTATTTGAATACAATGCAAAGCAAATCCGGCATCCTGATGCTTATCGGTCACAAAAGTATCTGAACTTTTTTCTACTGGGCTATATTTTATCTAGACTATGTTAGGATTAATGGCTTTGGAGCTGAAATTTCAAATCAATAACAATAAATTCTTTGAGCTTGTTTCGATAATTTCACTTCACAATGGGTTTCAAATTCTTGAGCTCCCATATTGAGCTATTTTTTTATTCATTGTGGTGGATTCGAAATGCTTATAATATGAATCTTTTGAAATCCGTCCTTAAGTTAAAATTCTTGAATCTGAGTGCACCCTCATATACTTTGACCCCTTGGTACTCTCAACTCAATTCTTTACAAGAAATATGTAGGATCACTTGTTTCTCCATACTTTAAAACTGAAATCTCCATAACATTCGACATTTTATACCACAATCTGATTCTTTTTCACCTTACTTGCAGGTCCCTTCGATGCAACAACTGCACCTTCACGTGATCAGCCAGGATTTCGACTCTCCTCATCTGAAGAACAAGAAGCATTGGAACTCGTTCACCACCCCATTCTTTCTTGATTCAGTGGACGTGATAAAAGAACTCGAAGATTTCGGTAAAGTTACAGTGAAAGACGATAAGGCAACCAAAGAGATGGAGCTGCGTTGCCATCGGTGTAGGAGTGTACAGCCAAGCATACCCAGACTCAAATCACATATCGCCTCTTGTCGAGCCCCTTTTCCTGCTGCCCTCCTCCAAAATGGTCGTCTCGTTTCGTCTGAAGGTATTGCTTGCTAACTTGTGCCTGTGGTGTACATTGTACATAATATCCACTGTTGCAGTTCTGGGCAGTAACATCTTTTTTGTTTTGTTTATTTTGGATTCAACTAATGTACATTGAGGGGGATCTGATGTCAAATTAGATGATGGTTTTGGGTGTTTTTGTTAGCAAATTATCACCCCCTTAGTTTATTCATTTAGGGAACCTATTCTAATTTTGCTATTTAGAAATTGGAAATGCATGTGCTCTAATAGGTTTTAGACAAATCCAGCTTATTTTATGTTTTCCATTATTTCCATATTTGTAAAAAAATACCCTATCATATGTAGTGGACCATGAAAATCACTTCAAAAACTAATTAAAATATACATATATTTTCGAAAAATACATCTTTTTGGTGGAAAAATGGAAACGTTACGAACAGACATCAATAATTTCATCCCAAATTCATCTATACACAAGAATCAGTAATTTATTTTTCCTGCAGTTGTTCAATTTCCAAAGAAAAATGGGATTGGAGTATAAGCAAACAGCCCCTAATTTTCGGGCTATTAAAATACGTGGACAAGTTCTGGGCCATAACATAAGCTGAGACCATATCTGCTATCAGATAGCAAATCTTGTCAGCTGCTTGGGCCTACAAATTTTGCAATCCAGACGCGTAAAGAAAAAAAAAAGGAGCGGAACCAAGCCAAATTTTGTGAATATATTGGTCACAATATCAGTTCTGTTTTTTCAAATAATAATAATAATAATAATAATAATTACACAATAATGGCATGTGGTATGCAGGAATCGAGTGGGAATGAAATGGGCATTCTCACGTCTCGAATTCCCACGTTCATTTCTTCCACCCCTCATGGATTTAGCTATTCCTTATAAGTTGATAGTGAATTATGTTTTTATATTATTAGTACAATACTTATTAAATTTATCATATATTATAAAATTGATATTTACACTGATTAAATATTAATAAATGCTTTAAATATGTATAAAATTACATTTATTATTATTAAATATTTTTGCCAATTATTATTATTAAAAAATATTAACGCTTATTAAATATTTATTTTTAACTATTTTGAACTATAAACTTTATTTATTTTTGCCAATTATTATTATTATTATTGTTGTTGTTGTTGTTATTTACGCTCACCATGTTTCTCTAACATAGGTAGAACTTTAATTAATTACAATATTAACTGTGCGGTGCACTTTGATGCCAAAAAAACAAAGAATTATATAACTTTGTTACATGCTTAAAATTTGATTGTACAAGAGAATACACTAATTATCAATCTTCTCATATACTGTTTTCAGGATATGTATTAAATTTGCGATGGTCAGAATAATTTATGGATTAAGAAAATCAAATGCACCAGAGACATCAAACAATACTTATATTTGAAAAGTAACATCTCTTCACACAAATTGTCATAGATCATTAATGTCTTTTTCCATATAAAAAATCAACATCGTCATTCAAACAATAAGTTAACATCGTCCATTTTCGGACGTGGATAGTTGTCCCTAAATGTTACCTCTTCACCTTCGCCGTGATTAGTGGCCCAACTTTTAACGTATCTTTTTCAAGGATAACGTGGAACATGTTCTTGTGTCCGAGGATACTCACGATCAATTCATGATCACAGCCTAAAATCGAGGACTTTTTTTAAATATAACTCAAAAAGGTATATTATTTAAATTTTTGATCTGAATTTTTTTTTTTATAATTCTGAATATTATTAAAATTTATAATTGTTTAATATAATTTATCGGGCCAAAAAATAAAAAATAAAATAATGAAACTCACCAACACATTTGGCAAGTTTCAATTAAAAAAAAAAGAAAAATTGGTAAAATTCGCCACTGAAAGTGACAAATTTAAAATTTTTTTTTTTTTTTTGAACTCGCTAAGGCGAGTTTCAGGAAAAACAAAAAAAATATAGTGTGCAAAAAAGTGGACTATCAAGAATGGTTTTTTTTTAATATATAAATTAAATTCTGTCTTTAATTTCACACCAAGAAAATGGTAAAAAAACTCTTCTACACCTTTATGAAACGGCTGACCGTATAATGACCGAACAAAACACCACCTTCAATGAACTAACCAAACCAAGAAATGCAAATCTCAAGGCCAATAAAAACGGAAATATTAATTAATTAAAATAAGAACATCGCTTAAAAAATATCGTTTTTGCTGCGTCGATAGTCTGAAACAGGTACAATAAAAAAAAAAAAAAAAGTTGCAGACATACTTATGGCGATACTACCCTTTTGCCTACCTGCTTTGTGCTTTTGCCTACCTGCATCTTTTTTTAATATATAATGTTTTTCATTTTTTTTTTCTGAAATTGAAGTCGTCAACAGTTTCAAAAAAAAACAAATGAAAAATTTTGTGAAGTCATCAAAAGTGTTGGCGACTTAAAAAAAAAAATCCGTTTTCCAAAAACACTGTTGGCGAGTTCTTTAAAGGGAAAAAAAAAAGTTTATTTCAGAACTCACCAACAATGTTGGTGAGTATAATTTTCCTTTTTTTTTAATTGAAACTCGCCAACAGTATTGACGAGTTTTATTATTTTATTATTTTTTTATTTGATAAAATATATTAAATAATTATAAATTTTAATAATATTTTAATAAATTTATCGTCGAGGTCAAACTTATAAAGAATTTTTTTTTCTCAGTCAAAATTTTTATCAATACACTTTTTAGAGTTTAAATTTAAAAAAAGTCCCAACTTTTAACGTATCTTTTTCAAGAATAACGCGGAACATGTTCCTGCGTCCGAGGATGCTCACGATCAATTCGTGATCACAGCCTAAAATCGAAGTATTAAAGTCAAAAAGGACAAGACAGGGAGCGTTTGGCCCGCTATTTTTGAAGTAGTTTTCAGTTTTGGCAAAACAAAAATACTAAAAACATGATTGGTTGGTTAAACTTGATTTTCACTTTCTAAAAAACATAACTTCAAAACAGGCCCTTTTCCAAAACAGGTTTTATGATGTTCTGAGATGGGAACAAGTATTTTCTCTTTATTTTTGCCTTTTTTTTTTCCTTTCTATTTCCTTCACCTTCTTCCTTCCCCAAACCCTCCCCTGCGAATGAAATTTTCTGCAAGAAGAACCAAAGCAAATAATTGAATGAAAATTTTTCATGAATTTATCCAAATTTGAGTAATCAATTCCTTGAATCTACTGCACACCAATTCAATGTCTAAATGAAATTGAATGGTCCAACATTTCTCTTTCTTTGATTTTGTTGATTTTTGCTATGTGGACTTGCACCGCCCCTCCCCAACAAAACCCTCCTCTCAACCGCCCCAACATAGATTGGATTCTTATCAAGTTGTTGCCGCCTTCTTCGCCTCAGCCACCAACGAGAATGAGAATACCAGAGGGTGGGCTCAACGTTGAAGAGAACCAAGGGCGCTGGCCACGACAGATAAGGGCCAACCAGAGGGTTCCGATGCGTCATGGTCGGGAACATCAAGGGAGAGGAATGGCGTCGCTGCTGGAGGATACGACCATGGCTGGCCGCTTCACTGTTAGGCCTGGATTTTAGGGGTGACTAATGGGGTGTGCTTGAAATCAAGGTCCTCTGGTTGTGTTTGGGGTGGGGGTGATGGGCTTGAAGAAGAAGTCCAATTAAAAAAAAAAATAGTTCATGAAAATATTTTGAAAATTAATCCATCCAAACAAATTTTTATGTTTTAGAAAACTTCAAAAACTACTTTTCAAATTTTTTTTGAAAAACTGTTTTACGGTTAAATCAAAACAAAAACGATCCAAACGGCCTGTAGAAGCTCGAACAAATATACACAAATGTTTCAACGGTACTCAACATTAATATACGGCTGTAGAAGCTCGAACAATGGCAACTCAATACAAATGGACAAAAGTAGAAACTAGGGAAATACAAGATTTTATATAAGTTTGCATTTTTCACACGATCTATTGAGGGTTTGGGGGGCGGCTGTTAGCCGCACACACCCTTGAACCCCATTCAAGAAGCTCTTTGCTTGTATCGTCCTTGTGAGCAATGACTTCAATGAAACACAAGCTGTCTTTCTTGGGGCCTGTAGCAGTGGAGATAGCTTCAACGAGCTCTTCTTCGCAACGGACCTGAATGTAGATACGAACGACGAGTTTATAGGAGAGATTTAGTTCAGTTCAAATTGACAATGAGAAAATCGATTTTACCTTGGTGGTCCAGCAATTGCCTTCACCATTGTGGATTGCGTCGACTAAGGCAGTGTAGTTCCAGTTCTGGATCACATTATAAGGCCCGTCATGGATTTCCACCTCAATGGTGTAGCCACCGTTGTTTATGAGGAAGATGATAGTCTTCTGGGCACATCGAAGCATTGTTGACACGTCCTGAGCTGTAACCTACAGCCATTAACCAAAGATGTTTGTCAACATGGGAAGTCATAAACTAGAAGTGATTAACTTTTTATAGTATTTTTCTTTTTTTATTTATACTTCTACTAGCATTACATTGCTAGAAGATGACACAACATCAGACCAATCCCAGAGTGGGGCTTGTTCAATTCACCAAAAAGTTTGCAGAAGTTCTTATATTTAATGTGGTCCTTGACTGAGAACAAACTTGCTATCAAAACTACGCAATGGGACCAGCCCAAGAAAAATAACATGTATAAGCTTTCAATCACTAAAAGCAGATCAAAATACCTGAAAGCTACCATCTCCGATGCAAGCAATCACGCGCTTATCTGGTACAGCCTGCGCATAACCCAGAGTTGCACCGACAGACCAACCAATGGATCCATATTGCATTTGGAACTCATACCTACAAAAAAAAATTCCCATTCAAAAAACAGAGTAAATATAGTGACATCCAAAGCAAACTGCATGAACAGAGCAACTGCAATATAGGAATTGGCTAAATTCCTCGCTTTCTCACCCGCATCCCTGTGGTAATTTCAGTTTCTGGCAATTAAACCACGAATCACCCGTCTCAGCGATAACAGCAGTCTCCCCCGACAACATCTTCTGGATATGCTGGAAAAGAACATTCACCCTCAACGCCTCCTTGGGTTCACTCTTCAGAGGAAGTCCTTCAGGCACATAAATCCTATGGTAATTCTCATAAGCAGTCGAATTACGTTTCAGCCTTTTCCCAAGTGCAGCCAAGAAATCCTTCATTAAAACACATCCAAATGCAGGCCCATTACCAATGGTGACACGGTCGGGCTGGACTATAATCGCCTTCTCTCTCTTGAGAAGCAGAGAGTACCCTACTGAACTATAGTCATTGAATATGGGTCCAGCAAAGAGGTAAGCGTCAGCTGACTCAACAATCTCAGCACAGAATGCAGTGCTCACGGCCCCCCAATAGGTGCCTATGAAATGAGGGTGGGTTTCTGGGACTAGCCCTTTGGCTGATGGCATGACAGCTAGTGCATAGCCACAAGCATCCGCTAGTTCTACAAAGGCGTTGCATGCTTTTGCAACACGCAGTTTAGGCCCTCCCACCATTACGGGCTTCACAGCCTTGTTCAAGAACTCAACTGCTGCTTCGACCGCAGCTTCGAGGCCCATGTGATTGCTCAATCTGCAGATAGAGAAGCAGATTAATTTCTTTGAATAAAAGAATCGGATCGCAATAAGATGCACATTTTGCAATAAGTGATCAATATATCCAGATACAGAGCAGGGGAGGGCTTGTAGGGGGCAGCCATCCCTCTCCTCTGCATTTGTATAAGGCTGTATCATATCATATCTTTCATGGAAATGCAAAATTTTGTCCCTAAATTAGCATGATTTCATGGTTCCATCATCAAATTTATTTCAAAGAGAATAATTCCTTAATCTTCAAGCCAAATGCTTAACCATATTACCCCAGAACAGTTCTTAGTATTACAACTAGAACACTAAGCACTCATATACGGGAGAATAATTTTCCAGAATAATTCCAAAATTTTGATAACATCTATTTGGAATTTCGGCATAATCAAATTTAGCAAATCAAGAAAATAAAGGATGAAATTGAAACTTACTTCGGGGAGAGCGAAAACGGAACAGGCTCACGGCTAAACGTCGGATGTGGAATCGCCGGCAAGTTACAGCTGATGCTTATGTACACAGGCTTGCTTTCTTTTAACGCAGTTGATATCGCCGTATCAATCAACTCATGTGCATCCTCCAGATTATTAACCACCGCCTAAAATCAAAAGATGCAACAAAACAAATCAGCTGATCAGTACACAAATGCGCAAGCAAAATCGTCCAAAAAAAATAAAATGAAAATATCAAGCTTAAAGGCACAGACAGTTTCTATATACCTGATAGCAAGTAACAGTCTGGAAGCAACGCAACTCCTGGCTAAAATCCGGCAACCCGATCGTGTGATGCAGGATCCGGTTAGTGCCATAATCGTTCGAGTTCGGACCTCCAACGACACAAATCAGCGGTAGATTCTCGCTGTACGCGCCGGCTATCGCGTTGAGAACACTCAATCCCCCGACGGTGAACGTCACCGCGCACGCCCCGACGCCTCGAGCCCTGGCGTAGCCGTCGGCGGCGTACCCAGCGTTGAGCTCGTTGCAGCAGCCGACCAAGTTGAGCCCCGGCTCAGCGATGAGATGATCGAGCAGCGTCAAGTTGAAGTCCCCGGGGACGGAGAACACGTCACTAACGCCGATCTGCACGAGACGGCGAGCCAGGTGGCGGCCGAGCGTTGCCTCGGCAGAGACGAACGGCACGGCGGAGGATTGGACGGTGCAGACGGAGCCGTTGGTGGGGAGGCAGCCGACGTCGTTACACGTGGCGGACTTACAGGAGGCCAGCGAGCCTATCTTGGTCTCCATTTTGTTACCAGTAGTAGTGCAACGGAAAGGTGGTGGAGAAGACCGCGTTTGGTAGTTGATGAAAATGAAGAGAAAAAGGTGAAATTTTTGAGTGGAATTAGACTTGATAATATATTTAGCTGGTGTGAGTGTGATTTTGGGGGGATTAATGTATTTATAGTGTGAGACTAAAAGGAGAAGTGATTGAAACCGGGGGCGGTTTCCGGTTTGGACTAGGGTGGACTGGTTTTTCGTCAAGTGTAGAAGTTGGGCGAATAATTTCGAAGGCGGACTGTTGTTTTTGTTTGGCAATTGGTTTTGGCTTGTATTAATCTACTTCAATGGTGGGATTAGGGATTTTGGCTTAATATGCATGTATAATGAAATATATATATACAGTACTAATCATGTAGAATTATATGGATGCGTTTGATTTACTTATTTTATAATATTTATTACCCTTAACTATATATATAAGATTTGTTTGATTTGTTACAGCTCGTAAATCCGCAGATATGGCCTATAATAAAATCTCATTATGGATAATGTTGGATGATTAATTTTGATTAAAAATTTAATAAAATGCTAATCAAACATGATTATAAAATATTTTAACCGTGAACTCCGCGTACAATTAAAATTTAACATTTTATAAGTAAAATCTCATATCAAACATATTATATTTTTTTAGTATAATTATGATATATCTTTTTATCCGTTTATCAATACATTCACATGTATTAGTAAATGATTGAGACAAGAAAAGAAAAAAACTTATGATATAAAAAACTTTAAGGGTTTTTTTTTTCTTATTTTAGTTGCCGATCAATATATGTGGCATCTATTAATAAATAGAGAAAAATATATAATACAATTTTATAGGAGAAGATTGAAACGACTCTTGCAATGGTACAGAGTTTGTTTATCTTGATTTTAGCCCAAATTCAGATAACTTTTTTCCACAATTCGAATTTTTTTACTATGCAATCCTATGATATTTTCTCTAAGTTTGCACAATGATATGAGCCCTTGACTAAAAGCTCTTGTAATTCAGTCCGAATCTTCTATTGCATAATCGTATTGCATCTTCTATTACACTCATCAATACATGTCACGTATATTGGTGAACGGTCGAAATAAAGAAAGAGAATTTTCCATATCATTAATTTTTATCTTTTTTTATCTTACCACTCACCAATACACGTGATGTGTATTAATTAATGTAATAGAAAATACAACATTATTATACAATAGTGATCCGAGCTACTTGTAATTGTTATTTATATTATGTACTCATCATCGCTTTGATTTTTTGGCCTTTATTAAGAAAGAAAGTGGTCCACTATGCCTCATATTATAGCATGTACTCACTAGTGCTAAAATAATGAGATTTAGAAAAAGTGGAACACCTCTACGTCATTTGACATGTTAATTAAACTTTGTAATTTAATTTAAACTTTTATTTTTTTCACAAATCGAAGCATAGAGTAATTAATGGCATGACCATGAGTCATGCTTTAATTAATTGGTACATGAATAAGGACTACTCTTGTGTGGCCGCCATATAATTCCAAGAATTTTGGAGGTCTTAATTGGTCGATACCATTATTCAAGTTGTGTTTGTACAGACTTGAATTACAAGGCAAAGTGCAAATTGGTATTTTCATGAATGTTACGGCAACAAAATGGCCCCCGTTTATGCAAGACACAGAACAAAAGGGCAATTTTGTGTGCCCCCCTTACTCGCACATGGAAAATTCTTTTCGACGGAGTGCATTTAAATAACTCTTGTACACTCATAATATAAATAATTAAATCAAAAAAATTTAATTGTATTAATTATTAAATAACGATTAGAGAATGCATTAAAGGTTAATTAGAGTAGTAATTCAATTATTCAAATAAAGAATAAACTATTATAATCATTTATGTATTAAATTAGGAAAAATATTAAAAAAAATATTAATATTTACGAAAAATTATACCCATAACTTATCTTTAAGTTTATAAGGCATCCACCATAACACTGAATTAAAACATCATTGGTGTAGTAATTCAAACTCGATCTTATGCATAATGTGATTTTAAAGTTAGGGAATGTACGAGCACATTCATATTATATATGACTCCGCTTCAATTTTTTATTTCATGCACAATAATTGCAAAAATAGGCTCTTCATCAAGGGAAAAAAATGTAAGAAACAGAACGTGCTGAATGCAAATACCCCTACTAGATGTATTTAGTAATGATTGAAATCCTCATATAATGATGTAATTATCACTTTTATATATAAAAAAACCCCTAATAAAGTTTCATTATGCTAATATCATGATAATAAAAAAATATAGACAATTACACCCACCTTTCATGAGTTCAAATGAAATTATATATCACCTCTCTTGTTTCAAAAACTACCAACAACACCCTGACATTTGTCGTCGTTTAACAAAAACTCCAACATGGTAATATCTTTCAAAATTATCAACAATGTTTCCGCATCATAGTAGTCATTCCAGTCACCAAAAGATGTTATTCATTATATTTGACAAAATCGCTCAATCAATTTTGTGATTCTACCAACTTTCAATAATTAATTTCATTTTATACAACATCAATTATTATCGAGCATCACCATATAATTCGACACTACCATTATTATTTTTTTTAAATTGACTTCATACATAACTTATACACCTTGAACTTTTTAAGACAGTAAGATTTTTTTTTGTCTCAAAACGCCATCAAAAATATAAGAAATACAACTCGTAATTACACCATGCTTTGATGAATGTTAAATTTTATTAAATTTTTACATAATCCAAGGGTTATTTATAATTTTTGAAACAAAAACAAATTACCCATAATTTTACCTAAATTCAAAAGATTGTCCCCCAGAAAATATTAAATATGTTTGTTTACACTCAATAGTTGTAATGTTTTAAAAAAAGAAAAACAACTATATGATGGGTGAGCGTGACAATTAAGCACTTATTGTTTTGCAATACCGTTGGGTTTGCCTGATTCCAAAACCAACAAACAAAAAAGAGAATTGAAAAATGCCCTGTTGGCGAGTGGCACTTTGCATGCAGACGTACGATTATTCAGGGCACACCGCCACGCTGACGCTGTCACGTGACCTTGCTGAATGTTGGCACGTGGATTACCGATGATTGGAACTTGGAAGTTGGGCCTTCGCTTTGGCAGCGCCCTGGGCTAATCACCAGGCCTGTACTTGAGCCAATCCAGTGCAAAGAAAATGACCGATCCATCAGATTCTCTCTCAAAATTTATATCATACTATGCACCATACGAGATAAACCGATGATTGCCGATCATCAATTGATTTAATGGGATGAAATGCTAAATTTTTTAAATAATATTTAAAATTTAAATTTTGAAATATTGGTGTAATTGGGCCGTATAATGGGACTTTACAATACCCAATTCAAATTAGTTGGTTAGTAAATCGGAACCGAATGATTAAGATCAAGTAAAAAGAAAAATTCGATAATTGTTATTTCTTATACGGGTCTAGCGTTTGAACCCCACGTATGGATTATGTATTGAAATTTTGTATATTTTATATATATTGATTTTTTTTGTAAGTGAATTTATAACGTTAGCGCAACTTAAATTATTTGGGAATCGGATGCATAAAACAAATTTCCTACAGATAAAATCTTTTATTTTAAAAGTATTTCATTTTTTATTCCATGGTATACACTTATGATATGTATATAAAATTATTTTTTTAATTACATATTTGACCTAATATCTTTAGGTATGAAACAAAAAATGAGACACAAGCTAGAGGATCCGAAGTGCTATTTGAAAAACATTATTCTTGTAGTTTACAAGAAATTAACGTTTGTCTTTGAGCGTTCGTAGAAAATATAGGACTTCTTTGGATAGATTCTTCTTAGAGAGAAAAACGAATTTGTTTTCTGAAAAACCACTTCAACAAAATATTGAAAAAAAAAACGGAGGCCAAATTTTTTATTTTTTCAAATTAAATATTGTATCTAAATAAAAACAGCTTGACAAACCAAAAGAGAAAGGAAAAAAATAATAATAATAAAGTCTCCCTTATGAGAAACATACATCAAGTGATTCTCAAACCATCTAAACAGACCATAGTTTAATAAAACCTTAAGGTAGAGCAACTGCCCAGCCCAACCCCAGTTGGCACCGTCACTACTAGGTATCATGTGAAGTTTCCTGCGTATCTGTGCATGAAACTAAGAAAAAGTAATGTATCAACGAGAGAATTGACATAAATTTTTACCACACAAAATTACTTCTAACGAATAGTAAATACATATACTGTAACCTAGATCCATAACATGGCCATGCATCTCTCTCTCTCAACGAGACTGCTCTAACAGGACAGAGAAAGATTGAGCCATTAGAGGCCCATATGGAATTTGTATAGCCATATGCGGGGATGTATAAGTTACAACTGTCAATATCCTCTTGCATAGAGTACAAATTGCTATATTTCTATCTAGAGAACTTCAGCAAAAGTCCTGAAAACTCCACTCTTCGTTACCACATTTTTCCGTAGCTACAATTCGCCGTACTCCAAGCCGGAGATCAATTTTAACCTCAGCTAAGCAAAGTATAAAAGTCAAAAAAAAAAAAAAAAAAAGAATCAAGAGGATGAAGAACAGAAGATATGTACACGACGTCGAAGGCCAAGCAGAACCAATCTTTAAGGTCCACAACTTTAGCTCGCTCGCCATCTGATCGAGACCGATTTTGCAGATAATTGGGATGCTTATTTTAGTGTAGGCTTTTGTCTAGCTTTGGTAAATTGTACATCTCCATTAAGTACTGAACTGATAAAGCTCTCTATTTCTTCTTCTGTTATCCCACCACCCTGAGATGTAGCGTATGTTCCTCTCTTCGGTTTGTAGGCGAGCAAGAGCTTATCCGATGACTTGAACCCTGATTTGTCAAAGGCACTTAAAAAGGATTGCTGTTTTGAACCATCCAAAAGTGCATAAGAAACCGAGTCCCTCGAGCTGTGTCCTCTGGAAAATGATTTCTGAGAGGCCTAAACGTTCAAAGCAAACAGAACATAAAGAAATGAACAGGGAAATATTGAACCTATTCTCAAGAAGATAGATGGATCAGTCTAATCACAGTTCTCACGCAACTTTAGAAACTGATATCCATTGTAAAGATCATTTAACACATAATATATAAGTTCACATATATAAGTAGTTTTTTTGAAGTCAAAGCAGGATCCTAGTTTAGAAACAAAAACATATGAAAGCAGGGTGAAGGTCCCTTCACCTTTGCTTGCAGTAAAATTAGACCTTTGGATCGATTTCATGGGAATAAGTTACTTACAGATTGCAAAATCTTTTGAAGCTTGCCCTTCATTTTCGAGGACCTGAAAACACCAATTACGCAGACAGGAACTTTCTCGCCACAGATAACATTGAAATTTGATGCTGTAAGCAATTGTATGTTTTCCTCTCCTGATTCAGTATGATCCTTTTTGGCTGAAGCCAACTTCTTATTCTTTTTCTCAAAATTGTCAAGTAAGCCACTAAGCTCTTTGATTGCAGATTTTAGATCTTTTACAGATATCCCAGATTTGAGAATTTGCTTCTCGCCATTTGACAGCCAACCAACGATAGCTGGAAGAGAGTCAACACCTAATTCTCTCACAGAGAGATCTGAAACACCATCAACCTGTAATTTCCAAGACAGTCTCTCTCATCAAACCCTTTCAAGAAAGTAAAGAGCAAATCTTTATGTATCTAGATGCGGTAAAAATCTAAGCACCTGTGCGTCAAAGAACACAAAACGCTTGCGATACAAGCCACTAAGTGCACGCCAAATAACAGGAGTGCTTTTCTTTGTGGACAGAAGCAACACTTTGGGTAATTTTCCAGCCTCAGAAACAGCATTCAAATTATCCATGCTGATGCGCTTCGAAAATCTGGGTAAATGATCTTGACAGAAACTTTTCAGTGATTTCACATCCAAATCACCATCATACTCTACCAAAGAACCTTTTTCACTAAATGCATACGAGTAGACAAAGATCTTCGGAGCTCTGCGAGGATACACACCAAGCTCCTTGCAAAAGGATGCTTCAGAATCACAATTTATGCTTCCAACCTGAATAAGAAATCACTTAATTCTTAGCATGCTTGATTTATCTAATTAGATGATTTTATACATGAAACAAATCACCCACATTACCTTCAATGCTCCCAGGAATGGGTTAGCAACTTCATCTACGACAGACTCATAATGTTGGACGCCCTGGAGCTTCGATGTGTAGACAAGTAAGAGCCATGTCATTCCATGATCAACTATTTCTTTCCTGTACAACTGAGAATTTACAGATGGTAAGCTCTGAGTGGAACGTCTGGCCCTACCCCCGGGCTGAGATCTGCCTGAGCCACTGAAACCACCAAACTGACTCCCTCCTCCCATACCACCACCAAACTGGCTCCCTCCTCCCATACCACCACCAAAAAAGTTGGAAAAAATATCATCTAAGCCAAAACCACCAAATGAGCTTTGCTTGCCAGCACCGGGACCTCCAAAAGAAAATGAGAATGATTTTGAACCTCCTTGCCCACCCATATTTTGCCAATCACCTGGCCTGAAACTAAATCCACTTTCTCCTGGTTCACCACTGGTGAAATAGGTATATCCACTGTGATCCCCAGGGCCACCAGCTTCAAATCCAGGAGTGCCTTTTTCATCCCCATAAAGATCATAGTTCTTCCTCTTCTGCTCATCAGATAAGATGTCATATGCTGGATACAAATGAACATGTATCAGAATCCACCATTTCAGGAATGATTCGATAGATACAAGAACCATAACCCAAAAAGAAAAAAAGGAAGGCATGTGAAGAATAGCATGATCAAAAAAAAAGGTAACTCTGTTATTATCTATTTAATTTTAGATTTCCAATCAATATTTACTGTTAATCAAACAGGAGATGGAACATGAAAAATGTGTGCCATTTACCATTATTAATCTCTGCAAATTTTTCTTGGGCACCCTTGTTTTTGTTCTTGTCAGGATGATATTTGAGCGACAGCCTGCAGAAACGTATAAGATATTAGTCAGGAAAGAATGAAATTCCTAAACAGTGTTATATGCAAATAAATCACCGCCTCAATCTGCTGAAGGACACACATACTTGTGGAAGGCTTTTTGAATTTCACGCTGACTTGCATTTCGATCAACCCCAAGTACCTGATAGAAAGAATTGCTTGTGAGAATCCAGACGATAATTTGCAACCAATATCCACCACATAAATCCAACAGAAACAATGAAACAAACACTCAAGCAAAAAACAAAAGCTCCATTGTTGATACGCTTTGGATTTGCACGACTTTAGCAATCGCCAAGTCTTCAATTTGTTTTTCTCGACAATAAAGCTATTGTCTTCGATGCGAAGAAATTCCATCATTAGTTTCCATCTATAACCACCAATCATGGAAGATCATCTTGTCCATGAAGGACTTTCCCAACATTCTGCAACCTCAAGCTTATGTACTACCGCAAAAACTTTATCTAGAAAAATAATTGTGCTCAAATCTCAACCAACAATGATTAAGCTGAAAACTCAATCTAAGAGAATAAAATTCTACACAGACCCGTCAATATATCAGAACCTTCACGTGAAATTACATTCACCCTTAAACAACAAGACACTTGCTTATTCACGTACAGCCCCTCATCACTGCAAACATTGCCAAGGGTGAAAAGTGCAACATATATTCCTAGCTATCACAAAGATTTTCTCCAAAAGTTCCCCACCGCGCTCGACTCTCCACACATAATTATGCAATTTTGCCCGTCTAAATAAAGAATCGAACCACATTATCGCTTGCATACTATATTCCCTTCTTAATACAGATAATAATCAAAATTTATCACCCATCCAATGCAAATTTTCGCACCACCACAAAAAAAGGAGAAAACACACACACACACACACACACGCACACACACACACAAAAACCACTCTCCCTTGAATTAAAACCAAACTTTTGCCACATAAAACTGGAAACAATTCAAACAAAAATTATATATATATATATATGCACAGAGAGAGAGAGAGAGAGAGAGAGAGAGAGAGAGGATAGGCGTTACCTTGTAGGGGTCGAGTTTTTTGCATTCTACGAAGAGAACAAACATTAATCCGACGAAAATTATCGCCAATGCCGATCGATTCTTCATCTTTTGATCCTCTAACAGTCCAATCACCGCAACAATTTTCGTTTTCGTTTCGCAAATCCTTATTCTTCAAACTGAGAAGAGTTTTCGAATTTCGTAGGGTGGGAGGCGAGGGAGTTTGGTTATTAATAGATTGCGCGGGGGTGTTGGGGGAAAAATCCAGAGTGTTCCGGGGTTGAGTCGCACGTGGCGCTCGCACAACGCTCCACGAGCTTTCAGCCAATGGGATTCAAGAGTTATATCATTCTATTACGAGGAGTGTCGTACAATAACGTGTCCTGTTGTAGCTGTAATTGTATTGATCTTTTATTTCTATATTTCAGGACTATAGTTATATATATGTTTTTGACAAGGTAAAAAATAATTTAGGAATAATTTAAACTTAGATTTTGGGTGTAACATTGCCAAATTTTAGTGATAAATATATAGTATTTATATTCGAATCTTATATGTTATGTGCGATGCAAAATATAAATAAGATGTATTTTTCTTATGTGTTTAAACTTTGATAGTATTAAATTATAAACATTTAATTTTTATTTTGCTTGGATGTGTATATTGCAATTAATTTATTTTTATGAATTTATTGAGTTTATGATAATTATAAAGTAATCTTAAATTCAAAAATAATCATATGATTTATGAAATAAGAAGACAAGTAGTTTGTTGATAATATCTAAGTAATTATAAGTTTCTATTTATGAATATACAATTATGAGATTATTGTTATGTAATATGAGACAGACAATAAGCATTATGATATTAGATGTTTTCCTTCTTTTTATTATTATTTTTTTATTTTTCCAATCGTCTCGTGCCTTTGTATCATTAAAACAAATTTATTTTTACTCATCACGAATCCGAATAAAAATAACAATTATAATGTTTTTTTTTGCTTATCATTGATCCGAATAAATTATAACAATATAACATATATATATATAACATCCTGCAAAAAAAATAATTAATATATAAAAACATGATTAAATCATATTATATATTTATTTACACAGTACATCAACTGTGCCTTTACTTTTAGGGATGTTAATGAAGTGGATTTTAATCCGAATCTAGTTCGAGCCGAATGCGATTAGTATATTCAACCAATTTAAATGTTCGATTGATTATATCTACAATTTAAAATAAATGAATTTAATATGGAATCAAGTAATTTGATCCATTAAATATCCGAATTCAAATGTTAATAAACATTTTATTAAATTAAAATAATTATATATATATATATAATATTAGTAAACAGGCTTAAATAGAATATATTCCTTGGACTTTGTTTGACTTTGTGTGTATACTAGCGGTAAGTTTATTTAAAATTAAAAATTTAATATTTCAAGCCCAAAACAAACCAACCCATTGCCTTGTCTGATCAGCCCATGGGGCTATTGGCCATTGCCACATTTGCATTTATTTATGTAATTTCATTAATAATAATAATAATAATAATAATGATGATGATGATGATTTGTTAAAAATTGGATAAAATAAGTAACATTTACAGTGCGTTTAGCAGAGAAAAAAAAATAGAAAAGAAAGAAAATAAGTGAATTTTAATTTTTCACGGGTATATTTGGTTGAAAGGAAAATAGATGGAAGGAAAATAAAAATTTATTTATTTTCTCTTGTTTGTTTGGATGGAAAAGTGGAAGGAAATAAAATGATTAGTGTACTAAATGACAATTATACCTTTATATCATTATAAATTATAATTATGTTTTATGAATTTATGTATTAAAATAGATTAATAAAATTAAACTAAATAAGTATAATGTAAATAAAATATATAAATTAATATAATGAAATATTTGTTTAAATTGTGTTAAATGACAACTGCAGTCTTATATAACTATAAATATAATTATTTCGTAGAAAATTTAATGAAAATAAAATAAATAAATAAATATGTGAAATACATTTTTAATGTATTATACAAATGCACACGTCATATTTGCTATTTAAAAATACAAGGATTCATGCTAGTAGAAGATGCAATATTATTTAAACACTTAGTTATACATATGGGCAATTTTGGAAATCTTATTATCTAGAGATTCTTGCGTTATTTTCCTCTCATTTTCCGTCCGATGGGTGGAAAAAAAATCAGTGGGCCCCGTGCTTATTTTTTCATACTCAATTTCCTTCCTTCACTTTTCTTCCCACAACCAAACAATGGAAAATATACATTTTTCGTCCACTTTCCTTCATTTCCCTTTCCTTCCTCCCATTTTCCATCATACCAAACGAAGCCTTACAGTTCAAAGCAGTTGAAAACTTGAAAATGAAAAGTAAAAGGGCCCCTAAGTTAGTCGCTGTGTAACTATTATTATTATTATTATTATTATTATTATTATTATCTAAGCTCACCACGTTACTCTAACATCTATAGAACTTAAATTAATTAAGATACTGGCAGTGCGGCACACTTGATGCAAAACAAATAATTGTGTAACTTTGTTACATGCTCAAAATTTGATTGTATATGAGAATACATAATTATTAATTTTCTCATATATCTTTGCTGAACTGTTTTCAAGTTATGTATTAAATTTGCGATAGTGAAAATAATTGATAGATTAAGAAAATCTAATACACAAAAAGTATTATTGGACGAAAATTTATAATCAATTTACATATAAAATCAATTACTACATATATTTAATGGGTGCTTTTTATTTAATTTTTAATTAGTTATACATTTTGGTTTTACATCCATATGTAAATATTGCAATACCCTAAATATATTTTGTTCTTAAAATCTTAGTTTTATACATGTTTTAAATTTTTTTTCTATCTTTTAGTTACTGCAGTTTACTGTTGAAAATTTTCTACTTTTTCCATACTATGAGATTGAAGGGAATCATTTAATTGTCAAATTATAATTCAAGTTCGATTGTATTCAAATATATATATATATATATATATTTAACTGTGTTTAATTTGTATTTACTTTCAATTTAGTACTCAAATTTTTTTAGAATGAAAATATAAATATATTATTAAATTTCTTTTACAATAATACTTTTTAAAAAATTTATTTGAAATAATTTATTAAATTATAATAATTTAAAAAATAATTATATGAAATAAAATTACATGATAGAGAATAAACACAAAAAAAAAATCAAGTAATTGTAATTTGAGAAAGTGGTTTGTGGATTGAGAACATGAGTTTTTTTAAATTGGATGTAATATTACAATATTGACCTTTTTATTTGCTTATTTAAGTTTTTGCATATGTTTATTAATTAAAATGGTAAAATTGGCACATCAAAATTTGGCATCCGAATTGAATTAATTTCATGTGAATTTTCAATTTTAGCCACAATTTTACATATATATATTTATTTCACACTAGCAGTGACGCACACTCTATGTGTGTGCAATATATAATTTTTTTGATAAGAATACATTTTTAAGAACTATTTGACATAATTTGTTAAATAATAATTAGCTAAAAATAAAATAATTATATCAAATAAAATTATGCGATAAATAAATAAACACAAAAAAAAATAAAAAACGTCAGATAATTACAATTAGATAAATTATTTTGTGTGTGTGTATGTGTGTGTGTGTGTGTGTGTGTGTGAGAGAGAGAGAGAGAGAGAGAGAGAGAGAGAGAACTAAAAACATTAATTAAAAATGGGTTTCAACTTCCAAAATCTAAAATAATGGAGAAAGTGGTTTGTGGGTTGAAAAAATAGATTTCCAAATTGGATTGTGATATTACAATATTATCCTATCTATTTGTTTATTTGTTGCATGTGTTTACTACTTAAAATAGTAAAATTAACATATCAAAAATTGATATCCAAATTGAATTGATTTCATGGGAATTTTCAATATTACCCACAATTTTACATAACTTAATTTATTTCACATAGAGTTGAAAGGTAATTTTTGTAAAATTACAAACAAAAAACTGTCATTTTAGACACAAAAGTGGCTTTCTTTTTATAATAGTATAGATAAAACTGAAGGGCAAGTTTGGTAAAATCACATAAATAACTGCCATTTGTGAGACAAAAATATTTTTTTTTTATAATAGTATAAATAGATAAGATTTTCATTAATATTATACTACTTTAATAAGAAAAAAATGCACATGTATAATTATTATGAAAATATTATTATTTAAGCTCACCGCGTTACTCTAACATCTATAGAACTTAAATTATTTAAGATACTAGCAGTGCGACACACTTGATGCAAAACAAAGAATTGTATAACTTTGTTACATGCTTAAAATTTGATTTTATAGGAGAATACATAATTATTAATTTTCTCATATATCTATGCTTAACTGTTTTCAAGTTACGTATTAAATTTGTGATAGTACACAAAAAGTATTATTCGACGGAAATTTATAATCAATTTACATATAAAATCAATGACTACATGTATTTAACGGGTGCTTTTTTATTTAATTTTTAATTAGTTATACATTTTGGTTTTACATCCATTTATAAATATTGCAGTACCCTAAATATCTTTTTCATGAAATCTTATTTTTATACACGTTTTACCTTTTTTTTTCTATCTTTTAGTTACTGCAGTTTACTGTTATAATTTTTTCTATTTTTCTATACTATAAGATTGAAGGGAATCATCGAATTGTCAATTTCTAATTCGAGTTAGATTGTATTCAAATATATATTTAACTATATTTAATTTGTATTTAGTCTCTCTCTCTCTCTCTATATATATATAAGATTTTCTTTATTATTACACTACTGTAATTAGAAAAAAATGCACGTGTATAATTATTTTGAAAACATTATTAATTATGAATTTTTAAACCACTACTACATAAAAGAGTTTTGAAAAACACTATAATGGATCTTCGTATTAGTAACTTTCAATTCATGTAACGATTTGAAAAGTTTATAATTATAATATATAAAAAAACAATTATGCACATGCATTTTTCCCAATATATTAGTCCTGAATGGTTGGATTATATTAAAAAAAGTTGGTATTTTGTTGATAGTGTATGTAAATATAAGTTTTTATTTATTAATAAAATCATCAAATTAATATTATGTAATGAGATACCACCAATATAGTTTATGATATTAGATGTTTTCCTTTTATTTTATTTTTATTTTTTCTCAATCATCTCGTGCCGCTGTATCATTAAAACAATATGTTTTTATGCTATCGTGAATTTGAATAATCATAACAAAATATAAATACATAACATATTTTTTACTTTTTTGTTTACTTTGTTAAGGATGTAATTAGTTGTTCTTTTTACTATCATAAACTTAGGCTATGTTTGGAACAAGGATTTTGTTAAGGAAAAGTGAGAGGAAAATGAGAAGGATAAAAAATGAATGCATAAAGTACTATAATTTGAAGCAAAGAAAAAATTTTCTTCTTATTTTCTTTACCAAAATTCAAGAACAAAACGGAGGGTTAATAAGTACATTGAGAATAGTTATACACACACACACCCCGATATAAGAAATTTGATAAATATCTATAAATATTCAAGCATGATAATTAAATTATATTATATTTTTATTTTATGCATACATCGAGTGTGCCTTTATTGCTAATACAAAAAAAAATAAAAAAAATCAAGGTTGATCTAAATTTAAGTTTCAAATCCAACGCAATCCAACTCATTACTTGTTTTTCTCAGCCCATTGGGCTATGGTGCCCTTTCAATATTTGCATCTATTTATGCAGTAGCATGCTTTGCATAGAGACCAAATAATTATATTTACCTCTCATACAACATCAACCTACAAGTTATTGACCTAAATTATATTATGAAGAAATAAAATTGAATATAAGTATTTATATAAATTATTAAATATATAAGGTTAAATTTGCACGGCTCCATTCGTAATAATAAGATTAATACTTTAACAAATAAGATTAAATATATAAGGTTAAATTTTATTATGGAAACAAAAAAGAAGGAAATAAAATGACATTACAAATGTAAAATATAACTGCAGTAACAATTAATTAAAATTTTTGGACAGTTATTATTATTATTATTATCTTGATAATATTTTTTGGACAGTTATTTATTTATTGAATAATAGAAAAGAAAAAAAGAAATATAAAGTTCAATGGCAAAGAGCCCGTTTGGATGTATTTAAAAAATATTTATTGAACCATGCTTTTTATAGTATTTTTTTTCTTTTAAGTCAAATAATTTGTGTTATAAGTCAATAGTTAAAAATACTTTAAACTATATTTTTATTTTAATCTACTTTTAATAGCTTCTCATAAAGCCACTTTTGTATGGCTTATGCTTGTTGTTTGTTTTGTTGTTTTTTCTTTTTTCCTTAATTCTACATTTTTTTCTTCATCCAAATACAATTTTCTTCCTCCAAAAAATAATTAATTTTATTCTTAAAAAAATTAATTCAAAAGGGCTTAATATCAGATCAATTTTAAGCTCCATAATGATATTGTTATTGTTTCTTAAATAATTAAAAATTAAAAATTATTTAATTTTATTTTATTTCCAAATCACATGAGAAAAAAGAAATTAGACTGAAATAAATGCATGGTAAAAATCACACATATGACATGGTATAAAACACCCAAGAGAAGGCCACTGACAATGTTTCAGCACAGCCCCTTCCAGCTCAGAGACTTAGCCGGAACTGCATTTTACCCTTTCTCCGCCCCCTCCGCCGCCGAAACCCTCCGCCGGAAAAATCGAACTCGCCGCTCCGCCGCCAACTCTTTTCAAATCCTCAACCGGAAATCGAGAACTCCGAACGCTTCATTTTCCTCCATCGCCAAATACGGCAACAGTGTCACATATTTCCAGTCAACACATCGATCCAAAACCGCTCTTCTCTATCTGTTCTTCAGATAGACAGAGAGCTATTCAGGTGTAGGTTGTTCTGTAGATTAACAGATTCTTCAGGAAAAGGCTATGGCGCTCTCTGTTTCGGACTTGCCTACGATATACACGCTGCTCGGCAATTCATTGAGCAGAGACATAAATGTGCGGAAGCCAGCGGAAGATGCTCTTGCTCAATTTGAGAGCAGACCTGGTTTCTGCTCTTGCCTTATGGTATTGAAGTGTTTGTGATTATGCCCCTGTGATTTTTTTTTTGCGCTAATGTGTGGGTGAAGCTTATTGGACTTGTTTGACAAGGGTGTTTTATGTGGTGCAGGAAGTGATAGCAGCAAAAGATTTAGCGTCGCAGACAGATGTGAGGCTAATGGCTTCGGTTTATTTTAAGAACAGCGTCATCCGATATTGGAGGAACAGGCGTGATTCAACGTTGGTGATTTCATCTTGTATCTCTTTCCTGTGCATTTTGGTTTTGTTCTTTTACCTTACAATGGAAGCTCTTGATGCCTTGTTCAGTATTTTGTTCCACTGAATACTGATAATTGATTGTTAGGTTAGCTGGCTGAAACGCATTCTTTGTTTTCTGTGGTTGGTGCTTATTTAGCCCTCAGTTGAGGCATATTATCTGAACACTTATCGCCATTAGATAGAGCTAAAATATGAGACATCGATTTCCAACAGTATAAACCACAAATGATTCAATAAGCTTCGTACTCTTGTTTGAACTGCTGAATTGAATGACATGGAGAACGAGCAATGGATTTTCAAGGATTGTGTAGTACACTATTTGAGGCATTCTCCTAATTGTATTGTTTTGCGTGGCCCTTTTACTGGCTTAACAGCCAACCAGTATAATATAATTTTGGACAATAGAATCAGTGGAAGAAAGTGTTCTGGATTTCCAGTATAGCTGCTACAGTGTCATGGTCGGCATCTCTTCATAGTTCTGACATAGTTCATCATGGAAGTGCATCTCTTCCTCACTTTTTAACACGTGTTTAGAAGCCCTTGAGAGCATTGTTTGTTTTGAATTTTTGATGAAATGTTACTTAAGTGTTGCCTCTTAAGCTTGGCTTCCTTGTGCAATTTCATGTCTTTGTTGGCATGGCTAGATGTTTAGATCTGGTGCTAGATCTGACAATGGGAATGCCTTCGCAGGGGAATAAGCAGTGAAGAGAAATTACATTTAAGGCAAAAGTTGTTGTCACACTTGAGAGAAGAAAATTACCAGGTAATGTTTAGTTAGACGCATGTAGATCACTTAAATATTATTCTGCTTGCATACAGTTAACCGGAACTAGTCAACCATATGTTTGTCTTTGTTGCCCTTTTGGTTGATTTGAGTTCTGCTGCATTCCTCTTGTCTAACAACAGTCTAAGTTTTTAGCTTCATATGTTCTACACATGTGGTTTTTGTTACAGATTGCTCTTACATTGGCTGTTCTGATCTCGAAAATTGCTCGCATCGACTATCCAAGGGAATGGTATGCTTCTCAGCTTCATCTAAGCAAAACTTATTGGAAAGTCTTTAGTGAAAGATTATCTATGTTGCTATATCTTTTTGACTAATTAATATCTCAATAAATGGAACAAAGAAGATTTCTGAATTTTACGGGAGAACTTGATTTAGCATACTCAGATAGTAGCTGGTTGTCTATAGACTAGAAATGTGATGCTGAGATTAATTCCAATGTTGATGTGTCTTCGGATCTCATCAGGGTTAGCTTATTCGGTATTTAATCGACTGAATCTTCTTTGTCTAAGGCATGGAAGATTCTGATATAACTTTTCATTAGTTTAGAGAATTGGGCACATTCGAACTGGAGCCATATGTTCTAGTTGAGGATCTGAAACTTTGAAATTTAGGATCGTTCAAGCAGTTCCCTTTTTGCCTTATTATATTCCACCTTGCAATCCTGGAAGAATATGGTATTATGACTGTAGAACTAGCAACAGTCACATGGGATGAAACCATGACTGTTTTTCTTATTGAGCTAGTTATTCTCCTTCAGTGCTTTGAAAAATTTCTCTTTTTTGGTTTGGAATCTTTAGACGTGGTTTAAATAGGCTTATTTAGCACTTATAATAACAACTTATGTCATTTGTCTTGGATACCAACCTTTTATTTTTCACAGCTTAACTCCCACTGAATCTTTTTTTGCACACAGGTCAGACTTGTTCTCTGTGTTAGCGCAGAAGCTTCAGTCAGCTGATATATTAACTTCTCATAGAATATTGATGATTCTTTTCCGGACTCTAAAGGAGTTGTCAACCAAACGCCTTACCGCTGACCAGAGGACCTATGCTGAGGTGCACATTATTATTTTCTTTACTTTGCTTTGGAAAGTCTTGCGTGTATTCCTAGTGTTTATGCGAAGGCAATTGCGACCTAAATGATAAATTTAGAACTAGAGGTAGCCACCCAAAGAAACTTTTGCCAGAAAAGAAAGTTCCTGAGGTGATGTAAGGCTTCTGATGATGTTATACTTATCTTTCCAAAATCTATGTGGCGGTATTCTCAGTTTATTTATTTATTTAATTTTTTGAGTTGGCTGAAGTTAATTTCTTAGTAGAATCCTAGTTAGTTATAATCCCTAGTGTAAGAGGAGAAGACTTGGAGTCTATAGGTACTTGAGGAAGTCGATATCTGAAATATGTTGAATCAAATCGAAGCCACTTATTTCATGATAACATTATGTTTTCTTGAGAATCTGATTGGATTGTTTACTCTTTAAAGCCGTTCTGGTCCGGAATTTTGAATCTTACCTGTATTGTTGGATAGGTCTGTGCTTTTGTCATACCTTATAGATTTCGTGTTTTCATTGTGCTGCTGATTGCATCTTTATCAAAGAATTAGTTGCTTGTTCACGGGATTTGTCCATGGTTGCTCATTTGGCAGATAGCATCTCAATTCTTTGATTACAGCTGGCACCTTTGGCAGACTGATGTACAGAATATATTGCATGGTTTTTCGGTGCTAGCTCAAAATTCTTCTGATTTGCATCATGATGATATTCTCTTAACCTGTGAAAGATGGTTTCTGTGTTCAAAGATAACGCGCCAACTCATAGTTTCTGGTTTCCCAAGTGATTCAAAATCTGTACAGGTAAAGTTTTATTTTCCCGCGTTCCAATTTGTATGTTACAGCTTTCTCTTGATCATTTCACACACACGCGTGCACACCATGTTTTGATGATTGTTATGAATTTGTGGCATTAATGGAGTTTCATTGCTGTTTAGGAGGTGCAACCTGTCAAGAAGGTCTGTCCTGTTATGTTGAATGCCATCCAGTCGTTTATGCCTTACTGTAAGATTTTGTCTTCTTGTTCCTTTTGATTTTCCAATTTTGTTGGTTGTCTGAAACTGCTTTCTCGCCATCTACCTTCCTTACTGCTAGCATTCCATCTGATCATTGTTATTTTCCACTTTCATCATACTTTGTTGTTTAACAAATTGAAGGAAATAAACTTGTTTCACTATTCAAATACTAATTCTTTTCAGATGATATTCAGCTCTATCTTCTCCTTCCCATGTTTGTATGAATGGAGTTTTGTTTGTTCTTGTATCTAAGTTGATTAATCAAGAGATTGTACTTACTTGTGCAGTACAATTTTCTGGTCCGTGTTATTGTGCATGTGTAAAATACTCTGATTAATAATTCTTGCAGATTCAACTTTTCAAGAGAAACACAAAAAATTCTGGGATTTCCTGAAGAAGGCGTGCACTAAATTAATGAAGATTTTAATAGCAATTCAGCTCAGGCATCCTTACTCATTTGGTGACCAAAGTGTCCTTTGGCCTGTTGCTGACTTTTGCTTAAATAAGATCATGAATCCTGAGCCAGATGTGTTGTCATTTGAAGAATTCTTGATTCAGTGTATGTCAATGATGAAGTCTGTCCTAGAATGTAAGGATTACAAACCAACCTTGACTGGTCGTGTTATGGATGACAACCGAGCTACCCTTCAGGAGATGAAGAAGAATGTATCTAGTGCAGTTGCTGGTGTCTTGGCTTCTCTGATGCCTAGTGAGCGTGTGGTGCTACTGTGTAACATTTTGATAAGGAGGTCAGGATGACGCCATCTAAACTTAATATAATCATTTCTTTTGTTAAGTATATCAATATAGATCAGGTTAAGGAATATTATTATCAGGGAAAAGAATGGCTACTAACTGGTTTTGACTTTTTAACCATATATTTGCTCTGTCTAGGATCGCGCCCCACCCTGTGAATCTGTCTTTTGCCTCCTTTAGGGATTAAGAATCTCTTGTAAATATGCAACCTATAACAGGTGTTTAGATTTAACTATATAACTTATAGCTGACTTAATAATAATTTAAATCCTCTAAATTCTTCTGTGTAACTGAGAAAGGAGAACATAATATAACCTCCCTCTCTCTGGTTATCTCCCTCATTGCTGTTATTCTTTCTTAAGCAGGTATTTTGTCTTAACAGCAAGCGATGTGGAAGAATGGTACCAGAATCCCGAGTCGTTTCATCATGAGCAGGACTCTGTTTTGTGGTCGGAGAGATTGAGGCCATGTGCTGAAGCACTGTACATAGTCTTGTTCGAGAATCACAGCCAAGTAGGTTTCTTTGATGCTTGATGTGCAGTTCTCATTGCTCTCCTGTTAACATTATTTAGCTTGTCTGAAACTGGCTGTCTGTCATGTTTGTTGTTGACGTAGCTGCTAGGTCCAGTTGTGGTTTCAATCCTTCAAGAGGCAATGAACGGTTGCCCCTCTTCTTTTAGTGAAATTAGTCCGCAATTGCTTCTTAAGGATGCTGCTTATGGAGCTGCTGCATACGTCTATTATGAACTGTCAAATTATCTGAGTTTTAAAGACTGGTGAGCTGTTTTCCTTTTTGATGTAAAGGCTTAATTAATAGGATCAAGTTGTGGCGAGTCAATAGTCATCCTACTTCAGTTCTGTTGAGCCCAATGACAGCGAAATCCTAATGGTTAATGGCTATAACCTTATACACTAGAGCATTGGAAGGATGCATCATAACACACAAACAAATGCCCAAACATGTTTCTGGACAAAGATAATGTTCTCTTTGCGACGTGAAGTTTGCGTGTGCATGTGTGTGTGCATCTTTTTTTCTTTCTGGTTAAAAACTGGCAGTGGGTTATACAACTTGATACAATCAGTTGGTTATCTGGAAAAATGTGTTGTCAAGGATTACATGTTAACTACATGCTAGCTCTTAACTCTTTAAGTGAAACTGAACTTGTGTTGCTGCTGGAAAAGTTTCCAGGCCTGTCTCTAGCGGGTTTCAAGCGATGAGTGTAAAACAGTGCTTACCCAACCGACCAAATTGGTTTGAGTGTCCTAATTTTTCCATGTTGATTTCACGGACATCATAGTCTTGTTATTTTACTCATTGACATAGATTAGCTGATGCATCTGCCTGTTGTTTATTCACATGCCTAGTCTGGTTGATGCATTGTCTTATTGGTTATTGGCATGCCTATACTGGCTGATGCAGGCACCTACTTTTAGTACTTTTCTCTTCAACATTTACCTGTGTTGCTGTGTTAAATGTGACTTATTTCCCATGGACATTATTGTTCATTTTGACGCACTATAGTCCATGCCTTCGCAAAGTATTCAAGCAGAGCACCCAGTTCAAAAGTGGTTTTTTTTTTCTTTTTTTGCTTTTAATATTCTTGGATTGAGTTTATGATGAGCATTATCTGACAATCTTATGTAGGTTCAATGGCGCGTTGTCTATTGAGCTCACAAATGACCATCCTAACATGCGGATCATCCACAGGAAAGTTGCATTGATATTGGGGCAATGGGTTTCCGAGGTAATTTGCTTGCTTAGCTCTTTGTAAATGAATTCAATTTACCATTGCATTCTCCTCCAGTTTATCTTTGTGTCTTGTTGGCATCTCAGCTTGTGAATGCAAATCGTACAGTATGAGTTGAACGTTGGAAAGTCAATCTCGTTTAGTTATAAATCCACAATAGACATATAAATCATAGGAAATTTTGGCATGACTTTCTCATGTTTGCTGTTGCATGAAATATGGGATGGCTCAAATGTTGGATATTCTGATTTCACCATGCACTCCTTTTGGTGTACCCGGTTCCTTGACAATTTGATCCATGAACTTTGCTTCCTCGACAGATTAAAGATGACACCAGACGACCAGTTTATTGTGCTTTAATAAAATTGCTTCAGGAGAAAGACTTGTGTGTTAGGGTATGATACACTTTATTTGAAAAATTGGTTTTAATTGCTTTGAGTTTCTTGTTGTGTTATCTCTTAAATTCTTTCACTGTTTCAGCTGGCAGCATCACGATCTCTGTATTTCCATGTTGAAGATGCAAATTTCTCAGAAAAGGACTTTTCTGATCTTCTTCCAATATGTTGGGACTCAAGCTTCAAACTTGTGGAAGAGGTCCAAGAGTTTGATTCAAAAGTAAGTTACAGTGTCGTCTTGATAATAGAAGTCCTCAACGAGCTTAACAATGTAATACTTGCTCATAACTATGTGATATACCGTGCAATAGTTATTTTTTCCTTTCTTTATTTATTTTTATTTTGAACTATTCTACCTATCCACTATTTAAATTTGCCTCAATTTGATTTTTCTTTAGGTTTAGTTTGTCTTTCATGATTGATTGGCATTTATCCACATACTATTAATATTGCATTAAGTCAAAATTCAGTTATCCAGGAAAAGTTTGATTTTTTGGTAGACAACTCTAGAGGAATACTAATACTGCACTTCTGTTTCCTCTCTTAATCAGTTCCTTTTGAACAAACTAAATACAACACTTCTTGCATCTGCCTTGGTGACACCATTTCTTATATAGAGCATGGAATTATTTGTTAGCATGAAGTAATGAAGATGAATTCTCTGTATTCAGCAAGAAAACTTTATTTCTTTTCCTTATCCAGCTGATATAATTTCTGATTAGTACCTCGAAGGCCCATGTTTTATGAGCTGTTCTACCAAACTTTATCAAGAGAGATTCCGTTGAGGGTCAGTAACTTTTGCTGTTGTCAGAAATGATGCATTGAAGTCAGTCAATCCAGACATATAATTTTTATTTGGTTGGGACGGGTTATTTGACATAGGGGTGTAGTGTTCTCAAAGCACAATTGGCAGGGGATATTTCAGTATAGTAGGGGTTATTTCTGAGTAGTGGTAGTGGCTTTTTGATGTCAGTGTAGCATATGGCAGGGGATATTTCAGTATAGTATAATTGAACATTTATTTTGTTCTTAGTTGCTTCTGCACCTTCAGGTCACATCTTTTGTATCTATCTGGAAATTTCTGTGCAAGCTTTATAAGGATTGAGTTGCTGAGGAAAATGCTTACCTGTCAATAGGTGCTAGTTCCACATGGCAATTTACAACCCTTTCTCTCATCGTACTCCAAACATCAAAATTTCTTATTGATTTTATTAGTTCATTATATGTCAACTAGATGAAGTAATTGATCTCCATCTGCTTTCCTATATTCAGGTTCAAGTATTAAATACGATTTCTAGTCTCATTGCACGAATCAATGAAGTTATTCCTTATGCAAACAAGTTGGTTCAGTTCTTCCGGAAGGTACTGTGTTTCTACTTGTGTAGTTTTCCCTAATGGCATGCTTTTCTTCTACAACAAGAGGGTTGGTTGTTTTATCTTCTTAAAGACAAGTTACAGTATATTTTCTCATGGACCAGAGTATTAGAAGAAAGGTTTACCATATGGAATTAACTTCTAGAAAAGTCTCTAGCAAGTGATTCTTTTGTCCCTAATAAGATCTATAAGGCATGTTAAATAGAATAGGAGTTTTCTAGTTGACCCTCATAGAAATGTGTCACACGTACCCGGATAGTAGAAGGGAGCTGGTCATGTTGAAGCAGTATCTCTTTTTTCTAATTTTCCAGCATATTTTGTTTCTTTATATCAACTAAATCTATCATCACAGGCTTGGGAAGAGTCTTCTGGTGAAAGCCTTCTGCAGATTCAACTTCTCACAGCCCTGAAGAACTTTGTATCTGCGCTTGGTTATCAGTCACCCATCTGTTACAGCATGCTGCTGCCCATCTTACAAAGTCTGTTAAATGTAAATAGCCCTGATGAACTCTTGGAGGATAGCATGCAGGTCTGTAGTTCGATGAAATTGGTCATTTTGCAATTGTATAGCCATCTTAAGCATTGAGAAGTCATTGTTTCTTCTATATCATTATGATGCAGTTATGGGAAGCTACTCTTTCTCATGCCACCTCAATGACTCCTCAGCTCTTGGGTTATTTCCCATGCATGGTGGAAATCTTGGAGAGAAGTTTTGATCACTTAAAGGTGTCGAGAAGTTCTTTCGGTAGTTGTGTTTTCGTACACTGCAACATCACAGTATCTTGAAATCTAATTGATATGTAGGTGGCTGCAAGCATCATTGAAAGCTACATAGTTCTTGGCGGATTAGAGTTCCTCAATATGCATGCACAAACACTTGCAAAAGTGCTTGATTTGGTCATTGGTAATGTCAGTGATAGAGGATTGCTTTCAATTCTTCCACTGGTGGATGTTTTAGTTCAGGTAGTTGACTCCAGACTCAATGCTGCAAAATTAAAGCTTTGACAGACATGCAATAGAATAATAATTGAAGCAAGTTCTTATCTAAAACTGGGGTTAGGTGGACTCAATTTAGTGTTTGGCTCTGGAATAAGTTGCATTTCTACTGCTCTTTTATTTTGTGTTGAGTAAATATCATTCATGTACTTTTGCAATGCAGTGTTTCCCTGCTGAAGTTCCCCAATTAATCAGCACCACTATACAGGTAATTTGATTCTCTCTTTACCAGTGTATCCATGGTAATTATAGTAGTATATATATATTTTATAATTGAATTCTTGGGTTTGTTCATGATATTCAAATTCTGCCATATTCTTGTAGAAATTAATTATCATATGCTTGAGTGGAGGAGATGATCATGATCCTTCTAAGACAGCTGTAAAAACATCTTCAGCTGCCATACTTGCAAGGACTGTGGTCATGAATACCAATTATTTTGCACAGCTGACATCAGAACCATCACTGTTAGCACATCTCCAGAGAGCTGGATTTCCAAACGAAGAAAACGTACTTCTTTGCCTGCTTGATGTATGGCTTGACAAGGTGAGAGTACCTTCAAATTCCTGCCCCCCACCCCCCACCCCCCTTCAGGACAGGACATGCGAGATGTGATATAACAAGAAAAAAATTTGTTTTCCCTTTCCTCTGCTGGGAGAAATTTGATTAGTGGACATTAGTTACTGGCTTACGCTCCTTTGACTAAAGCAATTTGCTACAACATTTCCAACATTCATTTGCTTGATCACCCCTAAATATATAAAACTCAAGCTGTAACTGACTCCTAGATGCTCTGGCTCTCCCTCGGTTCATTTTCCGTAATTGATCTTTCTATTCTGTGTTTTTAGACTTGTATGCCAGTAGAACTTTTGGCTCACTACCTGTTACTCTTTCCACAAGACTGATTCTTTAGATATTTGCTTGGGATAAGTTCCTTGGATACAATTTAAATTGATGACTCAAACTTCGCTCAGGCACCGGGTGCATGGTCCATTGTTATATGCCGTGTATGGGTTATTCATACTTTATCTTTTTGCTGCAGGTTGATAATGTGATTGCCACACAAAGAAAGACATTTGGCCTAGCCCTTTCTATAATTCTAACTCTGAGGCTGCCACAAGTACTTGATAAACTTGATCAGATCCTCAGGTACTTACACCGCCCATATGTTGACTTATCTGTTGCCCTAGTAGGGACACAAAATCCACATAATGCTGGTTGTTTATTTTTGATAGTGTATGCACGAGTGTAATATTGGGTGGAAGTGAGGACTTAACTGAAGAAGAATCAAGGTTTGAATTGATAATGTTCTTACCTTTGCATGATCTTCTCAATATTCAACTCATGTTGGCTATTTCTTATTTGGCAATCAAATACGCGGTCACAGTAGCGACAATATGCAAGCCAGCAAGCTCCAGATCCCTAGCAAAGAGTTCAGGAGGAGACAGGTATATTTTGTTGCCGAATTTTATGCAGCCGCACAATCTTCTTCTATTAATGAGTTAATTTTCTCATTTTCAGATAAAGTTCTCCGACCCAATAAACCAAATTTCGTTGGAGAATTCATTGAGGGACAACCTCCAGACATGTTCTGCTCTCCATGGAGAATTGTTTAATACTGCCATGTCTAAAATGCATCCTGCCGCCTTCGCACAACTGAAACAGGCACTTAACATGCCATAGACCACATTTGGATCTCCAAAACTTGCAGTGGAAACTTGTTCTCAGGGTCCTGTTAATTTGCCTGTATACCTTTGTTAGAGAATGCGAGTAAGCTGCTTCTTTTGCTTTGTTTCGCTTTGTGCATATGACTGCATTATGAGAAGGAACGCAATCAATAAAGAGGATCAACATGCATTTGCCAACATAAGCCAGTCTTTACATAACTTTTAAGCGGAAAAATATCATTTGTATCTTGTTTGGAGATAACATTGATAGGTTGCATCTGCATGTGACTGGCTTGATATATACAGGTCATTGATCAATTTGAATTTTGTTTTACAGGTGAGAGTGAAGCTTCTTTGATATTGTGGGACGGATACTTGATACATTCTTTCGGTTTTGTTTGATTCATATATTATCTGTGCTGGGGTTTAATTTTTCAATTGAGTGGAATGTATGGGGGTTTTTTTCAGTCTAGCGGCGTCTGGCATGATGACCACAGTGTAAATAGCATGATCCCTTCATGTCATAGTTTTTGAGGCATAAGGGTGAGAGTTTGAGGCACATATGAGGTTTTCTCTAGAGCTAAATTTACTGCATGCGAGGAAGGGAACTGTGGGTGTATAATGAGGGTTTGACATTGAAATGTTAAATGTCTTTTTCCTTCTTGTGTGGAGGGTTTGTTTCGCGTCGATTGTCGAGTTAATGTTTCTGAAACAATTGATTGACAAGTTGAGGAAAAACATATTCTGTGCCCTCTTGCTGTCTTTTTTCTTATTACTATTGTTGTTTTACATATTTAACTAACATTGTGAAATCCCTCTTCCACATTAATGTCAATTGATCAGAATTAGTCTTTTCGATGATTCAATTCCAGTTGAAGGACAAAAATAGAAAGCGTACTAAAGTCGAAGCTTTTGATTTAAAATTTTCAAGAATTATCATCTGATCAGGTGTATTTGCAGAACAAAGATTTTGTTTTGTTTTCTGTTCTTTTTTTCCTCGGAAAGAGTGATTAACGCACAAGTTTTTCTATAAAAGATGTTAAATTTGATATAAAAATAATAATTGAAAAAATATTCCATATTTTATTCCCAGTAACGTGGAAAATTTTATGCTATCTAATTTAGGCAATACTCCCGTTAGTTGTTTATCAACTAATGTGTTAGATTTAACAAATAATATCTCATGATTTACGTTTGTTCCTAACAGCCTGTGACCCTAAAATCAGATTGCCCTGTGTTGCGCGAGCATAGGTTTCTCTTGAATAAACCTAATCGGTATAGTACCTTGACATCAGTACCATAATAACGAGGAAAAGTCATATTAAAATGGAAGAAGCAGGAGACGGACTAATATGGGAGACTAAAATTTCTTCTTTATTGTAAGATATATAGTACTATCAAGAAAACAAAATGGATACATCAAAAGACCATAAATAAGTGTACATCATACGACACATTTCAAAGTAACTTAGAAAAGTTGGGATTGATATTTCAAGAGTGACTCAAAGTAACCAAGTACAGATTCGAGGTCAAAATTTCTTCGAGAAAATACAAATAACAAAAAAGACAAGATTTTTCTACTCTCAAGAAGTTGCTCCATTCGTTGCCGCATCTGTAGGCTCAGCATCACCTGCATCCTCAGCTTTGTCAGCTTTCTTGCCTGCAAACAATTTAAAACAGGGTAAAGAAATTGAAAGGAAGATGAAATCACGATAAATATAAAAAAAAATTTTAAAGTGAAATATTTCAATTGAAACAGACCTTTCTTCTTTTTCCCTCCACCTTTCTTCTTCGTCTTAATGGGCAATGCCAGCCAGGCTTTAATCTCAGGATCATCTACTGTTTTTGTGGGTTGCAGCTCCTGCAGAGGATGTGATGTGACTCGGTCTGAACCGTTGGGCATTAGCAGAACGGTAAATTTGATATGCGCCACAAGGTCACCTGTAATCCAAACAGTTATGCACCATCAGATAAAAGTTTCATGAAATATGACAAAGGACATTTTTCAGACTCCTTGCTACATACCTGGCTTCTCATGAAGTACCGGATACGGTTGTAAAAGATCATGATTCACACATTCTACAAGACCCAAACGAGCGCGCTTTTCTTCCAAAGCCCTGCATTACATTCACATGCTCGTTATATTCGTTTGAGAGGAAAATGACCAGTAGCTAAACAGATTGCAGAACGCGACAAACCTTGCAGAGAATGGCATGATAGGGAAGTTCTGGCTTATCTCACTAAATATGAACCTAGATGCTTTCATCTTTAGGTGATAATTCTTATCAACAGCTCTCTTATAAATAGTCGTTTGTTTTTCATCCAACAACTTCGGCTGCAATTTCCATAAAAGTTTCAGACAATATTGAAGAGAGAAATAATTCATTAAAGGATATCTGCTACAAAACATCCAGCAAAATAATTACCTTGCCTTCACCGGTGCTTGCAACAATGTCAATGGCATACACTTCATTTTCCTCAAATTCAGCTTCGTCAACTCTTGTCTCAGGGCCTGAGACATTTAATACAACCTTGTTTCCATCAATCACAAATTGTTTCATTTGATGACTTAGTACTCCTTCAACAATCTTGCAGTCATAAGCAGCAGCTACTTTCTGAATTGCCTCGGTTACATCTTTATTCTATCACCAAAAGAAGAAAATGGAATGTGTTACCTAATAATAATTAAAAAAAAAGATCCATGAAAAGCAATAGAACTAGTTACTATCACAACTAAATGGCATAATCAAAAATCAGAATTTGGGCCCACAAACATTTTAAAGCTACTAAATTACCGTTAAGCAGCAATGTATTTATTATATATTCCAAGGTTATATTATATAATCACCAAGTCTAGCATTTCTCCAACAAGACCAGGTTTTGTTTGAATTTGATTCCTATTTTGGCTTGAACAGAATGACAAGACCGACAGTATGTAAATCAGTCTCAACTAGCAGATATGCCATATGCAGCCTACAGCAATATAGGCAACAGGGAAAAGAGGAAACCAATAGAAAAACTGATCACCTCGGCAAAGTTGCCTTTCCAATCCCAAGTGGGGACACACAGGAAAATAATTTCTACTGATGTTATCATGACTAACAAGAGCTCAGACAAATAAAGTCACAAGGATTGCTAATGATGAACAAGTCCAAGTGGACAACTTGATCCAGACAACACTTGCAGTAAAGGAAAACACGAGGTCTCTATCAGTGTAACTATGACTACGAAGAAATTCACGGGATGCAATATCCCTCAATCGTGGATATTATCATCATGTAGAGAATCATGTTTCCTTTCTAAACAACTACAGTAGACACACTTTTGAAGCAACAATACAGCTGCCATATTTAAGTGTAGCAAGATGAAACAAAAAGTGGTTCAATTAAGTACTTCAAAATTAGTTCAAGTAACTTACAAAACAAAAATGCATAATAAAAAGCAATTGCCTGATGGGAAACTACAGGTTTCTGAACAACCAAGTGCAATATCGGCTTTACTAGAGCAGGCTGGTACCGGCAAGTAATTCACCATCCAGAATACTCAAGAATGCCTTTGCATTATCGGCAACAGGGAAAAGAGGAGATTAACAGTTCAACCACCTCGGCAAAGTTGCCTCATTTGTGATAAGAAAAAAACACTTATTTATCATGTCTCCTTTATAAGTTACAGTTGAAGCTGCTTTTACAAAGCTTAACACTAACTCCACTTGCACACACACATTTGACAATTAGTAAGCACCCCATATCAGTGTAACTATGACAATAATAGCATCATCTGGGTTTTACCCATAGCTTATACAGTGTTCATCATTTAGGGGAGCCATGGCCTGTTCGAACAGAGGTGTGACAAGACTGAAAGGACAAGTATACAAACACCATTCGACTCCCACTGAAAAGCCAAGTTATTTCAATGCAAAAAATTTATGGCTCTGAATGAGGTTGAATAGGAAAATAACCATAGAGGAAAACTCAAAGTAACTGAGAAGCAAACAGAAATCATGACAAGGCAACAGTACTAGAAAAAGTTTTACAATATTTAGTTAAATCAGGTGGCCATTCATATCACTGCACACAAAGGCAACAACCGCAGATTATTCAGAAAACAAGTAGACACAATCTAAAACGTAACGTTAACAAATTCATTACATTCCTGAACAATATCAATTGCGCACACACCAAATCATGCAGCAACCAAAAATTATGAGAAAATTGCATCGTAACCAGAAAGGAAAATGAAGAAGAAAAATACCTTTTTCCCTGGCCTCACAAGCCTCAAAGCAACCTCAGCAGCAGTATTTGCAGCAGCAATTACATCAGCTGCCCTGCCGGTGACTGGTCCTTGCTGAAGCGCATGGGTGTGGGCAACTACAGCAATAAATCCATCTATGTGACACCCCATATCACTGCAGACAGAACACATTACTCCCAATTTCCAAATCTATGCCGGCCATACAATCTAAAGTGTTTCATAATGCATATAGAACAGTTTGGCAAAAGCTTACATTTTCAGAATATCTCCATCTTCCAACACTGTCTCATCACTGGCCAATGGAGAAAAATGGCAGACTGTGTTGTTAACCGAAATGCAAGTAGGGAATGCAACACCCCTCTCTATCTTCTTCTTCACATTCTTGTACATGTTCCCAGTTTGCCTGTTCAAACACAGCTTCAGCACATTACAAGCAGAACCCAATATAATCTTGTAAAGTTATTGCTAAATCTTCTCCTTTTTTTCCTAATAGAAAGGGATGGGGGTAAATGAGATGACTCACTCTCTGATGAAAGCGTCCCCTTTCTCACAAAGGTCAACAATCTTAGCCTTCGGCTTGCATTCGGTCAATACTAATTGCAGCGCCTCTGCATTTATACAATCCAAAAAATTCGAACATTCATCAAAACATCAAATAAAAAATGAAACTAGCATCACACAAAAGCATCGAGAACAAGAAAATTCGATCTCTCAATCAAGCCTATCACCTTATACACAAAAGTCCAACGACAAAATTCAAAAAAGCACCAACGCGATTACACATACAAAAAAATACAAAGAAAATAAACCTAACTGTTAACAATTTCAGCAGCGGATTTATATTTGGTGACAACTTCGGGAGAGGTGAGATCCAGCTCCCTCTCCTCCCTTTCCTCGTCCGACATTGTTTCAACCTTCAACAAAAAAAAACCAAGAAACAACAAAAAATTATCAACACTTTACGAGATAAAGAGAAACGATACGAAAAAAATAAATAACGAATAAAATAAAAAATCATGAAGGAATTGGGACAAATTAAACACAAAGAATTACCAATTGAAATCTTGCGAAGCTCTAATGATAAAGGAATTAGGGTTTAGCAAGTGTCAGAATGGTGAGGATGTGCGAGTAAGGTTAGGGTTTGAGGTCGGCAGTGAGGCATGCACTGTGATTTATATATTGTGTTTTTGCGCTTTACAGGTGTCCGGGGGTAGGGTTTTGGAATTTGGGCGCCCATCTCATTCCTTCTACTATTATTATTATTATTATTATTATTATGGAAGTTGTTGTTATTGTTATTATTATTATTAGTACAAAATCCGATTTACCCCTTAAAAAGATCTGTATTTTTGCACCGAATGCCTATACATAGCAAAACAAGATTGGTGCTCCTAAAATTAACAATTTTGCAGCACTTTGTAACAAACTCGATCATACTCACTTGTCTAGTGAATTTTTTGTTGGAGTCTCCTCACTCGTTCAGTTCACAAACAAAGTTGAATGTTTAGGGCGTATTTGGTTCTTTCACTCCATATGAATTATGAGCAACTAGTGTATTGATCACAAACAACTTCTTTTGTTTTTTTTTTTTTGAGCAATTTCACCCTCGTATTCGTTAGTTCGAGAAAGTAATTTAGAAATTATTTAAATAGCTCGATTATATATTGGAGGATTAACACACACAACCCCCCTCCCCCCCAAAAAAAGTCATACCCATTTGGTTCCAAATATTACACAAAAAAAATTGAAACGCCACATTTGCTCATGATTTGCATGTGACAATATTTCGATAAAAATTTCATTGACAAATTTGATTGTGGGTCAAAGTGCTACAAAGTGTTAATTTCGATGGAGAAAAATCTTGTTTTGCTATGCTTACGAAGTATAGTACAAAAATTTAATTTTTATTTTTGTAGAGTTGGGGGGGGGGACTGAATTTTGTCCTTATCTATGTTGTATATTATTATATAAAATGAGAAATCCCTTTGATAACTACTTTGGTCTCTCAATCATTTTGATCTAATACTTTATTTTTGTTTTACAATTTATTTCTCGTGTTTGCTCTCTCATGTTATTCTTCCTACACGTTCTTTTACTTTTACTTATTTTTATCTCTCTCATCTTTTTTCTCTCTCTCATGTCACACCATTAAATAATTTTCAACTATTTTATATAATTATTTTTTCAATGCTATAATTTTATTTTATTTTAGTTATTTTAGTTTCACTTATACTAAATTAAATAAATGCTAAAAAAATTTATTCATATAAAAAAAATCAATATATGTTTTAATTTATCAAACTCTAAATATAAAATTAAATTGGTTGTTGTTGCTGCTGCAACACGCTGCGGTTCCCTCATACATGCGATCTAACGTTTTATCTATTAAACAATGCTCTTAAAATTTGAGGCTTAATAGTATTCTCCTTGGTTAAATTTACATACACCTTCGGTTAGTGTTTTTGTTTTGTTTATTTATTTATTTATTTTCTCATGAATTAACGGTGTAAATTTGAAAATGGCAAGTGACATTATTTCAGCGAAGTGTCACTTTAATTCTTATCGCAGTATATAATCGCATTATTATAGTTCTCTAAATTATAATTGAGTTTAAATGTAGTCCTTAAAATCAATATTCCAATAGAAACTTATTAGAAATAACCATATGTGACACAAGCAAAATGCAACTTTATGGATTTATTGTACAAATTGACATGCCAAATCCACAATATTTAAACAGAAACTTATCGTGTAGTTTTTAATGCACAAGTTGACGTATTTAAAATTATTCTCCTCACACGATTTCTTGATTCTTGAAATAATAGATTCACACTTTCATTCACAACTACTTTGCTATTCGTAGTTAGAAATTAGAATTACATCACACTGTATTCTATGTGAAGAAATTAGTGTTCATTTGAACAGGCTTAAAAAAAAATATTCCTTAAATGACATTTTTTAAAGTAGAGCATTTTTTTTTGTTTTTTATTAAGTTAAATAATTTTATGTTTGAATACAATAATTAAAAATAATTTAAAATATGCTTTTATTTGAAAATACATTTGGATAGTTTGGGCTTTTTTTGGCTTTTATTTTTTTAAAAAAACCCATCTATACACTTTTTTTTTTGTTGCTTTGAAATGCCTTTTTTTTTAAAAAAAAAAGAAATATTTTTTTCTCCAAAAAGAATCTGTCCAAATGGACTCTTAGTATACAACTGCAGCGAACATAAGAGAAGCGAGTACAGAAAGCAATAACTATAAATTACACTCCCAGCTTCTGAAACAAAATTCGAGAACCCAAAAAAAAAAAAAAAAAACAGGAACGAGGATTAAAGCATTCCTTCACAAAATTTTCACATCCTGATTTTGAGATCAATCGTTTTATCAGAACAACAATGGCTACCCAATGGGCAACAAGAAATAATTTATCTGCAACAGTCAATAATGGAAAACTTAATGATAGACAGACTTGTTTGAATGAGTCTACTGCATAAATTCGCCGCGAGAAACTACAATCTGTGTGCAAGATATCAATCAAAGATGAAACACAACTACAAAAATAACCAAGAAGTTCGAGCTAATGATACGCGACTGTATCCACTGGCTACTTATTACCTCTTCCATTTCACCTCCTCAAAATATATCGAAGGGCATTGCAAAATTTTAAAGAATTATATCAAGACTAAGAAAACGAGTTGAAATTATAAGGGAGCATTTATATATCTCCTCTCATAGAAACCAATGGCTTGATCCGCCACAGCCCACATAATAGCCTGCCCGGGTGGGATCCTCATAAGCCTTGGCAACAATCCTTTCCAAAGCGCAAGCAACCCTTCTTCTGCATATATAGTTCTGATAGCATGCAACATACCTTTGTATTTCTGCTCACCTGACCGGCTCTGAGCCATGAGCCTTGTTTTCACAACATCAAAGGGGCCTGTGCAAACTGGGCCGGCAGTCCCCGCAAGAAATCCCGATACCATAGATTGCCAGGGCTGGAGAACTTTGCCATCACCCTCATGCTTGTTCCACAACAACCCGTCGAATGAATTTTTAGCCGTAAACATAGCAGCCTGGTTTGTCCCGTTTCGCATCATGGTCGGGGCAGCTCCTGCCCACAGGCCGAGCAGGCCTTCTTCACGGATGATCATGCGGGCACAGTGTATAGGTCCCTTGTACTTGAGGAGCTCGGGACTTAATCCTCTCTGCTGCTGCAGTCTGATTTTTACAACCTGCATTGAAAAAGGTTCATTGATCTTTTGACTGTGATCCATTGCCACATATAATGATACATACCTATGTTAAGTCATGATTCTCCAGAGCAACCCAAAATATTTAGCAATAAACTAAATAACAAAAGGGGAAAAAAAGAAAAAAGAGAAAAAAAAAAGATGTGATTGCTCGGACATACAAGTGGTTGTGTAATTACAACTAATGACACACTACAGAACAGAAATTAATTTACAGAAACAGAACAATTAATGCATGAAAAGGCTGGCCAGGGCAGACCGAAGCACAACACCAAGAAAATTTTAATAATGGTGGTCACCACACAGAAAACCATAATGCCAAGACTGAATAAGGGTGATCGAAGAAAATAAATGAAAGAAAAATGGGACCAAAAACCAGAATGAAATTGCAGTCATCAATTCTCTGGATTCATCTTAAGAAATCTTCCAGAAAAAAACCACATCCATCGTTGCCGATGATCTATTCAAACAAGATACACTGGGAAGAACTTGGAGACAAATTTATCCACTCGTGTTTATACAAACATTTCAAGTAGAAACACGAATCATTCCCAACGAAATACTGACGAACACAAGCATGCTAGAAATGGGAATTCATGATTCAGCTCATATATATAAGATAAAAAAAACACTTGAATTAGCTAAACAGAACGAATTCAAACACCTTAAGTCTTAAGCATAATACTCAGCACACACATTTCGAGTTTCCATCATAATAAATGGTTAAATTTGATGCTGTAGAACACAATTCGCCAACAAAATCTACAAAATCAACTAAAAATTACCGAAAACGAATAAAACCAATAACAGCGATCATCATTAACAAACAAAACCGATTTGAACTAACCTCAAAGGGAGTGACAATAACGAGAGCTTCGAGCACGCCGGCACCGAACCCGGACAAGAGCCTCCCATGGTGGCTGAGCTCCCCCGTCTTCGGGTCCTTGAACGCCGACTGAAGGACCGCATTGGACCCCATCCGGAGCGTGTACTTAAGCGTCAAATGCGTGGCGAACGGGGTCAGCCCCTTCCACAGGGCCCGCACCCCTTCGTTCCTGATGATGGTGGTGCCGCAGTGGACGATCCCCTTGTACGAACCGGAGCGGTCCAGCTGGAGCCGGGTCTTGATGACGTCAATGGGCTGCAAGCAGCACGCCTCCACTAAGCCGCCTAGGGATCCGGACACCGCCTTCATGTACGGCGGGACTGATCTCGTGCTCTTCTGATCTTTGCCGGCGGCCATCGGAGCTAAGGTTTTTCGAGGTGCACAACGGCGTCGTTTTTGGATCCTCCGCTCGTGCTCCGGCGCTCCGGTTGGCGGAGGAGAAGGGTATGTTGGGGATTTTATATGTGTTGTGGTGGTCGGAAATGGGGGGTGGTAGGTGGCGTTTACAGATAGAATTTTGTTTTTTTTTTTTTTGCTCTTTTTTTTTTGAGTGGAGCCCATATCAGTTATTTATATAGGCTCTTGTGACAGTAGTGCATCACGTGTCGTATTTTTTTCTCGGGTCAATTTGGGCAAGATTTAGGACTATCCCATCCCATGGCCCATTTTAAAAATGGGTTAGCTCTTACGCATGTTTTTTTTCCTATTAAAAGCAGGGGCCTTTTATGGGAATCGGCCCAATTTTGTTTGGGTCGGATTCTACAATTTAGGAAACAAAAAAAATTTCCGTGAAAAATTGAATTTGGAATATTAATGTTATACTTATCGAGTTTGGTAAAGTTGAAATGATGAGCATATCAAATTTGTTATTTAGAGGTTGGTAGTAGTGATTTCGACACAATGATGAAATTACTTTTTTAAAGAAAGTGAAATCGAATATTAAAGAGCAATCAACAACTTTTAATACAAAGAACCCCAATACATTTTGAACAATTATATTAATATTTAAATTCAAGTATAGTCATTGCACCAATTATAATTAATTATCGAATACAAAAAGCAAACACTAATATTTCGGGAAAAAGATTACTATTAAATACACAAATATTCATTCAAATGAATCACATCAAACGAAATCCAAGGAAAGTAAAATCATTGCAATAAGAAAGACGACAACAAAAATAAACTCACACAATAGAAAATTCTGAGTCAGACCCGACTCGATCAGTCACTGTTAATCGCTTAATGAGTATTTTATACTTTTCCAACGATTGGTGTATAATTTCATCAGCGGGGGCCATTCACATGAGGGAACATCATCTGACTCGGGTTACTATTCAAGCTATGCTGCCCAGAGAAGTCTGATCCAGTGCTGATTTGAACAGTATAAAGATCTTCAGATTGATCAATCTCACCCATCAATCCCACCGATTCTTCTTGAACAGGCTGATGATGAGCCCAAGGGTGCCTCGTGAACCTCCTCAATCCTTCGAGTTCCATCGCCAACTCCTTCATCGTCGGCCTATCTTCCCCGTTCAAATGCAAGCATCTCTTAACCAGCTCGGCAACTGCCCGCACCTGTTCGAGCGGCCCCTCTCGGACCACTTGCGCCTCCAGGATTTGAAAAAGTCGATTTTCCTTGATCGCCATGACGAAATAATTAGTCAAGTTTCTCTGTTCTTGGCACCTCTCCAGGTCGATGGGCTTCTCGCCCGTCAGCAGCTCGGCCAGCACGACGCCGAAACTGTAAACATCGCTCTTCTCGGTCAGCTGGCTGGTGTGGAAGTACTCGGGGTCCAGGTACCCCAGAGTCCCCTGCACCAGCGTGGTCACCTCCATTGCGTCCAGGGATACCAATCTGGAAGCCCCGAAATCCGAAATCTTGGCCGTGTAGTACTCGTCCAACAGAATGTTTGCCGACTTCACGTCGCGGTGGATGACGGGCGTCGAGGCGGCTGAGTGGAGATAGGAGAGGGCCCCGGCCGCTTCCGACGCGATCCTCAGACGACTATCCCACGACAGCCATGTCGTCGTGGCTCCCCTGTTGTGTATGTGCGTGAAGAGTGTCCCGTTGGATACGTACTCGTACACCAATAAGGGAACCTCGGACTCCAAACAACAACCTAGGAGTTTCACCACATTTCGATGATTGACTTGTGTGAGAATGACCACTTCGTTGATGAACTGCTCGATTTGGCTTTGGTCCATCAATCGCGATTTTTTGATGGCGACAACGCGTTTGTCGGGGAGGATGCCTTTGTAGACGGTGCCATATCCGCCTCGGCCGAGGATATGGTCGTCGGCGTAGCTGTTGGTGGCGATTACTAGCTCTTCGGCTGTGAATATTTTGGTTGATTCCATTGGACCTTCGTTGGAAGAGATTTGCTGTTTTAGAAGTAAACCTCCATTCTGTTGGAAGAATTTTTCTCTTAGTTTTATGATTTTTCTTTTCTTGAAGCTAAAATAGAGCCAAGTTGCTGCAATCACTAAGGATAAGAAGCCGAATCCTATGCCTGAACGTAGTTAGAAAATGAGTGAGATTACAATTTGAAGAATGAAGAGAACCATGGAAATTAATGATTGTACAGACGGATGAGGGATATTTGATATTTCAATTATCTCAACTTTGCCATTCACATTTCGTGTATTGATATATAAATGTTGTGTATTCAACAAAAATGGTGCTCATGTGTGCAACTTTGGTTGGCGGATAGAATCCTCTATTTAAAAATAACATTTCGTCACTTATTTCATAATTCATATTAATATCCTATGTATAAAATTACTTCCTTAATTATACATTTGGTCTGATATCTTTACACTTGCATATATTTATGCATTTGAATAGGAGATGAAATATGATTTAAAATAGAAGATCTCGTATGTATGGACCAAACTTATCATAAAAAATATAATATAAAACTAACCAATGATCCTAAACAAAAATAATCCTCACGTGTGACTTTATATGGACAATATTTTATATCTATTTCTATTAAAAATTAAAATTTTAGCGATTCAAAACATAAAATAACATAAAATGCTTTATACTTTATTCAAATCGGGCATTATCCTCAAAATTAAAATTTCCAACTCCCTATTAGGAAAAGTTATGCTATAACGTTTTTTTTAAAAAATTATTTCATGCTGTTGACTTTGACTTAATCGTTAACACAAGTTCAGTAGGTAATTGTGGAGAAAGTTTTTTATGGACAACGTGTTATTGGCATTTATGTTGACGCTATGTTTTGATTCGGGCGAAATGTAATTGGCTAAAGATTGATCGCTTGATCCATGAGACTTATTGGGGGCGCAATCCCCTTACGCTGGGTAGGATATCACCTTAGATGGTGTACTTTGCATTGTCAAATGTTTATGAAAATAAAATTCTCTCTTTGATATAAATTATAACTTTTGATTTAATAACCGTTAGATTCTAATAGCTACGTGTCAAACTCTCAATTTAGCAATTACATGTATTTATCTATCATTCACATTAGCTCCAGTCTTAGCCCTGCCACGAATAGAATTTTCTATTACAAAATAATTTTTAATTTTTTATTGTATAATTTATATTCATGTCATATGTATAAAATTACTTTCTTAATTATATTATTGATCTAAAAATTTTACACTTAATGTATATTATTATATTATTAAAATAGAGAAATAGAGAAATTACCTAATGCCACCTTGATTACGGGAAACTCCGAGCTGTAAGGATTGCAACCTTTTCCATGTTTTCTTCCATCCCCGAATTTTCCACGCGGACAAGAACAGTTGAAACTCCCGGGAAGGTTAATGCACATGTTCTCTTCGCAATCATTCAGGTTCGGATCAGCACACTCATCAATGTCTACAAAAACAACCCATTCAAATGAAAACACGAACATTATTAAATACTAATATCATATTTTTGTCTAATATCCAAAAAGAATTTAGGAATTTGGTATGCTTATAAGTTTCAACCTCTCTTTTAACCTTGCGAGGTGTCTTTTTTTTAAAAGACAAAATCCCATCTTTTCGAATGTGGAATAAAACCTCATAAGGTCGAGCCTCAATATTCGAAGACGAATTTAGCCATCATCAAAATGACGCCCGTCTATGGGGACAATAGTCTTGTGCCTCTTTCCAAATCCTTCAATGTAAGGGCTTATGATGATATCATTTTTTGTCTCACATCGGAAGAAAAGCATTAATCCCTCCCTCATCTTGCGATGTGTTTTTTTATAAAATCCCACCGTATTCAGGTACGAGACAATATTTAACAGGATATAGTCTTTGTGTTCGGCCATGAATTTGGCCATCATCATTGATTTCAAAATTGTAAATATCTATACTTTATATATACTATTATATAAAGTACTAGTCCCTTTTAATAATTATTTTTTATATCTTTAGTCTATTAAATTTACATTCTCTCTCCTCTTTCCGCATTACTTTTCCACCATTTTTTTTTTTTACTTTCTCAATCTCGATCTCCTCTCTCTATTCTTTTTCCTCTTTTATCCCTACTATTTAACATTTTTCTAATCCTCTTTGTATTTAGTTTGTTAATTTAATTTAATTTAATTTTTTTTATTTTTCACGTATCATTAATTTAATAAATATACTATATTTAAAAGAACATTATACCCATGCAAAAAATTAATAAAGGTTTATGATTTATACTATCTAAATTTAATGATATAATTAAATTTTATTATTTTAATATTTTGCATACAAATAAAATGTGGTAAGACTACTAACATATACATACACACTATATTTTTAATTTTGAGACAATTTTATTGATAACTATAGTAATACATAAGATATTATTAGACCGGGAGTAAGGAGGGCTGGCGGTACAGTCAGCACCCTCAAAACTTGATTGAGCTAAATTATATATATATATATATATTTTGAAAATTTTAAATTTTATCCCCTCCAAAAATAAAATTATCTTTAATATTTTATAGAAATTTAGTATTGCCCTCGACAAAAATTTCTGACTCCACTCTTGAATATGATGCAACTCGTATATCTCATCCAGAATCGAGTTCGTATAAAAAAATTTCGGGAAAAAATGTCGTCATACCTGTGCAGCCCGGATCGAGATACGGGTTGCCCTCGTACCCATTGTTACACCTGCACCGATACCCTCTGAACCCGGTACCCGAATCCACACAGTAACTATTAGCCTTGCAGGCATAACCGTCCGAACCTTGAACATCCTCACAAGTCAAATTCCCAATCGCCCAATCCAGCACGATGGGCACCGTATCCAGGACCCGATTCTTGAAATTCGGGTCGGATAGATCCTCTGCCCCGCGGAAAACGAACCGTTCCTCCTCCCCAAGAAAGGCGTAGCTGCACGGGTCGAACGAGTTAGCCTCCGACTCGTTGAGCCTACGCAGCACCGTCTCGTAGTATTTGAGCCCCTTCGGAAGGGAGGTCTGGCAGCAGCCGATGCCGGAGCAGTAGCCGCCGATGACGTCCGCCGCCGACGAGCAGAGGGAGACGCAGCCGCTGGTGAAGTTCCTGCCGCCACCGCCGGAGACCAGGGCGAAGTCGCCGCAGCCGATGACGGTGTATTTGTTGAGCTCCGAGTAGCTGAAGGGGGTTCCGGTGATGTCGGACGAGGCCGTGTTCGCCCGCACCACCGCGCCGGCCTTGTCGTAGCATCGCCGCGCAACGACGTTGGAGATGCGCATTTGGTTGTCGGAGATCTCGTAGACTTGGATGTTGCCCATGTAGAGGCGGGCCGGGTCGAAGGCGTCGCTGCAGTTGAGCTCGAACCCGGAGTCTATGCCGCAGCCGCTGTCGAGGCCGACGCCGAAGGGGTAGGGCACGGTGAGGTCGCCGCATCTGGGGGCGCAACCGGGTTTGGTGATGGTGGCGGCTTTTGAGATGTTGAATGTGTCGGCGGTGACGGTGGCCGTGGTGGTTGCGTTGGTGGAGTTTGTGGCGGCGAATGTTAAGGTGGTGGCGGTCATGAGGAGAACCAATGCTAGCTGGAGAAGCATGGTTTCTCGCATGGCTATTATGGGTGGTTTTGTTATCTATAGAGATATGTGGAAGTGGGTAGCTCTGCATGTCTGTATATAAGGAGATGGTGAGAATTGGGAAATTTTAGAGGGTGGTTGGCTAAATTTATTTCAAAGGACTTATAAGTTCTATATTTTTGAAGTTTATAAATTCATACATTTTATTTTAAAAAATAAGTTTTTAAAATATCTTGATAAAATAAGACTGTAATTTATAAGTTATAATTTTGTTTAGTAAAAATTAGCTAGAGTTTATATGTTTTTTTTAAGTATAATGATGATAAAAATGATGATAAAAAAATAAAAATAATAATTTTATGTAAATAATTATTTTTTGATATATTAGAAATGTAATATTGAAAAAAATAAATATATTTATGTTATTTTATCTTTAGCAGTAGACATCTTATAAATTGCTTCAAAAAAAAGTTGGAGGAATTTACTTTTTTTTTTGACCTTATAAGTTCCAGACAGATTGTTTTTTGAATTTATAAGTTCATTTATTAAAAAATATTATCAAATACTTTCAAGGAACTCACAAGCTTCCAAACAATTTATAAAATATTTTTAGAAGCTTATAAACTAAGTCAAACACTCTCTTAATTGAGATTTGATTGGGTGAAGTTAGGGGTGTCAATTCGGGTGGGTTGGGTGGGTTCGGGTCGGGTTGATGTAAGGGTATAACATAAAAAACCCCAACCCGAACCTGACCCAACCCGAAGCTCAACCCGAAAGGGTGAACCCGAACCTGACCTGATTAGGTTCGGGTTGGGTTCGGGTTAACCCGAGAAAGATTTTTCCTTTTTTTTTTCATACATTTTACCTTTAACTTTGGGAGGTAGAGGCAACGGCGGTTCACGACGGAGAAGTTCAAGGATCTGCAAGATCTGAGGAGATCTGATTCCATGGGGTGAGAAAAAGGCTATGGGAGAGAGACACGGTGGAGATGGAGACCCTTGGAAGAAAACCCACATCTTGTTCGACACCTTCAACTCGACGGTGGTAGGCGACGATGACGGAGAAGTTCAAGGATCTGCAAGATCTGAGGAGATCTGATTCCATGGGGTGAGAAAAAGGCTATGGGAGAGAGACACGGTGGAGATGGAGACCCTTGGAAGAAAACCCACATCTTGTTCGACACCTTCAACTCGACGGTGGTAGGCGGCGATGGTGGGTGGCGGATGACGGCCTGCATTAATCAACGATGGCGAAGGCGAAGACCACGGTGGCGGGGGTTGTGGTTCCACCGCCGACGGCAACGGTGGCTGGGTTTGTGGTTCCTCCGCAGACGGCAACAGTGGCTGGGTTTGTGGTTCCTCCGCCGACAGCAACGGTGGCTCCGAAGATAGCGGGGGGAAGAAGAACAAGGAGAGTTTTCCATATTAGTTGGGTGGATGGAGGTGGATGGGTAATGGTGGAGCCGCGGAGGTGGATGGAGTGGGGGTGGAAACTCTGAGGTTAAGGAGATGACGGCTTGAGCAATTGAAGAATTAGGGTTTGGGGTTAGGCAAAACATTAACAATAATCTATTTATAGTATCTATATTAATTGGGTGGGTCGGGTTTAATCGGGTTGGGTTCGGGTTTTGGGTGACCTGATTTTGTCTTTTGGGTTCATGGGTCAACCTGAAACCCAACCCAACCTGAATTTAATTTTCAGGTGAATTTCGGGTCCGACCCGATCTGACCCAAACCCGAAAACCCCAAACCCAAACCTGATTTTTTTCGGGTGGGTCATTATCGGGTCGGCGGGTTGGGTCAAAAATTGACGCCCCTAGGTGAAGTAGTGTTGTTTGCGTGTTGAATGAGGTGTTTGCAATCACTTAAAAAAAATACTTTTGTACTTTTTGTTATTTTTAAACAATAGAGTAGTGTTTAAAATACTAACTTTTGCCTTTTTTTTAGCAGAAAAAAGTTAGAAGCTGGAAGCAACAATCAACTAAATGTAAAGAACCCTGTTGGGAGAGCTCCCCCCCAAATGGGGCTTGACAGCAGCTCGACTCCGGATTAGTCAGGGCCCAAAGTGGCCTACGGATACCGGGGGGTCATGAACCAAAAAAAACTAACTTTTTTGCTGTTTTTTGGTATTTTTATAATTATTTACATGTTGATTATCTTATAATGAAGCACTTCTAAATTTTTTTTATACTCCAACCACTTTTCTTTCAACTTTTCATTTTTTTTTTCAAATACTACATGCTTTTACAATTCAACTTTTTAGTATAGCTTCAATTTCTCCAAAAATAAAATTTTTTACAAATACTCCCAAAGTTTTATATTTATTGTGTGATTAATAAGTAATTTAATAATTTAAGAAGAGTAATATGTCACTTAGAAAATAGAATTATTAAATAATTTATTGGGCCGAATGAAATCAAATTTAAATAAGAAAGAATTTGGGTGTTGGTCAAGTGGCAATTGAGGGTAGTATAATATTTGTGACAATTATTCTGTAAGTGGATATATGATTGGATAATTTTTATTTAATTTAGTTAAAAATCTGTTGAGTGAAGCTGGACTTTGACGTAGTACCGGAACGTGCACGTCATGAGATGTTATCGACCTCATTTGAATTCCGGACATAGGAATACTTTCTTTTTTTTTTTATAAAAAAAATTTGTTTTTGATTTTTGATTATCTATTTATCTGGTTGGACATAAGTAAGTTGACTTTTTTTTGATAAGTTAAGTAATTTGGCTTATTTGCTAATAGTCAACAGGTAAGACCCCAAAAAGAAAAAGAAAAATAAAAAAAGAAACAAAATAAATATAAACACGGGCACTGTGAGTTTATCTTGCAATGGTGGATATAACATTTACAGAATGGAAAGTACTGAAAAAAAAATAAATCCTTCTAATAAGTGGTTGCTTCAAAAAATTGAGAGATACGAGATAAAAAAATCAATTAATATTAAAGGATGATATGTATATATATATATATATAGCAGATGTATATATGTACTTGTCAAATTATTATTGTTTGTCTTAGCTATCAGGTTCCGATCCATTAGCCGATTAATTTGAATTGAGTATTGCAGATGATCGTTATGAGGGCAATTTTTCCGACTCAGTTGTTCTATTTACAATACTCGGATTCAACTCTGAATGTTGCTTGAGGGATCTAGCGCCTCATCCTAATAAACCAACTGGTAGTTGGTATTATTATTATTATTATTACAAGTAAAGGCCAAGTTGGGAGTTCCCATATTGTTTGTTCAATTAAGGAAACCTAATCATCACCAACTGTTTCTTTTGCCAAAATTTGTTGAGATCAAGTCCAATTTAAGCACCATAGCTCTAGCAACACATTAATTAATTATAAACTGACCACAGCCTGCTCATAACACATCAAATAATTGGGAAGCTCTACCTATGTATCACCGGTGAAATTAAAATGTTTCAATATTTTTTTTCTTTTATTTATTTATTTATTTTTAAAGACGCTATTCAAGTCTCCCTGCTGGCAGCAGTTACCAACCAGACAATACAGAGTTAACAAAGTCAAGCTGCAGTGCAGCTATCATACAGTTGGAATTGTGCAACAACTTGTACAAGTACTAAAAAGACTTTGAGAGGACATTAGGAATCATGTGGCCTTAGAATGGGTCATAATCTTTCGAATCTCCTATGAATTTGAGTTGTCGCCTATTGTCCATGAGAGTAATTAAGAGTTTACTTCTTTAAGAAAATATAGTTTCAAGTCAATGACAACTTCACATTTCTCTCGCCACACTAACGTACGGTCACGACAAGAAAATAAACAAATTAGTAACTATATAACAAATGATAATCAAACAAATTATCATTAGTTATATGTATTTAATGACAATAAATTTTTATTGTCACAAACATAATGTGCACAATATCAATTGTGACAACATAATATGCGACAACATAGAGAAAAATTAATAATTAATGACATATCTATAGTTGTAATTTAGTGCCAATAAAATTTTATCATAAAATTTTAATGGCCATTTTTTTTATTACTAAAATGTCAGTATAGGTGTGCTATTAATTGTTTAATGGCCGTTACTAAAATATTAATTATTATCACCATTAAGTAAATATAATGATAAGATAAAAGTTATTGTCATTAAAAAAAATTGAATTAGTGAGACAGAATAGAATGTGTTATTGCTTAATATAATTATTGGACAACTTTGATATGGTTACTTCTATATTTTATTACTAATATTACTTTTTCTTATAGTAAGTTGCATGTAACTTGAGTTGTATTTTGTTGAATGAATCTCATGCGCAAGGGGAAAAAAAATCATAAATTTGGTTTATTATATAAAGAATTTATAAGAAATTGAATTCGATGAATTTATAATAGTTACTATAAACTATAATCATGATACATTAAAATATAACACCGAGTAAAATTTATTTATCCCAAAATAAAAAACACAGTGAAGTACCATAAGCTAGGGTTTGTTTGTTCCTCGCTTACATGCACATCACTTTCCATATATATGCACAGGGACAGAATCAAACATTTTATTAAGTAGCGACCAGTGAGAGATTCAATCCTATAATAAAGTATAAAAAATATTAATAATATTACACGATTATTTCCACTAGCCTCATTGCCTCAAGACTCAATCGATCATGCATTTCATTATTGTTTTCAATTAACCTTAAAAATTTCACTATCTTAAATGAAATAAGAAAGAGGGACAATAACAAAAATTAGATCCAAACATGATACAAAAGCTCCCCATATAGCAGTTCAGATAATCTGTCACAAAACAATGCTACCTATTCTCCTCCGTTCATCAATAAATGCTATGTATATTGATGAACGGTTGATATGAATAAAGAAAATTTAAAAAAAAACCATATCATAAAATTTTCTATTTTCTTTATCTCAATCGTCCACCAATACACGTGATATGTATTGATGGGTGAAAAAAAAGACTGCACCTCAAACACCACCCCCCCCTCCCCCGCCACCCACCCACCCACACGCCCCAAAAAAAAAAATTTCATCAAAACTTGCAACAATGGAACAACTAAGTCTTAGCCATAATCTGATCATTACATAGCAAATTAAAACGGATCACATATTAGTACTAAAATAACTACCTAAAAAATTCTCAGATTTCATGCATATATGCAAGAGCTAATAATGCCTCAAGCTAGATTAAACGAAAACAAAATCGAAAACAAGAAACATAGGAAACATGAAGAGGAAAATGTTTCTTGATCCCGGGAGAGCTGGTGCTGACGAAGATCGACGAGGTGGGAACCAGGACACGATTTGTTTTGGCGGAGGTGGCGCAGCTCCAAAACGGTGAGGTGGCGGCGGAGAGGCGGTGGGAACTGGCGGCGCCGGTGGTGTTGCGGGAGGCTTGTTTCCGGGGCCGGTTGGCGGGTAATTACACGGATATTGGCACTCTTGCGGCGCTGTTGGGGCCGAGTACAAGGCTAGAAGTGTGGCAAGGAAAATGAGTGTTGAGGGTACCATGGTTTCAGAGGGGTTTTAAAGTTGCACGTCATGGTGATAAAATTGCACGTCATATATAGGTGGTTCAGTCAAATCAGTGCTAGTGTTTATCACATTGGCGAATATTTTACACTTGCCTTATGATTGATCGATAATTTATGGAGAGTGATTAACCACTTCACAAATATAACGTACTTGGCATATGATTTGTTGGGTTCAGCTGCGGACCGGATCCCCTACCCCATAATAGTGCCCCATCTCCTGCCCCACACTCTGGATGTGCGACACGTGTAAGTCTTGAAGATTTACTTACCAAATTAGATGTTTTGTCCAATTAATTATATTTTTTCAGTTATCTAATTTGGTAAGTAAATCTTCAAAACTTACACGTGTCGTACATCCAGAGTATGGGGCAGGAGATGGGGCACTATTATGGGGTAGGGGATCCGGTCCGGTTCAGCTGAGCCGTGTTCGACTTAGAATTTTCCAAGGGCGCTTCTAATAGAAAGTAATTTTATACTACCTAATATTAGGTACGACCTTAATTAACTGCCATGTGTATCTAAATTTATTTTCAACAAGTTTATATATCTCTTTTTAACCGGTAATTTACTAGGTAATATATAATTATTTACCTTTTCTATTTTGAAATTATCAAAAATATTGGCTCATTTTTTTCCAAATTTCCACAATATAATTTGGGGATTGGCAAGGTAAGAAATCCTAATAAATAGGAAAATCTTTTATTTACTTTTTGTTTTTATAAAATCCACGTGCATTCATATTAATTTGATCCGATTTTTTTTAGCGTTTCCCCCTTTTCTTTCTTTCTTTTTTCCCCCCTCATGCATGATCAGTGATTTTGCTTAATGTGCAACAAGATTAATTAAATAATGAGAAATTAGTCGAGTATAGGCACATACATAAATTAGATGTTATAATAAAATTAATAAATAAATAGAATAATAATCAAATAATATTTAATATTTTATGTCAATAATTTTGTTTCTTAAATAATTAAGCAAAAGCTAGTTTTATATAAGTTAATATTGATCATTAAAAAATATTTATTTATTCACTAATAAATTAGATAACAATTATATAGAATTTATTTAATTATTTAAAAAGCAACAACTCTAAAAGTACTGTTTTTTCAAATTATTTTATCACAAATTTGGTGATTATCTTCTCCAACTTCCTCACTTTCAAGGATTTATTGGGGGAGAAGTTCTATTGACCACCTTAGATCAATTTTTTTTTCAATCTTCTTTTAATTTCATTCGTGATTAAGGGTGCAGACGAATCGAGTTTGGAAAAAAAATTTTGAGCTCAACAACCCTAATGTTTTGAGACTTGAGTTCCACTCAACTCGACTAACCTTAAATTTTCAAATAATTTGAGCAGTGCAAGTTTGAACTCGAGTTTGAAAATTTTTATTTAATAAAATGACAAAAAATATTATTTATTTTTATGTTTAAAACTTTTATTTAGAATTAAAAATGTAATATAAAATAATATAATGTAATATTGTAATGTTGTAATATATATATATATATATATTCATAATATATAATATACATTATTAAAAATATAAAAGATCATAAAATAACATCCTGACCTAAGAGTTGAGTCTAGATACAAAAAATTTCAAAATTGACTTGAGGTCGAGCTCGAGCTCGACTTGCAAAGCTCATGAGCCGTCAACTCTTTTGCACCCCTATTTGTGATTAATATTGTTTCTATTTAGTGATAAATATTTTTTACCCTCCAAACTTTTCGTGTTTTTGAACTTTACCATATAAACTTTATATTTTTTATATATTACCATCTAAATGCATTTTCCTTCTGCCAGAATTCTATCACACGTATGTCACATGACTTTAAGTAAGGACAAATGTGTCATTTTACATGGGGATAAATACTTTTAACCCTCCAAACTTTTTGTGTTTTAGGACTTTACCATATAATTTTTTTTTTGCCATTGGCTATCTGAACTTTGCGTTTTTTTTATATATTACCATCTAAGAGCATTCACATGTATGTCATGTGACTTTAACCAGCTGAAATGATGCATTTGCCCTTACCTCCACCAGAAAATGTAAGATGTAAAAAAAATGTAATGTTCAGATGACAAATGACAAAAAAAAAATTTATATGGTAAAGTCTCAAAACGTGAATAGTTTGGAGGGTAAAAAATATTTATCCTTTCTATTTAAAATCAGTACAAAAAAATGTATTCATTGTGACAAGATATTTGTAAGGAGATTGTATCTTGCCACATAAACATACCATAATGTGACGAATTATAATTTCGTCACATTAAATTGTGTTTTTTAAAACAAATTGAATTTTCCTCACAATAACTATGACTAATGTGAGGAAATATAATTTTTATCACAAAAAAGTTTTTTTTTTCCCTCACAATAAGTTAATAACATGGTATTATAAAAAAAAGTTCCTCACAAAATATCAATGTAATATTTTTATGAATTTGCTAAAAACCTTAAATGAATAAATGTTAAAAAGAATTTCTCAAAAAATATCAAATGAATATTTTTCATGATATTCTAAAAAAATTTAAATGAATCAAAAGAAACCCCAAATATAATTTTATTCGTAATTTTGACTTTCTTAGGTATTTTTATAGTGGCTAAAAAATTAATAAATTTTAAAATTTCAAAAAATACAAATATTAATAAAATTTGTTCTCATAATTTGATATATATACATATAGTCAAACATAATAATGATCATCCATCACTTATAATCTTAGTTAGTTACATGTGCATACATATATATTACAAATATTTTCCAAAAGTTATGGAGAAAAATTTTAAACGATTTATTAAAAGTACGAGCATAATCTTATTTTTTCTTTTTCGCTTTTCTCTTCTCTCTTATCTCTCACATTCTTCTTTCTAAACTTTTATTCGGAGATAAATCCACTTTTGATCCTATAGGATTGAGGTCAGGCCACATTTAGTCCTATAGAAATTTTAATTCCAAAATCAATCCTATATGATTCGATTTTGGGACAATTTTAGTCCTACCGACGATGAATTTCAATTTTTCGGCAAAAAATTATGATGTGGCAAGCGAGATTAATGATTTGACAATTTTAATTATGACATGATAAGCAAGATTGATGATTTGGCAATTTGATTAATGATATGGTGTACACACTTAGACCCATAAAATATTAATATAAAATTTAAATTAAAAATTATTATATGATAAAATTAATATATATAAAAAATTGGATAAAATAAAACTTGTATTATTTATATAAAAAATTATCTAAATTATTTAATTTTTCATTTAAAAATTAAAAATTAACCTCAACCCCAACCCAATCTTCTTCCCCAACCCAAAACCCTAAACCCCTATCCTCTCCCACTCCCTCCACCACCAACAACAAAGCGCCACTGCCGCTGCCTCCCACCCCCGCACCTACCCCCCCAATCAAAATCTCCGTCGCCACCACCTCCGCGCCTCCCTTTTTCCTCACCCCGTCGATCTCTCTCTCTCTTCATCTCTCCCGTCGCCCGCTTGCACCGGCCTCCCTTCTCCTCCTCCTCCTCCTCCCCCCCCCCAAAATCACCGCCATGCCTCCCTCCTTCCTCACCCCCTCCATCTCTCTCTCTCTCTCCGCCACAACTAGATTGAGAGGGAGGAGAGAGAGATCAAGGGGGTAAAGGAAGGAAGAGGGCACGGGGGGCTGTCATAGTGGTGGAGGAAGAAGGGAGGTGCAGGGGGTGGTAGTGTGATGTGGCAGCGGCGGTGGCGATTTTGGGGGGGAAGGGGTAGGCTGGTGCCTGGTTGTTGGTGGGGGAGAGGGTTTGGGGCTAGGGTTTTGGGATGGGAAAGAAGATGGAGATTGGGGATTATTTTTTAATTTTTAAATAAAAAATAAAATAAATTTTATATTTATATATCAAATTTTTGTGTATTATTTTTTTATATATTATATTTTTTATTTATATTGTCAATATTTTTTTGTAACATGTCATTAATAAGAATAACAATTTATTTTATTTATTTAACACATCATCATAAAAAATGCCAACTCACTTTATTCAATTAACAGGTCATCAAAATGTGTGTTGAGTCATCAAAAAAAAAAAAAAAAACCAGCAAAGCAACCAAATAAGCATCTACCTTTGATCTCACCTGCCACGTCATCATTTCATTCTATCAAATTCAAATTTCTTGTTGGTGGGACTAAAATTGTTCCAAAATTGAATCATGTATGACTAATTTTGGAATTAAGAATCCTATGAGACTAAATGTGGCTTGACCTCAATCCTATGGGACCAAAAAAGGATCTATCTTATTTTTTTCTACTTTATATATTTTGATTTATTTTTAATCAAAAAATATATTTTAATTTTAAGTACTTTTTATGCTCGTTATAAATTTGATGAATATATTAAAAATTCAAGTAGATAGTATAAATAATAAAAGCAGTTAAAAAAGATATGTATTTAGATAGAAAACTGAATTTTAAAAGATTATTATGCTATCAAAATTTTAACTATTTAACTAAATTATATGATTGAATTTATTTAATAAATAAATTTACAAAATTAAACTTAATAAATTGAGAATGTTGCATCATTATTATAAGTAAAAATAAAAAACTTCCTCCAGAAACATATGACAACAACGTAATGATAGAACTCTACATCTGTAACCCAAAGGATGCGGGTTGGTTCCTCAATTGTGCAAAATAAAACTATTATTAGCTACACACAGGTTGTGGCTTAGGCGGGCCAGGTGGGTGGTTGGGAGATATTTTTTTTTTTTTTTTAAAAATAAGGATGGATTATATATAACAAAATATTAGTCACAACAAATCAACTTCTTATGAGGAAATAACACTTCTTCACCTATATTATTTGTGACAAAATAGAAAAATTGTCACAATAACCTAATGCGAGGGGGATTTTGTGAGAAAATTGTGACGACTTTTTATTGTCACAAAAAACCTTTTGTGATGAAATTTTAATTTTTTGCCACATAAATTTTCATCACAGTAAATCAAATTTTTTGTAGTGAATGTGATGAAAGGTAGTAAAATAATAAAAAATGCCTAGAAAATGGGTACATATGTAAATTACATGTTATAATAAAATTGTGATAACATGTTATTTTTACCAAGTTTTATGCAACAATTAATTGCACTTGTTTTGGTAAATTTTGGTTTTAAATTTGTTAGGATTTCACCAAATTTATTTCCTATTTGTTGTAGGTGAAAATATGGAAAAGGAGTCCAAAAAAAGTCTAAAAGATGGTAAAAAGTGCAGATGCATATTGTACAAGGAAGATAGAAGGCTAACACATGGAAATAATTAAGCGTGTTGCACAAGGTGTGATCACGCCCTATGGGCTGAAACTCCTACGCGGGAATAGAAAAGAAGAATCTCATTTTGTCAAGAGTTCAATATGAAACAAACTCTCTTCTTGCCTACGAAGTCTCGGGGTTTCCAAAGAATTATCCTAATCCTATTAGGAATTTAATCAAGGGTTAGAGCCCTATACATACACGATTGTAGACTATTGTCTAAACATCTTGGATTCTAGTTTGAGTCTTTAATGTTCAGCTTTTATATTTATTAGTTATTATAGTCATGCGTAGCTAAACTTTTTTCTTCAGTCAATGATTAATTCAAGCTAGCGTTTAAGCATGGATTGTGAGGCCTAATTGATTTGTTTGTTTATTTATTTTTATGCATTATTTGTATGTTTTTCTATGCTCTTTCAGGAAAACTCCATCCCTTAATGTTATTTTATTGTTTGTGCAATTCAGGCCTATTGTTCAATTGATAGAACAACATATATCTAGTTGGTAAGATTAAATCCGTAATTGTTTAATTGCATCAACACAATTGGAAAGTAGCATAATTTGTTTGGGTAGAAGCATTTGGTTTATATTATAGAAAACATATAATCTAGCTTAAATGATCACGCGTTGTAGGTTCTTGGTTAGGATTGGGTCCTTCTAATTCTTAATGCTGTTAACAGATTAAATTCTATCGCATATATAGAGTTATCTTTTAACTAGGGGTTATTCATAGCGCGTTACATATCTAGCCTAAAAATAAGAAATGATTGGTCGGATGAGCGTTTCCAAAGGCTAGAACTAGTCTAGTGCATAAATTTAAGGATTATCTTTGCATCAATGATAATCCCTTAAAAAGTTGTGCGAAAAATTACCCTTGGCTGAGCTTTTCGTTATATTAATTTATTCTTTATTTATTTACAACTTTTATTTTAGTTGTTTCTTTCGGTTAAACACCCCCCCCCCCCACCAATCTTTATTTTTTAGTTTGTATTCACCTAGTTATCTTTGAAATTTATCGATCGACCCTACTCACTCTATTTACAAATTTATTTTGTGTTTAGAGTAGTAAGATTTATTTTTGGTAGATTCGACACCCGTCAAATTGACAAATAAATAGAGTAATAATTAAATAACATTAATTTTCAAATTAAAAGTGAAAAATAATTTTTTCAATATTTGTTAAAAAATGTGCATTTTTAAATATTATGTAATTCATCATATTAATGCACATTTATATTAGATATTATAGATGATGTATTACATAATATTTACAATTTATTCTATATAAAGGTACGTCAATTTTCAAGTTAAACTTTAATAACTGAATTATTAATTTCGACTCCTATAATTTTAGTTATTAAAATTAATAAGTAATCATTTTTTTATATATCAAATAAAAAGTATTTCAATACAGCTAATAAAAATATTGGAATGAAAAATGGATAGAATGAATTTAACTTAATGCACCTAAAACATATAACTGAAATTTAACTTGTAGATAAATAATTAGTAGTAGGTAATCAAAACATGCATAACACGTATGAGGTAATTGTAACTTGTAGCATAGGTTATAGGCACTCTAATAAGATGGAGTGCCTAATGTTAAATTTTTCACACCCCCATCTACTAATATATAATTCCAATTATTATATAAAGAGACACCATCATATAATAACCATACTTGGTCTGTCAATATTTTTTATTTGTCGTTTTCTTTTATAAATCTTTTTTTGTATAATTTTCTCTCTCATCTCTCCATATTTTTTGTTTGTCATTTTCCTTCATAAATCTTCTTTGTATAATTTGCTCTCGTCTCTCCTCTTTTATGTTCTTTGTTATCATCTACAGAGGATTTCAATTTCTCACAATGAAATTTCCTAAGTTAGTTCGTTCTCATATATATTGTACTACATATATCCTTGTTAAACAACGGAAAATTTTTACCCACACTAGGTTCAGCTATATCGAGACTAATAATGTGTCGAGTGTTTTACACTTGTCATGTGATTGGTATACAGGTTATGGAGAGTAACCAATCACATAACAAGCATATTAACACTTGCTATATGATTGATTAGGTGTAGCCAAACTGGATTTGGGCAAGAATTTCCCTTAAACAACATATGCATAGGAAAGACGAAACCAAAACTTTTAAGTATATAAAAACAATGATAATACATGACTATCTTCACCAACCTCATGAATTGATCAATCCCGCTATGTGTCATCTTTATTATATATATGTATATTTGAATTAACTTTGAAATTTTCACTATCACAAATAAATAAGTTAGATTAACAATAACAAAAATTAAATCCAAACACAATACAAAGAGAACTCGCTATATAGCCATAAACAATTCCGTCGATCAACGAGGACTATTCACATGGGGAAAGATTTGACTCGGGTGGCTATTAAAACTATACATCCCGGAGGGTCCCGATCCAGTGCTAACCGGCACAGTGTAAAGATCCGCCTGCATAATCGGAGCTGTATAAAGATCCCCAGATTCAGCGTGATCATTCATCAGTCCCACATATTCTTCTTGAACAGGCTGATGGTGAGCCCAAGGGTGCCTCGTGAACTTCCTCAATCCCTCGAGCTCCATCGCCACCTCCTTCATCTTCGGCCTATCTTCACCGTTCAAATGCAGGCATCTCTTCACCAGCTCAGCGATTGCCTGTAGCTGCGCCAACGAGCCCTCTCTGACTATGCGCGGCTCCAGGATTTGAAACAATCGGTTCTCCTTCATCGCCACGATGAAATACGCCGTGAGATTCCGTTGCTCTTGGCACCTCTCCATGTCGATGGGCTTTTTGCCCGTCAGCAGCTCGGCCAGCACGACCCCGAAACTGTAAACATCGCTCTTTTCGGTCAACTGACTGGTGTGGAAGTACTCGGGGTCCAGGTACCCCAGAGTCCCCTGCACCAGAGTGGTCACCTCCGTCTGGTCCAGGGATATCAATCTGGAAGCTCCAAAATCCGAGATCTTGGCCGTGTAGTACTCGTCCAACAAAATGTTGGCCGACTTCACGTCCCGGTGGATCACTGGGGTCAAAGCCGCGGAATGTAGGTACGAGAGGGCCCCGGCTGCTTCGGCCGCGATCCTGAGACGATTCTCCCAAGACAGCCACGTCACGGCGCCCCCCCTGTTGTGTATGTGCTCGAAGAGTGTCTTGTTGGAGACGTATTCGTACACCAATAAGGGAACCTCGGACTCCAAACAACAGCCAAGGAGCTTCACCACGTTTCGATGGTTGACTTGTGTGAGTATGACCACTTCGTTGATGAACTGTTCGATCTGGCTTTGGTCCATCATTCGTGATTTTTTGATGGCGACGATGCGCTTGTCGGGGAGGATGCCTTTGTAGACCGTCCCGTAGCCGCCCTGGCCGAGGACACGGTCAACGGCGTAGTTGTTGGTGGCGTTTTCGAGCTCTTGGGCTGTGAATATTTTGGTTGACTCTATGGGGGCTTCATTGGAAGAGATTTGTTGTTTGAGTAGTAAACCACCGTTTTGCTGGAAGAATTTTTCTCTTAGTTTTATGAGTTTTCGTTTCTTGAGGCTGAAATATAGCCAAGTTGCTGCGATGACTAGGGCTAAAAATCCAAATCCGATACCTGCATGTAATTGTTCAAATAATGAACATCACAAAATCCGATAGAGGGTCTTGAGTGAATTGTATTAAAAAAAGAAAATTACCTAAAGCCACCTTGATCACTGGAAACTCTGAGTTGTAAGCAATGCATCCTTTGCCATCCCTTCTGCCGTCCCCGTATTGTCCATGGGGACAAGAACAGTTGAAACTTCCCGGAAGGTTAATGCACATGTTTTGTACACAGTCATTCAGGTTCGGATCAGCACATTCGTTGGTATCTACCAAATGAAGCCATTCAAAATATTTGAAAATATTCGAACGGCTTGTTGATAAGTTCCTCAAAATATTTTATAAGATGTGAGATATTTTATCAATCAAACTTGAAAGTTACTTACAAAATAAGATATTAAAAAACTTATAAGCCGGAGATAGAGCATGGGGAGGGTTGAAAGATCACCCCTTAAATTTAAATCGAACTAAAATTTACATGTATTTTTTTAAACAAAATTGAATTTCAACCTCCCTAAATCATTGAAATATGTAAAATATTTTATAGAAATTTAACATTGGTTCTCCCTAAACCAAAAATTCTGACCCTCTTCCTATCATATATATAAGCTCCATTAAAATATTGAGGAACTTCTTTGAATCATAGAAATATATTTAATATTTTATAGAATTTTGACATCACTGCTCTCAAATCAAAAATTCTAACTCTATCCTTCTAATATAAGCTCTATTAAAATCTTGAGGAACTTCTTTAATTTCATTTATGTGTATATATATATATATATATATATATTGATTACTAACATCTTAAAAGATTTCAAGATTCTTTTTTATCCAAACATATTATATGTTAAGTTCACATATTTAGAAAGAATGTTACCTGTGCAACCCGGATGGAGATACGGGTTACCCTCATACCCGTTATTACACCTGCACCGGTACCCTCCAAACCCGGTATTCGAATCAACACAGTAACTATTAGCCTTGCAGGCATAATCCCCGGAACCCACAACATCCGCACAAGTCAAGTTCCCCAGCGCCCAATCCAGCACGATGGGCACCGTACTCAGCACCCGGTCCCTGAAATTCGGATCGGACAGATCCGCCGCCCCGCGGAAAACGAACCGGTTCTCTTCCCCGAGGAACGCGTAGCTACACGGGTTAAACGACGACACATTGGTGTGGTTCCTCAAGCTCCTGAGCCCCGTCAAGTAGAACTTCATCCCCTTCGGCATCGACGTCTGGCAGCAGCCGATGCCGGAGCAGTAGCCGCCAATGACGTCCGCCGCCGACGAGCAGAGCGAGACGCAGCCGCTCGTGAAGTTGAGGTCGCCGACGCTGGTGACGAGGGCGAAGTCGTCACAGCCCACGACGGTGAACTTGTTGAGCTCCGAGTAGGTGAAGGGGGTCCCCGTGATCGAGGACGAGGCGGTATTGTCCCGGACGAGGGACCCGGACCTATGTTGTAGTGGCAGAGTCAAGAAAATTGATCAATGGAATCACTACTTAATTAAAAGAATGGGATATGTTTGAAAATGAATTTCTTACATAAGTTGCTTGATGCCTCAACAGGGTGAGTCCCACCCTTTGGTGTTTGACAAACATATTTGATTTGGCATTATAATTTTCTTAATTACATAATGTGTGTTTGATTTATGTGTGTAAATATAGTATTCCTTAAGACAAGTAATTTCACAAGTTAATTTCATGAATAAAAATAACAAATCACAGGGGCAATTGAAATGCTTCATCTATAATTCTGTATATGTACCTTGGCTGTGAGATTATTATACTCGATTATCTAGAATTATTAATTCAAACAGCATTATACTAGTCAACTCCAGAGAAATTCGGACCTCCTGATCCTATCAAGCATGCCTAAACTGATGTTTCAGAGGCCTAAATACCTTACAATCACGAATCAAAAGCGTCCATAGCATTAACTACTACATATGTATTTATACATTGAACTAATTACATAAGCATACATATATATATATATATACAGATAGTAATTAATGGGCTCGACATTTGGACCTCATTACCTGTCGTAGCAGGTCCGTGCGACGACGTTGGAGATCCGCATCTGGTTGTCGGAGATGTCGTAGACTTGGATGTCGCCGATGAAGGCGCGTGGCGGGTCGAAGGCATCGCTGCAGTTGAGATTGAAGAATTGGCCCATGCCGCAGCCGGTGTCGAGGCCGACGCCGAATGGGTAGGGCACGGTAAGGTTGCCGCACTTGGCGGCGCAGCCGGGTTGGTGATGGTGGCGGCTTTGAGGATGTTGGTTGTGTCACTGGCGGCGGCGGTGGTGTTGGTTGGTGTTGGTGTTGGTGGAGTTGATGGCCGCGAGTGACGGGGCCACGGCGGCGGCGGTGAGGAGAATGGATGCGAGGTGGAGAAGCATGGTTTCACGCATGGTTATTATTTTTGGTCTTAGGACAATATCACAATATGGGGATCGGACAGGGATATGTGATGTAGTAGTAGAATTTATGAGAATAAATGTGTAATTGTTAAGTTTGATTATGTAAGAGTATTAATTAGAGAAATCTGATTCGTGGGGGTTGACTTGGTGCAAGGGGGCGTGCCAGTCATGCATCTACCTCACTTAGTTTCAGGCCATGCAAGTTGACTTGGTTGGAGCAGACCCAGCCAGAAAAAAAATATATATATATATATATATATAAATACAGAGAAAAATAGACAAAGAGAAGAAGAAAAGGAAGAAAGAAGAATAAGAATATATATATATATATATATAATAGGATATTTTGAGGAAGTTTTCTGGAGTTTGCTTAGAATGTTCCTTATTCTCCCTATGGTGCTAATTGTTTTGAAGAAATTAATTGGGTATATGTATTCGATGTCATTATGTCCATTTAGTCAACCGTGTCATGCTATTTGAATTAATGAAACCATAGCTAATGCCTTTTTTGTAAAAAAAAATGAAAAATATAGCTAATTAAGTTGTGAATTGTTAGATTTTAGTATTGATTATTTTTTTTATTACGTTATCATTTTAACATAATAATAATAATTACAATTCAGTACTTAAATTAAGTATGTAATCAACTTTCTGTCCGGAACCTTTAACCTAACTAATAGACATGTATCTCACTTTTAGAAGTATGTAGAGTGTAATATAAGTATTCGAATCCTAACAATGTGCATATGTGGTGATGTGTGAGCATATTATCAAATATATATATATATATATATATATATATATATATATAATCAATTTCCTTGAAAACCTAGTTGTGGCAAAAAAATCAAACCTGTACAGAGAAAACTATGAAAACCTTGAATGATTCTGCATAGAAAAATCTGTACTTGATTAGTCATCCATTTGTTTTAACCGTGTCTATGTTTGGTTTAATTTTTCACAAATATTTTAAAAAGGGGATTTTTATTGATTTTATTGACTACTCGTATGAGTCTGGAACTTATAATTGGTCCGTTTCCACATGCAGAAACTTACCACAAACATTTCTTTAATTTGGAAAGTACTGATTTCTCTTTTTGGTTGGAGGGTCAAGTGTAGTTCGAATCTTTTGTGACACTTTCTTGTAAGAATAAGGAAGTATTGATTAATTAAATCATTTCAATATATAAGAACATGAACAGAATAAATCACGATTTTATCCCCTAATTTCACTTATCTATTATTCTTATTTTCTTCACGTATTTGTGTGTGTTGGGGGGGGGGGGGGGGGAGGGGGCTTCTTTGTTTTCTTGTAACTCGTACTCAATTCTTGTCAAATTGGGATATTTAAAGATTTACTTTATAGAAAAAGAACAGAATAGAAGAGATATTGCGAGCCTTCCGTTTTGTCGTTAAGTTACCAACCACACACTAATCAGTTAACAAATGCCAAGTTGCTAGGCAGCAATCTTTGAATCGATATTGTTTTGACAAATTAAAGACAATTAATTTGTCGGATACCGAAATTAAGATTTTAAGAGCGCATTTTGCGGCTTGAGAATGGGTCATAGTCGTAGGAATTGAGTTGTCCCCAATTAGCCATGTGGGTGTAGAGCTTACTTCTTGAAAAAAACAAAAAAAAAAGGTAATTCATAGTCAATGGCGACTTCATATTCTCTCTACAAGTACTGCTGGATAAATCTAATTTGAATGTATGTTCGTTTATGTTGTATTTATGTATACGATCATACACAAACATATATATATATATATATATAGGCTTAATTATACTTTTGATTCTATAAATAAAATCTTATTTTTAAATTTTATCTTGTAAGTTTGATGATTATACATTTAATCTTATATATTGGTTCAATTTGACATATTTAATCCTAAATTTTCAAATATAGTCCTATTCTTGGAAGAACCAAATGTGTTAAATTAAACCAATATATAGAACTAAATGTGCAACCATCAAACTTACAAGATGAAATTTAAAAAAAGAGCATCACTTATAGGACCAAAAATATAATTATGCCTATATATATAAATTGTATGCATGTATAGTGTTAAGCTTGGCGGTTAGCGCTTTCGAATAGACTTTTTTTAGAAGACAATCACTAGGACGGGTCATTAATATATTAAGCCTTTACAAGTCAACCCCCTCCCGAGTCATGCCATTTCAAATAGTTTCAACTGATTAGATTGACATAGTTTGAATTCCATGAATTGATCGTTTGATCAATTTTATTGCGCCTATTTGTGAATATATATAGCCCTATAATAATCCTTCATCTTCTAAATTTCATGCATAATTGGCAGCTTAGTTGTGAGTTCAATTCTAAAATTTCCCAGGCATCAAATAATTTGGACACGAAACTCCGATTAATGTAACAGTTCCTCAAAGGTCCTGTCTGAAGTTGAATTATTTAAATTATTTTTAGTCACTATATATCTTGTGAGTCATCGAATCGTGATGAATTTTTTTTTTCCCCAACAATTAGTAGGAATATAAAGAGAAAACAATGTTTAACAATATCGAATGTCATAAGGAGAAAAAGAGCAGACAATTCAACTCTTCCTTTTATTACAGCAGACCATAAAAGCACTAGGAACCTAGCTAAAATAAGCCAGAAAGTTAAAAGGGCAAGTAGATAATAAGTAATTAAAAACCGTAACCACAAAATTATGCCCATAGATGTCTACTTGCATTGCATGAGTGAAATTAAATTATTTGACTGGGTTCACAATTCAAATTAATTAACTTTGCTGTCCAAAGAGTTCTATCAATGCTGTTCCAAGGGCTTAGTTCTTACTAGAACAGCTTAGGAAATAGATGTAATTGGAGCAGTGTAAAGATCACCAGAATATTCAGTCTCACTGATCATTAAGCCCACAGATTCTTCTTCATGAACACGTCGATGAGTCCAGGGATGCATATTAAACCTCCTCAAGCGCTCGAGCTCCATAGCAACTTCTTTCACAGTCGGTCTATCTTCTCCGTTGAATCGAAAACATCTCTTTATTAGTTCGGCGATCGCCTGGAGCTGCTCGAGAGATCCCTCTCTCAAGACTCGGGGCTCCACGATTTGAAATAATCTATTTTCTTTCATCGACGCGATGAAATACCTCGTCAGGTTCCGTTGTTCTTGGCTCCTGTCCATGTCGATGGGTTTTTTCCCCGTCAGCAGCTCGATGAGGACGACTCCAAAGCTGTACACATCACTTTTCTCTGTCAGTTGGCTAGTGTGGAAGTATTCAGGATCCAGGTATCCCAACGTCCCCCGGACCAACTTTGTGACTTGCGTTTGGTCCAGGGAGATTAGCCTGGAGGCCCCGAAATCCGAAATCTTGGCCGTGTAGTATTCGTCCAACAACATATTTGCTGATTTGACGTCCTGGTGGATCCCGGGAGTCGAAGCAGCTGAATGGAGGTATGCGAGGGCCCCTGCTGTAATACCGAAGGGCATAAAGAATTTTGTTTCTTCAGTAGGTGGCCTCTCTAATAATCACAATGAGGTCTGGTCCTTTAACCCTTGTGGATACGCGTTTCTTGCGGAGTGGGACAGCTTGACTTTTAATTCATCTGATCTCAAGGATGAGAAATTCGAAAACAGGATCATGGAAAATGTCCCAGTAGTCCTGGACTGGGTGATCGGGAATCAAACGTGTAGTGAAGCACTTAAATCCAATGATTTTTCATGTCGGAACAATACTGAATGCATTGATTCTGACTCCAATCTCCGTGGATATCGCTGCAGTTGTTCTGATGGATATGAAGGAAACCCCTATCTCAAACCAGGCTGCAAAGGTTGGTTTTTTGGCTTTTCAGTTATTATTCAAGTGAGAAAATTATCAGTTCGGTTAAAGTTTGATGAGCTGATGACTATTATGATGTTTGTTTGTGACTTTCAGACATAAATGAATGTGAGAATAATCCATGTGATTCACAAGCGATTTGCACTAACACCCCAGGAAGTTATAATTGTTCCTGTCCGCATGGATTTATTGGCGATGGCAGAAAAAATGGCCACGGCTGCTTTAAACAGATTTCACCATTCCCAACTACGAAAGTTTCATTAGGTAATCGTAATTCATTTCATGGCTATCTCCTCTCTCTTTAATTCTGTGGTATGATGATAACAAACACAAAAATCTGTTGCATGATGCATGGATTAATACTTTTTACAGGGTTTCTGGCACAGCAGTTCAATGTGTAATTTCTGTTTTTCACAACAAAAAATCTCATTTTATAATGAACACCATCAATCCTTTGAAACTGTAATGTGAGCATAATAAACCTCAACACCGGGTGATGCTAACACTCGTTTACTGCAAGTATGAATGTGTTTTGGCATGGAAAATGACCTACTTATGGATAACAAAGGGGGTTTGATGCATTTAACTCCCATTTTACAGGTCTAGGTTTTGGTTTCTTGGCTGTAATAATTGCCATTACTTGGATATACTTTAGCATCCAGAAGGGGAAACTCATCAAACTCAGACAGAAATTCTTCCAACAAAATGGTGGCTTGTTATTAAAGCAGCAACTTTCTTCTAATGAGAGTAGTCTCGAGTCAACCAAAATATTTTCTGCTGAAGAGCTTGAGAAGGCCACCAACAACTGCGCCGATGATCACATCCTCGGTCAAGGTGGCTATGGAACAGTTTACAAATGGATTTTAAGCGATCACCACGTAGTCGCAATCAAGAAGTCCCGGATACTGGATCAGAGTCAAATAGAGCAATTCATCAACGAAGTGATCATTCTAACTCAGATTAACCACAGAAATGTGGTTAAACTACTAGGATGTTGTTTGGAAACTGAAGTCCCTTTATTAGTATACGAATACGTCTCGAATGGCGCACTATTTCACCATCTCCACAAAAGCAGGGGCATGCCCTGGTTTTCTTGGGAGAATTTGCTGAGGATTGCAACCGAAGCTGCTGGCGCGCTTGCCTATCTCCATTCTGCAGCAGCGATGCCCATTATTCACAGAGATGTTAACTCTCCAAATATATTGCTGGACGAGTACTATACTGCAAAGATATCAGATTTTGGAGCATCAAGATTGCTTCCTATAACTAGGACACAAGTGACTACTCTTGTACAGGGAACCTTGGGTTATCTTGATCCGGAGTATTTCCACACGAGCCAACTGACAGAGAAAAATGATGTTTATAGCTTTGGGGTCGTTTTGGCAGAGGTCCTGACTGGAAGAAAGCCTCTGTCAACCGAAAAGAGTGACGAGAAACGAAATCTATCTACTTATTTTGTAATTTCTATCAAGGAAAATCGCTTGTTTCATATTATCGAGCCAAGAATTTTGAGAGAAGGGAGTCTGGAGCAAATCAGTGCAGTGGCTCAGCTTGTTAAGAGATGTCTCGAGTTAAAAGGCGAAGAAAGACCAACGATGAAAGAAGTGTTTGTGGAATTGGAAGGGTTGAGAAAGTATAATCTGTATTCCACCAAACAAAAAGAAATCCTTCAAGCAAACATGGGATTAACAAGTGAGCAACCTGATCTGTATCCAGCTTCAATGAATACTACTCATTTCAGCACTGGGGATTACTCTGGGCAGTGCTGTTTAGACGGCCGATTAGCGCTGAATACTACTCATTTCAGCACTGGGGATTACTCTGGGCAGTGCTGTTTAGACGGCCGATTAGCGCATGGAATCAATAGCTCTCAATGAAAAATCACGACACGAGAGCTTTGATCCAAATGTAACAGTAGGTGAAACTATCGATCTTTTTATCATTTTTCCTTTTTGGATTGATGTAATGTTTAGTTTTTTTTTTTTTTTTCTTGCTTCCTTTTATTTCAAAAGAATTCGCTCGAATCATAGGGCATTACAGCTACTCTTTGATTTGATAAAGGGTCTAACAACAAGACGAGATGAAAAAGCCTACTTGCGCTGCATAAGGAGAAAATTGGTGAAAACAACCTAATTAGCAAGCAAAAATTTGGCACAAATTTACATACAAGCCAGCTGAGCTTTTGTAGAAGCTATGCAGATACAAAGGCCGATCGACACTTTTTGGCCTTTGCGTACTTATGCTGTGCATCTCCTCAATTTCCAGTATTATCTCTGCCTACAGGATCAGTGGCTAGTTGCTAAAGCCGTGACAAGGAGACCAAGTATAAGAAATGGCTGTGCACTAGCCTGCAATCGAATGCAGAAGATGTTACGTAGCCAGACCAGAAACGCACACATTGCACACAACTACATAACTATGTACGTGGTTCGAACAAAAATATTCTAAATGTTATCGACTATGCCAGTTATGCATATAAATCATATAAAAGTTTTCAATTTTTACCTATCTTGTGATGGGTTATATTGATGAATCTGAGGAAATCTGTGTGAAAATATTGTAAGTATGGTTTTGCACGAAAGGCTTTGTACCTGATACTTGACATCATATTTCACTGGGTCTTTGAGGAAGTACTTGAACTGCATAAGACGTACGTTACATTAGAAGCTATAGCAACATAGGATAGACGAGAGAGAGAGATAAATCTAGTGAGATGCTACAGAACTGGTACTCTTCACTAGCATCTAAATTTTTTTCAAGTCTCTAGGATCAGATTCTATAGAAGAGATACTCAGCAATGAACTTGTAGTTCAACAGAATAAAATCAATTCAACATATCTAGAGACTAGAAGATTTGATAACTTTATTTTCTTTTCTTATTCTCACAAGCCATTGAATTTTTTTCAGTCCTCACTTCCATTACAAGCACATTAACAATCTTTACCTGGAAAAATACTTGTGGGGCAATTAAGCCTAGAAGTGCTAACGCGTAATATGGTTTACCAGCACCTAGTAGATAGCCTGCAACCATAACATGAGCCACCATTATGAGGAAATTTATGTTAAAATAAATGTTTTTTCAGACCATATCCTCGTCGAGAAAACACAAGGAGACAAACACATGCTATGTTTCAAAGAGTGGTGACTTAAAAAATTGATATGACCGACATATTTGTCAGTTTCATCACACAAATTAATGGATTCCTATTGTATACATCAAATGACTTTCTATTACATTCCACTATTCCTCGTAAAATTATTGAAAATTAAATCAAACGTAGTGTCATTCATCTTTTTTTCCTGGTACCTCATGTGGTATTACAGTAAAAGTTTATCAGTTCATATCAGTGGTAAGAATTTTACCTGCTACGGATAACTGAGTTATGTCAATGGCACCAACACAAATCCATTTTGCAGTCTCAGCGCCAAAAGCCACAGGAAGCGACTGTAAGGATGTGGCCGTTTACGATTTAAGTTTGCCCACCAAATACAGATATATGGACGAATGCATGCGTGCCTGTGTGCGTGAGTATGAAATTCTACAGGAACCTATCAAAACAAAATTTAACACTGAAAGGCACCTGTAGTCCCATCTTTCTATCTCCTTCAATACTCTTGAAGTCATTTACGATTGCTATACCCCACTGAAACATAAAACAGGAAAGGTAGATAAGAGTTAATCTTTACTCAGCATGCATAAAGGGGTCGAGGTTAAAGAAGAGGTATCACATACACCAGCTACACTGTAAAGCAGTGTAAGAACAATAATGTCGGGCGTAAGGGTCCCAAACAACGCTTGACCAGCCCACCTGCGGTCGGGTAATTTAAATAAAATGTTATGGAGCATATAGTGAGGCTTTTTGCACATACCACAGAAAAATATGATAATTAAGTCCAGAATAAAGCACATGATAGTTTACATTTTGATATTCAGTCCATATGCTAACTTCATACGTAAGCAACTGAGAAGGGATAAAAATAAATAAAAAAAAATGGACCAATGATTATTGTATTGATCATTTTAGCAAACTCAAAAGCTATCAACCAAAGGCAATTTATTATATATTCCTGCCGCTTCCAGGCCATGCTTGTATTGCATAATTTGATCAGTTACAAAAAAAAATCAAAAGTTAAAAATTTACCAGGGCAGACTTATATAACTTGCTCCAAGGGCAAAATTGCCAATCCATCCATTTTGTTTGAGCTGCAACAGAAAAAAAAAAAACATTAAAAAAGGGATTTACAATTTTCACTCGTCCATTGTCAAATTATAAGAATATGAGCCTATATACCAAGGTGCTAAAATAAGGTGAATACCTTTAAAGGAGGAGCTGAATATATGTAGGACAGCAAGGATCCACCGACCGCAAGGTAAAATATCACTGGAATATTATGCCCTGCCTATATATCAAGAGCTCCTTAGGGAAAAAATTTTAGATCATTTGTGAAGGACAGGGACGGAACCACAGGCTGGCCTAACGAGCTCACACCTTAAATTTTTAGAAAGGCAATATATATATATATATATATATCAAAAAAATTAAATTCCTGACTCCATCCCTTGTGAGAGAAAAAGCACCTATATCGAAGACCTACCCACACGTCTAATAGACCAGCCAAACCGAGGCCTCCCAACAGCAGCACCCATATTTGTGTAATCACCTGATGAAATCTGTGTTTAGTATTGGATCAAAAAGCTCATGTTAATCAAAGATCAAAACATCTACCTCATTTTCAGATATCGCTCCTGAAGGGATGGGGCGGTATGGTTCATTAATGGCATCAATCTCTCTATCATACCAGTCATTTATAGTCTACAGGTTAAGGGGACAAAATAAATTACATAGCTGAGATTGTGAAGGAAATACCCAAGTGGAAAAATAGTAAATACAATGTTAATTCAACGAGCACCTGAGTGTAGCCAGTTAGAAAAGGGCCGGACATAAGCATACAGACAGCTGATTTAGCTACATCTTCCAGTGTCCAATGGAAGTTTCCTGTGAGGAAGTAGAGTTATAGAGGAGAACATAATAATTGTGTTTATCAAGAAAAAAAAAATAGAGTCGAAATGAAATGGTCGAGTTATTCTCAAATCTTATATTAGACATTAATATATGTATTATGATGTGCACGCACACCATCCACACACACACACACTGCCAGGATTAGACATTAATATTTGATACTTTTTATGTTAATATAACAAACAAAAGTATTGTCAATGACTAATAACAGAAACGAGTGAGAAAATACCCGATGCAGCAGCTCCACAGACTATACCCCAAATGAGAGGAGGCCATGTAACAGGCTTGGTGAGCTGAACTCGAATTTTCCATTTATCCTGAAGAAGGACAACATTACGTGACAAAACCTAGCCTATCATAGTGTATAAAGAGGATAATTCCTAATCACCGAAAAACATTTTCTTCTTATTTCTCTCACTTTTTTATATTTCTCAATTATTTGTTCATGAAATCGTGGTGATTTCGCTTGACTGAAAACAAGAAGGCTCTAATTATTACTTTAAAAGAAATTGTCTCTTAAATCTGTATATCCTAGTTTGCAGCTACAAGAATGTTCACAAAGCATGCAGCAAGACCAGAATTGTTACAGTGAAATTTCATAACGGAGAATCAACAATTTTTTCTCAATTTTTTTAAACACAATAATGATGTCTTGCTCATTCTCATTACTGTCAACTAGGCCCCCCTATTGTAGGGGTGCAAATGAGCCGAGCAGAGCTTGGGCAAAATTTTATAGCTCGAGCTCGAGGAGCCTAATTTTTGGACGCTCAGCTCGACTCGATTAAGTTTGAATTTTCAAATAATCTGAATAGTTCAAACTCGATTTGAGCTTGAAATTTTTTATTTAGTAATCTACTTTGTTTTGCTTTTTATTTCCTCAAACTATTATTTATAATTAAAAATATAAAATAATATAATAGAACAGTATTATGTAGTAAAAATACATATCCTGCTAATATAATAACTATATATTAATAAAATAGTACATATATTCATTAATATAAAATATATCATATTAAAATTATGAAAAATATTAAAATAATATCCAGACTCGCGAGCCTCTAGCCTAGACGCATGAAGCTCGAGCTCGGCTCACTAAGCTCGTGCTCTGGCTTGGCTCGTTTGCAACCCTAATCCGCGGATATATGGGAGTCAATTAAATCAATAGTCCCCAAAATAAATTTGAATAAACTCATATATTTATAATTACCGACTCACAGTTTCTTGTTTGGCTCCTTTGATACCAAGAATCTGATTAATGCTCGAACCACTCTTTGGCGGTGCCTTATCCGGTGCCTTTGCTCCAACTGCCACACATCAATATCTCAAAAACCAATTTCGACCCAAATCCAAAACGAAACCCACTTCAAACATTCAAACAGCATTCTTTGGAAAATTAAATTAACCCACCATTCAACACACACACACACACATATACATACATAAATATCATACTACAAGGCCGGCATACCTTCGTTTCTGTCGGTTTCAGTAGCCCTCACCACGAGTCTCCGCCCTAGCAAAACCTCAATGCGTAATAAATATAACATCTATAATAGAGCTCAAACATTTTATTGGAGACTGAGAAGAGATAAAGCTTACTGTTAAAAGAAATACAGCTCGGTTTCGCGGCGAGCCTTCGGTTTTGAAGCGGATTTGCTGCAATGTTTGCGTTTGAAGATAATCTTGCTGAGCACAAAGTGTTTACTAAAGAAGCCATAGCTGAAAATATGAGAGAGGAGCTTAGCTGGGGCCTGGGAGTGAATCGTGATAACTCTCTCTCTCCCCCCCGACTCTCGTCTTCTTTCTTTTTTCTTTTTTTTCCTAAAATGTGATATTTCCTAACTTGGGCTTGTGCTACGCTGCTGTGGGTTTATGGGGGCGTCAGTACTTTGATGATGTGGCGTCTCTTGATTAGTGATTAATTAATTTCTCTTTTTTTTTCGTGGGTTTATCGTGGGCGTCAGTGATGCTGAATTTCTCTTCTTCTTTTTTCCTTCTTTTTAAGTAATTAGTGATTAATAAATAGATAATAGCTGTAAAGGTATAATTAGTTGATTTTTTTTAATTAAAAGTTAAGCTCCACTTGTTTGTCTTTTCTAAATGCAATCATCTTGCTTTGTTAACTAAAATATTTTAACAATATATGCCAACTAAGGATGTTGTTAATTTTTGGAGTGGAATGTGTAGGATAAATGTTAATTATATATTACTGATCGATCAGACACACTCAATGCGTATGTAAAAAAATAATTATAGATTTAATTTAAATATAAAAATTAAAATATTTATTAATTTTTATACATAATTATATATTTTTTGGTGTGTGATATCAAAATAAAATATAATTTAATTATATGTTCAAATTCCTGAATATGAAATTAAAATATTTATTGAATTTTATACATACATTATATATTTTAAATGATTTATATTGCATTTTATTAAATTTATTATAGTAAAATAGTTTGAAATATATATAAAATTGTAAGATTGATAAATAAATAAGAAAGAAAAATTTAGAAGAAATGATAAAAGATTCATGAAAAAATTTATATACATTCACACAGAAGAGAGAGAAAAAAAGGAAAACGGGAGACGAGAGAGAAAATTGAGAGACTAGTTTTTTCATATGCATTCACACCATAGAGAGAGAGAAAAAAAATAAAACGGGAGACGAGAGAGAAAATTGAGAGATTAAAAGGACCAAGTTGGTCATTAGATTTTTTAAACTCTTTATTCATAATATAGGTATAAATGAATCTCTCTCTCCCCTGTCCAACCCAAAAAATAGTTGGGCTCACCTGACGTAGACCCAATCCAGTGTGTGGGCTTAGTTAATTTGTACTAATAGAACTTCTACAAACTGGTAGGCCCATGTGTTTTAAAATGAATCTTAAGGTGAAAAAATAAATAAAAAAAATCAATACAAACAACAATGGCTGAAAAATATGTCAAAAAGTATGATAAATAATGGTCGCAAATTTATTTAAAATTTATAAGAACTACAAATTGTTTCAAATAAGAACAACGAATTTTGAAATTAAGCCCGGAAATTACATATCATTATATATTCCTTCCATGTCTCCGAAACTATTTTCGAATACAATATTTGAAACTAGATACAATATTAATTATTTTAAAAATCATATAAAAAAAATTCTTAGCGCGAGTTTGTTTTTGCATTCCGAAATTTAATCAGAACTACTCAAATTACCTAAATTTAAACGGATTCGGCATCCTTGCTGATCACCTAAATTCAAAGGAATAAATAAATAAATATATAAAAAGAAACATTGTTTCATTTTTTTTCCAAATAAATATTCTACATCAACATTTGAAAATATCAAACCATACCTGTCTTGATCAAATCAATACGTAGCAAGCGCATTACACTTGGCATATTATTTAATTGATGTATCCAATATTAACTAATTGCATGACAAATGCAATACGGTCAATACGGTTGCTTGCCGTATAATTTGTCGGGTTTGGGCAAAATCTAATGCCGTAAAATTTTATATAGATACCTTCAATTATGTGAGGTAGATGAAGGATTTGTTAGTGATCAGATCTTGCATCTTCGTATTGTGAACTAAATGAAGGATTTGCATCTTCATATTGTGAGTTGGATGTAGGATCTTTTGTTCAAAAAATATAGACAAAAATTTTATTATTAGAGAGAAGTATAGAATCGGATGAACCAACTACTCGCATTATCACAAACAAGAGAGAGAGAGAGAGAGACTTGGCACTACGCTCAGGAGGATGATGATGGGAACTCTGAGATACGGATGGAGGCTCCACACGAAAAAAGCCAGAAAAGGTAAAAATTAGGACAAGAAATTAAGGGAAGTATGATAAAATTATGAAACATGAAAACACGCGACACCAAAAAAAAGGAAAAAAAAAAGATATTTTATGTTATAGCAATACCAGACAATTAGGAAATTTATAGGCAACTCAATTGTGAATTAAGACTAATTTAGTTTTGTGTGACATTTTTTACGTGGTTGAAGGAGCATGAAAAATGAGTAAATTGATGAAATGTCAAATCAAATTAATCTATTTTTTTTGTTGTTAATATCTAAAACGATGAAAATAAATATGAATTAAATCAAATTGGAGCATTATAGACTTGCAAACGGACTATAATAATAATTTTAAAATTCGATTGATGTTGTTTAAACATAAAATAAAACTAATTTGGTTCCATTTAACATTTTTCCGTGGCAACCAGAATATATATAGAACGTCTTTCAACCCTAAAAATAAGTTAACACCATTGATTACGAAACATCTTGTACCTACATTGTCGTAGTGAATTATAACTTCCGCTGACGCGGAAATAGTATTCGCTGCACAGTTCAATAACAATAGTTGCTCAAAACCCGAGCCTATCAAATGATGCCTCAGCGCTTCAATTAATGGAACTCCTTTTAGGTTTTGTGTATGCTGGCGAAAAATCATTTTTTGAGATTTTTTCTGTCATGTGTAAAGAAAAATAAAAAATTAATGAGAACGCAATTATCATTCACTTAGTCAAATAATGGGTTAATTGGAATTTTGTCCCACAAGTATGCATTAGTTCAATTTGGATCCCAAATATGATCATTTGTTGCAAAATGGTGTTTTATCTTTCATTACATAATTCATACTCATGATATGCGTGTAAAATTTCTTATTTAATTATACACTTGGTCTGGAATATTTATACTTGGTGTATATTCTTGTATTGAAATAGAAAGTGAAATACAACTTGCAGTAGAGTATCTTGTGTGTTTTGGTCCCATTCATTATAATTGTTAGCAATTATGGAATTTTTCTCACTTTTCTGCCAATTGTTTAATGGTGTAGGCACGCGTGAGGCACGTGGTCATTAAATATCCACTTAGGAAATTAGATGTTTCTTGTGCCTTCCTCGTTAAACAATGAACTGAAAAGTGAGAAAAGTCTCATAATTGCTAATAATTGAAATGCATGGAACTAAAATTATGAAAAGTGAAACAAATGAAATTAAAATTGAATTAAGACATATTTATGGGAACAAACTTGCAATTAATATTCAAATAACATTGAAACCAAATTCTAAAGGGCACCTATCATTCGTGTATAACAACCAACAACTTAACCTATAGAATGTAGATTTTCAACATATCAATCAATATAAGCAAGTAATGTTAATAAAAAGAATACTGCGGCCATGTTTGGATATGTTTTTTTTTTTTTTAAAGAAAGAGTGATTATCAAGTTGTGCTTTGTAGTAGGTTCTTTATGGATCAAATAATTTTTTTTTTTCGTTTGGATGTAGTAATTAAAGTTTTTTAAAAGGTATTTTTATTTTTTCTTTCCAAAATAAAAGAGGCATTTTTATTTTAAACTACTTTGAATAGCTTATAAAAAAACCATATTTGACCTTTTTTTTGTTTTTTTCTGGCTACTACTTTTTAAAAAAATCTCATTCAAACATAAGTTTTTTAACACTAAAATGCCCTTTTTTTTTTAAATTAAGTGTTTCTCTTCTATAAAAAGTCCATCCAAATGAGCTATGTAATCAATATACAATATAAATACAGTAAAAAAAAAATTAATAAATAAATAAATAAATAAATAAATACAGTAAAACAATATATATATATATATAATGTACATATAATAGCATTGCAAATTTTCTTAAATAATGAAAATACGTGCTTGAAAAACAATTCAAACAATGTAGCATGCCATTAATTTCTTCTATCGCATAGGAATTGAACCTGAAATGTCGATGCTAATTATAACAGAATATTAATGTTTTAAAAAAGATAATCTAAGTCAAAATTAATTAATTATATCTAAGTCAAGGCTTGAAGCTGATCTCAAACTTGAGAAGAACGTTAATATTTCTGGTCTTTGGTTCTCCAATAAAATGGCTTGGAAATGAAACAAGAGAGTAAAAATAAATAAACAAATAAATAAATAACAGGCTGTCTGCGACTCTTCAATTTCCTTTTCTTAATTAAATTTAAAATTTAAGCAGCGTAAATATTATTTTCTCGAATAGTCCAATTTATATTTCTTAGCTAATGTTTTTTAAGTGTTATAAATGACATGGCTAAAGGTTAATTTTTAGGAATAATTACATCTACTACCCCTCGAAAGATTAGAAACTACAATTGGTCCCTCAAAAATTTTCAATATTACAACCACATTCCCTAAGGAATTTGAAAATTACCAAAACCTCCCTCGTCAGCCGGTTCCCGGTCATTTTTTAAAAAAGTTCCGATTTTACCCCCTGCTTTATTAATTATTAAAATTAAATTTAAAAAACCTAAAAAAATGTTAAGGAATAATTACATATACTACCCCTCAAAAGATTGAAAACTACAATTGGTCCTCTAAAAATTTAATATTACAACCACATTCCCTAAGGAATTTGAAAATTATCAAAACCCCCCCTCGTCAGCCAGGGGTTTAATTTGATATCTCACTTTCCTAAAGTAGATAAAATTTGTGCTAGCAAATACACGGCAAATAAAATAAGATTCCATAACCAAAAATAAAATAAAATAATTAAGATTCAAAGCTATAAGTTTATAAACAATGCCGCCATGCTCAATTTCACCACGTGCAAAGTTTGTTGGAATTGAGCTTCTTGGTGCAATGTTTGTGGGCATTGAACTTGATGCGGTCCGAATTTGGTTGGTACATGTGTCCGAATACTGCGCACTTCCGTAATAGTGTTTGCTGGTGGCCCACCTGCTAAAGAGGGAGGAACGCACGTGAGACTAGCCGGTTTTGCCCCGGCGTAGGCTCTCCGACGCTCAAGTCAGTGGTGGGTTCAAGAAGAAGATGAACAGCAGTGATATTATCTTGGCTTGTAAGGCAAAGAGTATCTCTTACCCTTGAGTGGAGAGCCGTATGGAGCTTTTATATGAGAGTGAGGAGCCTGATGTGACATGGTTGGTGGGATCCGGTCACCCTCAGCCCTGTAGCTGTTATAATAAGTGCCTTTTGTCCCCCTTTTTCCAGTCTTTTGGCGGCTACCTTCACTCATCATTAATGAAGGGTCATACCCGGCATTAAATGGATATCTTGGGCATTTATGACCAAGGATTGTATTTATGTCTTGGCATTTAATGCGCCTACGTCTGATGGGATGGACCCATGTGCCAACGCGATGTAGTAGGTGGCAGTGGATTGCGCCTGCCAGCAGTCTCCAGTTGTACCCGTCCCGTCACCATTCCCATCTTGGCAATGGTTAAGTCTGGGATTTGGCCCTTGATGGGAGCGCCATCGAGGGCAGTCTCTCCATTCGAGGGCACCCTTGCTAACCTGCTGCGTTGTGGGCTTTCTCAAGGGAACGAGGCTGGTGTGACAGTGCCCTTTCGAGGGCCTTGACAGATTCGAGGGCGGAAATTCCATACTTAGCGGATTTGTGACTCTTGGGAGATTGTGACGACGTGGCATGGTGACATGGCACTTGACTCATCAGAACTTGTTGCTTATTGCTCAAATTGCCTATTTCGACCTTCCATGTCTTCATTCTCTTCTTCGATCGAGTAAGGAAGGCACCAATGTGAGAACCCGTGTATTGAGCACCAATAAAACAATTGTTGGCATTTCTCATCGTCTCTGCAATCTTGATAGTTGTTTTTCTACCACAATTTGATTGCTTGCAATTTTTTTTCCTATACTTTAAACCCAAAACACTAGAAGAAGCCATTTCATATATGTAGTAAAGATGTGGTGAAAAAATATAATTTAGCAACACATATATATATATAGAGAGAGAGAAGTGAGTAACAATCAAAATGAAGAAAGAGCAACGACTATTTTCAAATGCCAATGGCTAGTCTTTTTAAGTCCAGAAAATTTGAACCAAAAATTACAATTATCCCCCTTATTAAAATCACTACTACAAAAAACACCCTATATATATATAATTTAATTACAAAGGGTAAATTTGGATTTTCATTCATATTTTGGCTGACGTCATCCAAAAATGACCGGGAACCGACTGATGAGGGGGGTTTTGGTAATTTTTAAATTCCTTAGGGAATGTGGTTGTAATATTGAAAATTTTTGGGGGACCAATTGTAGTTTCTAATCTTCCGAGGGGTAGTAGATGTAATTATCCCTAATTTTTAAACAATTTTATGCAGCTTTATTGGGTATTGTTTTGGGGAATGTTTTTCTTAGTCTCAAAAACAATGTCAAAGACTCATATTATTTTTCTTAAAAAGTTATTGAAATATTCTAATCATTTTAAATCATAATGCCAAACAATTAATAGACTTATATCTATCAATCATTCTTTTAATATAAATATATATAATTTTAAAATATAAGTAACACTATAATATATCATGCAATAATCTATAAACTTATGTGAATACACAAATACAATAATGGGCTGGTTTGGATGGCCTTAAAAACAAAAATGTTTATCGAACGATACTTTTATAGTATGACTTTTTTTTAAGCTAAATAATTTTATATTTGGATACAGTAATTAAAAGTGCTTTTATTTGAAGTTACTCTATGATAATTTCTAAAAACAACCCTTTTAGCTTTTTTTTTATGGCTTCTTTTTCAAAAAAGGTCCATCAAAATAAAATAAAAAAATTTCTAAGTACTTTCTTCAAAAAATAAGTGCTTATTCTCCAAAAAAAAACCCTTCCTAACGACTTCAATATTTTTCTCCTTCAATATAAAACCAAATATTTATTTCTCCGTTGTCCACTTATTTAAAGTCTTTTTAAGTTAGGGATAATACAGAACAATAAATTGCGTCTCCAGCCCAAACAATAATATGGGGTCCACCTCTGGGAAGCCCAATGAGCAGTATGGGCCTACAGATTACTAAAACTGTTTAAGAAAAAAATAAAAAATCTCATGAAAAAATCAGTCGAGTTTTAAAAATAATAAAAAGTATTCATAAAAAAAAAAAAGAAAGAAAGTAAAAACAAAAATTTTAAATAAAAATATAGACAAAAACCTATTATTGCTTAAGGCTTAGATAAATGTGCTTGAATCATGACCTGTGACTGGATAAATTGGGACCAGATGTTGTCTCTTTCTCTTTCACTTTCACTTTCCAATAAAATTAACCTTTCTGAGAAAATATAAATAAAAGTTGGAAAGACTGCGGGACTAATTGGAAATAATAATACTAATAATATAATTGTTCTTCCCGATCAATACAGAATATTACATGGAATATTAAGCAAGTTGTTAGAAAATCTCACTATATTAATTTATAAATTGTTTTGATTTTTCTCTCCACAAACAGACTGGAATATCATGATGTGGTATAAATATTACAAATTCGAGCAAAAGTGAAATGTTTTTTTTTTTAAAGAAAAGATAAAAAGTAGTACTTCAGAAATTTCCTTAGTTCTCTATACATATTTTATTAATGCCCGGGTGAAAGTGAAAAAAATGGAAAATGAATATGAATTTTATATTTTTCTACAAAATAAATATCAAACAGCGATACTTTAAGCGCGTTATAATTTTCAAATATAACATATCTAAAATATGTGTGTGTGTGTGTGTGTACGTATATATGTATTATTGTAACATTTTACTTCAAAACTACGAAGCTAATAATTTTGCTTGGGGATGGAGGCGGGATCAATTTTTTATAAAATATAAAAATATATTTTAATTATTTAGAAAATGAAAGTGAATTTTTAAAAAATAAATAAATATAAACTTTAAATCGATATAAATTTACGAAGAGACGATCATGCCCTTCAAACTTCTGGCTCCGCCACTGTTCAAAACAAAATAACGAATATTATTGTTACGATTTTCTTTACGAACATAATATCTAATACTGCATACTTTTTGATGGCATTTAAAAAATACAGCTTTATGATGGCTATAATCTTGGTATCCACCTTCTATCCTAACGTTGAGGATTATAATTTTAAGTTTGAAAAAAACAATAATAATAATAATAATAAAAGGAAAGTGAGAATCGTGCTATTAGTTGCTACTACACATGCCAGCATTATTAAGTGCCACGTGTTTTGCTCGATTCACAATTGTTAACAAAAAAAAATGGGAAAACGAAATCCACTTTCTCCACCATATGATATACAAACACTGAACATTATTAAATTCAATATCCTTATAGTGCATCTCAAAATCATAACTTCACATTTTAATTTTAACTTATATTAAATAAAAAGGTTAATTACATTTTTCTATCCTTGAAATATGTCGTATGGGCTTTCTAAAAGCTAAAGTTCTATTAAAGAACGTTTCCAAATGGTAGAACTTTCTCAGGAAACATAAGATTTTCATGAGGTTGATCTTAAGCCGCCATCCAAGCAAAAATACTTTTGTTTAATAAAAATTTTTTGGTATAGAAAGTCTCAAACTCCGAATCTTTCGTTGTGCAAATTTCCTGAGAAACGAAGTTCTAGTCACGTAGGTTCAAGGCCACACCGACTACTCCAAGAGCACTCATCCATTGCCCTTCGCTCAAGTCACTCGCATTGCAAATGTGGTTCATTTGAACAGAATGTTCTCAAAATATATATATATATATATATATATCGAAAAATAGTTTATAGTGTAATTTTGAACATTTAAACATAATTACGAAATGTCTCTTCTACGACACAAAAGTTGGAGGCAAAGTGTTAAAATGACCAAAAGATTGGGATGATCGTGATTATCTCTTATATAAAACAATAACTTACGTTGAATAATTTCTTGCGAATTTCATTATGGTTCGACCGAATAAGGCAGTGATAGATTGATGCTGGATTTTTTTTTGTTTTTAAATATATAATTAATGGTTTTGGCAATAAAAAGTAGACGTGCAATAAGTGAGGATCAATATGATCAAAGTAATTAAATACAAAAACTACTTTAGGGCAAACACCAATTTTAATCTTTAATGTTTAGCATTTATCTCACTCTAGTCACTAATCCACCAAGCTTCACGATGATTTCTTGAATATTTTTCAAGCAAAAAACTGTGGGATTTTATGTCATGTCACATGCACATGATAATTTTTCAGGACATTTTAGTCAAACTAAGTTTTATAGTATCATTTTAATTCCTAAAAAATATTTTTTCTTGCACTCTAGTACAAGAAATGATTTGACAATAAATATTATTTGGGGACTAAAACGCAACTAAAAACTTAATTTGATAAAATGCCTTTAAAAATCATCATGCGCAAGTCACATGATAGAAAATTTGATAATTTTTTTTATCGAAAAATGATTTGAGGGACCATCATACAACTGTAAATATATATGTAAAATGGTTAATTGCAACAAAGCTCCTAACATTTGGGGTGTTTGCACTTTGCCCCCTAGTTGTTGCATTTGCGCTCTATTACTACCTAACGTTTATAAATTGCTCACCTTCACCATCTTTTTTGAATTCCGGCAGAATATTGTGGAATATTCTGTCTTGCTTTATATCACGTGATTTGAGCATGGGTTATTCCTCACCAAAATATAATGGAAGAAAACCCAGAACACAAAATCAAATATATGATTTGTGTGAATTAAAAGTAGATTTAAGAAATAGAAAAATTCAAGATAAACACATATAGTATATTTGGTTTGACTTGAATAAAAGAGAAGAGTTGAACAAAAATTCATCAAATATAACTAAAAAAAAAACCGAGAATCACCATACACCAAAATCAACATATTAGAAGAACCCAAATCTTTAAACTAAGGAAAAACTAAAAATGGGAGATGGAAACTCGTAAAAAATACAAAAAAACAAACACTTTTAACCAACTTTAGTTGAAAAGCATTAAAATCCAAAACCAATAAAGAAAAATAAAGGGGATCCAAGAAAATATCCATTCTTGAAGAGCAAAAAGAAAGAAACCTCAAAGATGAAAAATAAAAAATTCCATACGAAATCTCCATACCATATCAATTAATAGACTTACTAGCTCTGAATCCCTTGAAACAACAAATGGATATATATATATATATATGTATGTATAGATAAATAGATAAAATGTGTGTATGTATATGCTTATATATATGCCGTGAGAAGAGAAAACACCAAACTCACTCAAACATCAAAAGGGACATCAAGTTATTCTCTATGCCAAAAAGCACATCTGTAACAGTTAGTCACCCATGATTCACCACTCTCCTCTATGCATATGCTTGAGAGAGAAGGAGAAAAGGAAAATCAAGAAATAGTCGAGAAGTCTTTTAGAGAGAGAGAAGATGAAACAACAAAACAATATAGAGAGAGAAACAGAAGAGAGAGAGGAGCAATTGTAGTATGTTATTGAAAAAGATGATATTGCCCTTAAAAAAATGTACACCCATATCAGGTGTTTGAAGGAGGACATAATATACCACAATATTTCACCAGAATTCAAAAAATGGGGTAAGACGAGCATTTTATAATCGTTAGGTGGTAGTATGGAGCAAGTGCAATAGTTATGAGGTAAAGTGCAAACACCCTCAAACGCTGGGGTGCCACAATTAACCCATTTTAAAAACTAAAATATTACTTTTAATACAATAGGGACTAAAGTGAAACATACATTAAACATCAAGGACTAAAAATAGTATTTGCCCATTAGTTTACTAATGTAGTGAGAATGAATACTACACGAGTCACGGACTCGCTATCAAGTGGTTTGGCCATCTTTCGCTCTAGGTACATTTTGTGATGATATTATTATATCCACAGCTGTGTATATTTGTCTTCATTTCATAATTCGTAGTACTAAATTGTCAATTACGTAAATAACTAAATTTCATGCATATACGCCAAAAAAAATCCACTCAGCACAAATATATTGTATCATTATCCCTCATATTTTGCAGCATAATTGGATTTAGTTTTATTTAACTTTATATTTTTCTAAATGTAACTAGAATTTGATAATAAGAATCTTTTTTAGTGAAATAACAAAGAATATAGCCACGAAGATATCAATAATTTGTCAAATATAGTAAATAGAACCATATCCATGATTGAAGGAAGTTATATCCAAATCAGATAATCGAATAAGATAGTAGCATTAAAATGTATTTGCAAGAGTTGTTATTTCGTCTCAAGTGTATAATAACATTAACATAAATTGCTAATAGTAGAAATTCAAAGTGGTTGGAAATAAAACTTGCTAAAAATTATAATGAAACAAGAAATAATGCAAACAATCAAACAATTATGCTAATGACAAAAGAAAGCCCACATTCATAAAGAGGCTACGAGGCACTTTTTTTTTTTTGGCTTGTTTTTATTATCACCCTTTGCTTGTTTTTTTTTGCATGAAAAAATAGACAGAATCGAATATTCGAAAGATCCTTAATTTAACAAAAGAATTGAAAATATGTAAACAAATATTAAATTTAGATTTTTGGAAAACACCTCTAATTAGACAAATGCCAACATGTCATAATCTATGATTTAGTTTGATTTTTCAAATTTCATAATTATTTTTTTTAATGATAAAATTTATTAAAAGATATATCGTAATTCATAATCAAGATCTTTAATCCGACCAAAGCCTACCTTTGTACACGGAATAAAGTAGAGGAGCTAATGGTGAAGGACTTTACCCAATATAAAACTCATCATTTTTCTACAATCAAACTAAAAATAAAAAGAAATCCTCAATAATAGAGTTATGGATCACAAATTGACAAGGGCTCACCACCAAAGTTGAATAAATTATGATTCGAAAGCCAACACAATCTAATTACTGAGAGGGAATATATGATTATTCTAAGTTTCCATTTGATTCATATCATATATTAAATAATACATCTCGCTCATCACAAAATCTCACTCCCCGCACCACACCAAAAGGATATTTACAAATAAAAAAGAAATAAATAAACCAATAATCTTGAACTATAGAAAAAATACGCAATCAATTATTTGAAGTATTAAATCTTCTTTTTTTTTTTTTTTTTATCTTATCAAACAAGTAATGTTGGCAATTATAGTTTGAAGTTTTAGTACGCGTGCCTAATAAGTGTAGCTCGCGTATTAGTAATAAATCAACTCACATTTAATTATTTGTAATAATGTCATATTTAGTCGTGATCAATATTTTTTTTTACAATTATTTTAATTCCTGAAGTATTATTTGTCACTTTACAACCCTTGAATTTATAAATTAGTTATACGTTCATCCCTCTAATGAATTTTTTGATATGTTTTTGCCTAAAAGTATATCATGTGGTAAGCATGTGCCTATTTTAAAAGTAAATTTATCATTTCATTATTATACAATTTAAATAAAAAAATTTCAATTGACCTTAATATATATATATATATATATATATATATATCAATGAATCATGGAATGATAATTTTACTTTAAAAACAGCATATGCCTGTCACATGATCACATAATTTCAGGCAAAAACACATTGAAAAATCACCAGAAAGCCGAACGTTGAACCAATTTATAAGTTTAAGAATTGTAATGTTACAAATGATGATTTAGAATATAAAATAATACTACAACGAAACATTGAAAACTAGATACCACATTTCTTTATAATGTAACAACCTTATGCTATAACAAACATATATTGTTAAAATGGATCAAGCGGTATATTCTAAAACTATTATTATTGTTAAAAATAGAATGAAAAATAATCACTTTCATATTATATTGTTGAATATCAATATTTGTGATAGTTTTAATAGCAAGACCGACCTTGGAATTGAGACATATTTGACCTATTCCACCATTAACTAATTTTCATGCCAAAATACTTTTTGAAAAATGGCAAAATTATCTGAAAAAAAATAGAAATATGCTTATTTAATTATTTTAGGGTGCAACGTGCTTCATAATTTTATTTTGAAGGTGTTAAGTGCAAATTAATCTATACTTAGACTTTACAAAAATGATACTAATTTTAGTTTTTTTCTTTTTAAATGCACAATTTTAGTACTTTTTATACTTCAAAAAAGTTTAGCATTGGTGGACAAGGAATATTTTTCAAAATAAAATTAGGATAACTTCTTAGAATTCAAATCTAAATTGATTTGCACTTTGATTTTTTTTGTTGGACAGCAAGAAAAGAGTTAAACTTCTTATTTTGAACAATTTTACTGTTTTTTTGGATAGCATTTCAGCTAAATAAAAACAAAAAAAAGATAAGATCGATAATGGTGCAATTTGTCAAACTTATACAAAATTCAGTGTTTATATTATTATTTATTCATTTATTTATTTTGTTTGTTATTTGAGGGCGCAAAATGCACATTAACATATTTATAGGGTGCACAATGCTCAATTAACATATTTATAGGGCGCAAAGTGCAAATATACAATAAAAACTGAGAGAGAGTGAAGAAAATACGAAAACGCATAAACGAATATAATGTGTGCTATGCTCTCTGCCCCCGGTAATCTCTCCTACCTATAAATACGCCCGCCTCTCCCATTCCCTCTCCCTCCGGGATAAAATCAATATACGCTCTCTGCTCTCTTTCAGTCTGCAGTAGTAGGGTTTTTTTTCAACCTCCTCTGACACTATTGAGCATCCGTAGATTATCCCAAGCAAAAACGGATAGAATTTGTGTATTTTGTTTGTATACTGTGAAATGGACGCTTACTCGCTGCATCTAGCCATGGCGGCGCTCGTCGGAGCGTCGGTCGTCGCGGTTTCGGCGTACTATATGCACCGGAAAACCCTGAACCAGTTGCTGGAGTTCGCGAAGGCGATAGAGAGGGATAGGGAAGACGCCGCGGTGGCGGAGGACGGCGTCGGAGACGCGGAGGATCATTTGACGAAGTACCCCACGCGGTGGCGGAGGACGGGGAAAGGAGTGCACTATCGCCGCGGTTCAGCGTCGTTGCCGGACGTGACGGCGTTTTCCGGCGGCGGAGGTGTGGCGGAGGAAAAGATGAACGGTCCGGTACACGTGGATTCTGTTCCGGCGGGCTTGCCGAGGCTTCACATGCTTCCTGAAGGTATGGAACTCTTGGCTTTTTGCCGGAATGATAAAGCGAATCGAACCTTAATTAAATTCTGTTTGATTAGCTGGAAGATGTGTGGGTGTGAATGGAGTAGTTTTGTGGTATTTTTGAAATAATGCCGAATTTGGCTGGAAATTGCGACGTTGTTGATTTCATGGGGGTAAGTGTTTATCAGATTTATGTGAGCTATTTTGAGTGGGGAGTTGCTGTATGAAGTATTGGTTAGTCATATTCTAAGGCTTTTTGCGACTTCCTATTCTACTCAACTTGGGGACTGGGATTTATGTGTTCTGATTCAAGCGCAGGGCATGGATTATGAGATAGATTGAGTTGGTACTGTTAATCTGGTTTTCCTAATACAATTGGCTGACTTTATGTGGTCATAATAGTCATTTTCAGCCGTATTCTGCTAATTGCAACACGACTTACTCCTTTTGTTGTTGTTGTTGTTGTTGTTGTGTGTGTTTCTTTCAGAAATCGCTCAAAATGTTAATATAAATGCTGGAAATCAATTGACTAGCAGTTAAGTCTTCGAGCAGCCACACATATATTATGTGTGTGTGTCTCCTTCCCTCCCTCTCTCTCTCTCTCTCTCTCTAATATATGTAACTTAATATTGCTAGTTCACACCTTTTTCCTATCATGTGAGCACTGAGATAGAAGGAAAATAGTTAATAATTGGGAAACTAAAGCTGCCATGGTCATGGTCGATGCCAAGGCATGAGTTTGCATCCCATGTTGGTCCCTTTTCATTTTGTCATTTGGATTGTTGATATCGAACAGTTTCACTCAATTCAATCAGGGAATATTTTGCCTGAGAAAATTTTTGATGTTCTTTTAAGATTAATGGTACTAAATCATTATGCTTGTTGTTTTAGTCTTTAGAGTAAATTGGTTGTGTAACTTGCAAAACTAGCTTTGTGTTGGCAGCTGGCTCGCTGCTGCCAATTAATCAGGCTGCAGAGATTGCATTTCATATTATATTGTTCTTTTTTATATTAGTTTATCCTCAATATTGATTTGGCTCAGTAGCAATAACTTTCTTTTGTTTCAGGAAAAATTGGTAACTTCCTTTTTTTCAGGGCATCTTATTCGACCCACATCTCCTAAATCACCGGTTGCTAGTGCAAGTGCATTTGGGAGTCTAGAAGGTTCAGATGATGAGGATATTATGACTGATAATGCTAAGTTAGAGTCAACGTATCTTCATACTAAGGGAGATGTGGTAAGTGGTATAGAAACTGAAATGCCTGCCCATTAGCCCTGTGCCCCCCCCCCCCCCCCACAAACACGCGCACTCACCTCTCTCTCGCTCGCTCACTCACACACACACACAGAGATAAGCAAAAAACATGATAGACGATGCTTATTATCTGTACTATTCAAGAAATATTCCATTCTTTCTGTGTTCTTTTTGTATTTTTGATTCTTTTATGAATCCTGAGTGTGAACGTGTTTCAGAACGTGCCGGACCATATCAATGCAACTGGTGAAGCAATGGCCATGCCTACACCAAGCATGATTCGCTCACATAGCGTATCTGGTGACCTACATGGTGTTCAACCTGATCCTGTAGCAGCTGATATTCTGAGGAAAGAACCAGAGCAAGAGTCTTTTGTACAATTGAGAATATCCCCCACCGGTATTATCCTCGTTGCCTTCTGATGATAGCTGTTTGGCAGTTGGATAAATATCTAAGCATGCCCTTGAGTATATATTGACATTGTTTGAAGGAAAACCTTAACGAGCAGTTGAATTAACATAATGCTCTTTCCTGGCTGATGTCATTTTTCCTTCATGACACCTATAACCTTTCCTTTCCTCTACTTCAAGTTTTTAGGCTTATTATAGCCATTGCATGTCAAAAGTTAATGGATTGCTATTCAATATTTTCTAGAACGTTTCACATTTGGGGATGAGTGTGCTGATCAGTAATTCAGCATCTGAGGATCGACTTGTTTCTCTTTTTCCTGTTGCTTTGATCTCTATATGAGAGTTTTGCTTTTCATTCTTTTTCAATTAAAACTTGTACATTCCTTTGCAATACATAGATATTTGAATGTGCCAAAAATGTTGCATTTGCCAAATGGATCTGTTGTTTTGACTTTGTTCCATATGATTGCTGCCAGAGATACCATCTCCGGATGAAGTGGAGGTCTATCGTGTTCTGCAAGATTGCCTTGAACTGCGGAAAAGTTATGTTTTTAAAGAAGTTGTTGCTCCATGGGAAAAGGAAATTATATCTGATCCTAGTACTCCAAAGCCAATTCTGAATCCATTTGATCATACTTCAGAGGCAAAATCTGAGGTAAGTCTCTCAGAAAATTCAGGTTTCTTCTCTACTTTTGTGGCGAATATTGTCTACCTAAATTCTTTTTGTGCTTTTTTCTCAAAAATCATTTTCCTGTTACAATTTTGAATATTATAATTTCAAATTCCTGCAGCACTACTTCCAGATGGAAGATGGAGTTGTTCATGTTTATGCGAACAAAGAGTGTAAGATGAAAAGTGTTATGATTGATATAATCCTTCTTTAAAAATTGAACTCCTGCCTCCACCCCATTTTTGTATTTATAATAATTATTTTCTTTTACATGCAGCAAAAGAGAAACTTTTTCCTGTGGCTGATGCTACAACTTTTTTCACTGACCTGCATCATATCCTTAAGGTTATAGCAGCTGGGAACATCCGAACCCTATGCCACCATAGGCTAGTTCTTCTAGAACAGGTTGACACATCTTCTCATTGTAATTTTCAATTTGTCAATATGTTATTATTATGTTGTGAGATATCAAATTCGTCTAATTAACTTTTGGTGTGGGCCCAGAAATTCAATCTTCATCTGATGCTTAATGCGGACAGAGAATTCCTGGCACAAAAAAGTGCACCACATCGAGATTTTTATAATGTGAGGAAAGTTGATACGCATGTTCATCACTCAGCTTGCATGAATCAGAAACATCTTTTAAGGTTTATAAAATCGAAGTTGAGGAAGGAACCTGATGAGGTAATACATTGCTTAATGTGTTTGATCGTACCATTTAGCTTCTTTGATTTCATTTCTCTTGTTCAATGAAAATTTCTTGAGGCGATAGTGATAAAAGGAATCAGTTGACATTTAAAAGACAGGTCCATTCTGTTGAAACTTTTTGCTGGAAATATTTGTCCATTATGTGCTTTAATTCTCAGCAGATAACAAGCTTTCATGTGCTCATTTCAGGTTGTTATATTCCGAGACGGGACTTATCTGACCTTGAAAGAAGTTTTTGAGAGCTTGGATTTAACTGGGTATTTTTACAGCTTTTAAGGAATTTTTTATTTTTTTCTTTTGCATTGTTAAGTATCTTGACCCTTGTCATTATCGTAATCATTCCATATTTCGCTCTCATAACTCCTTGCTTCTGCTAATGACTTCTTGTTTGATATAAAATTCGACAGGTATGATCTGAGTGTTGATCTATTAGATGTTCATGCTGACAAAAGCACATTTCATCGCTTTGACAAATTCAATTTGAAGTATAATCCCTGTGGCCAGAGTAGATTGAGAGAGATCTTTCTGAAACAGGATAATCTTATACAGGGTATATTCCATTTCTTTTCTTTCTCTCAAGCAGGAACGTGAAAATTAATACCGAAATAGAAGTTGCTATTCCAGTCTATAGGTTTGATAGTACACAGCAATTCATGGGACACAGTACCCTGAATTTTAGGGAGTTGTCATTAGTTGTTTTATGGTGCTTTGTGTTGTGGTTCAAACTCAGAGCACATTCTGTCAATCTAATGTTATGTTTTCTGACTTACCTTTTGTCTATCTTGATTTGTTTCCAACAGGTCGTTTCCTGGCTGAACTGACCAAGCAAGTATTTTCAGATCTAGAAACAAGTAAATATCAAGTGGGTCTCTGATAAGCCCTTGGTGGATTTGTTTGTCATTGGATACTTAATTTTTGTCAATCCACACCTCTTATTTATTTATTGATTGATTGGGTTTGGGCTGGATGAGGGTGGGATCTGGTTTACTTTTTTTCTGAATGAAGGTTTCTGCGATTAAACTTACTCTGGCCATGAGTATTCATTGGCCGTGTCCTTGTTAATTGTAGTATTTGTTATATTTCCTTTTTGGTGGGGGAATCATTTTGCATGTATTCTCATTTGGTGATGATCATTTCGTCTATCCTTGCTGTTAAAGAGGCACCAGCAATCCAGGAACACATTCCGAAAATGTTTTTCCACCTTTCAAGGAACTTTTGATTATTAGGAAATAGTTTAATGTGTGTGCCAAGTCTGAAATATGGAGTACCAGCGACTATATGAACTTGTCTGTAGTCTCACACCTGTTTTTGCTGCACTATTTTTTTAACTTCTGCAATGTTTATATATTTGCTTAATCTTCTAACTGTAGTTTCTGAGCTGTTCTTTTTCCGTTCTACAGATGGCTGAATATCGAATATCAATATATGGCAGAAAGATGAGTGAGTGGGACCAATTGGCAAGTTGGATAGTGAATAATGACTTGTACAGTGAGAATGTTGTTTGGTTGATTCAGGTAAAAGAAGTTTGATTATATGTCATCCAGCTCAAATAGCAGCCAATGCAAATCTTATTAGTGATTGACTAACAAATCAGGTTTCAGAAAATGACTCATTATATGTGGTTGAAAATTGTATTTATAATTCTTTCTGAAGAACAAGTGCCTCTTCAAATTTTCCCTGAGAGGAACAGCAATCAATGCACCAGAAGTTTTATGAAATTTTGGTGGAATGCCACCAGCTTTATATTTATGGATATCATTTTGTGTGCCAGAAGGTGATCTAATTCTCATTATGGAAATTCTGTTGTCTAGCTTCCAAGACTCTACAATGTGTACAAGGAGATGGGAATTGTGACCTCATTTCAGAACATCCTTGATAACATCTTTCTACCTTTATTTGAAGTTACTGTGGATCCAGATTCACATCCACAGTTGCATGTTTTCTTAAAGCAGGTTTGTTTACTCCCATCCTGTATATCATTTAGATGCATATAGATTATCTGTTAGGTTTTCCAGGGAATGAAAAATTATTTATGTTTCTCATTATTCAACTGAGCTGAATAACTCAAAAATCTGGAAATGCATTTTTTTTTCGAATCCGAACAGTCCTTCAGTCTAGTGTTTGCTGAGGGACATGGGGCATTTTGGTCCTTTTTTGCTCTCAAGACAACTTGCTTCATTCTTCTTTTGCTTCATTTCTTCTGTTCTTACTGACTAGAGTTGGGCCACTGTGGATAGTACTAGAGATTCTATATTTCTTTTTCCTGTTACCACTCTGGATCATATCTTTTGTTCTTAGTTGGGTAACACTGCTTTATTCAACCTGTAACTGTGAATATTTAAAATTCATATTTTCTGCATATTCCAAATCTTCTAACCTTGAACTTGTTTTACGCTGCCATTGTTTTTGACCTTAATAGGTTGTTGGATTGGATCTTGTGGATGATGAAAGCAAACCTGAAAGGCGGCCTACAAAACACATGCCTACACCGGCTCAATGGACCAATATATTCAATCCCGCATTCTCATACTATGCATACTATTGTTATGCTAACCTCTACACCCTGAACAAGGTATGCACCTCATTAATACTGTTGTCTCACTTAATGCAAGCTAAAAAGTCAAAGTTCATTTTTGGCAATGAGAAACACAGTGCTTCACTTCTGTCTTCCTCCCTCCCTCCCCCTTCCCCTCTCCCTCTCAGTGTGGTAGTTACTTTGCTAGCTGTTCAGGCAAAAGACAGGTGCTTAACAGAAGGCCAATTCCTCCCTGGGGATTTGTTACTTGCTTTTCCTCTTGTGTGAAGTGATAACCTTTGCTATAACTGCCACCGCCCAAACAATTTGCGAACCATACGCTTTATGAACCACTAGATGTTGCTTACTTAAAATGACCTGTAGAAGATGTAACTTGCCAGAACCTTTTTCTTTGTTTTGTGACAAGGAGGAAAATATTGGCTTCTTATTATGTACCTAATAAGAAGAGATAGTAGTCTTTCTTATGAAGAGTGGTTACAAATCTGTCACCATATATCTCTCAAGAAACTATATTCGATTGGGTCTTACACTCGCTAAAGAATGTTTGTTTTGCGTTTAAACTTTTTAATTGGACATTTTCAGCTTCGTGAGTCGAAAGGGATGACCACAATCAAGTTCAGGCCCCATTCTGGAGAGGTAAGCATTTCGGTCCCAATAATCTTTTTCCTTTTCTACTGACTCGACCAGACTATAGTATATGCACTCACATTGTGACGTGATCAGGCTGGTGATATAGACCATCTAGCTGCAACATTTCTCACAGCTCATAATATTGCACACGGGATCAACCTAAGAAAATCTCCAGTGCTTCAATATTTGTACTATCTAGCCCAGGCAAGTAGAGGAGAATGGTTTAAATAAGTTAGGCACCTGATTATACAACAGTTTCCAGTGTTCCTAACTAGCTCGTGAATTCAGATTGGTTTGGCTATGTCTCCTCTGAGCAACAACTCTCTATTCTTGGACTACCATCGTAATCCGCTTCCCATGTTTTTCCTACGGGGCCTCAATGTATCCCTCTCAACTGATGATCCTTTGCAAATCCACTTGACGAAGGAGCCGCTTGTTGAAGAATACAGCATTGCTGCTTCAGTGAGTGTTAATAATTTCTCCGCTACATTTGCTTAAATTAGTTAAAATCCTCACAGATGCCTTACTCCTTTTATTTGTACAGGTATGGAAGTTAAGTTCGTGTGATTTATGTGAGATTGCTCGTAATTCTGTTTACCAATCTGGTTTTTCACATGCTTTAAAGGTATGCATCTTGGTACTATGTTGAACTGATGAAAAAAAAGCAGCTTGATATTTGGACTGACATTAGATCATCAGTAGATATTTGTTTATCTTTTCTGATTTCTTTTCAGTCTCACTGGATTGGCAAGGAGTACTACAAACGAGGACCAGATGGAAACGACATTCAAAAGACAAATGTTCCCCATATAAGGCTCGAATTTCGTGAAATGGTATGTGCTTGATTTTCAATTCATATGGGATCCACTTCGTGAAAAGTCAAGGCTGGAAAATTTCACATGATCATTCATATGTTAACTGCTGTAGATATGGAGAGAGGAAATGCAACAGGTTTATCTGGGCAAGGCAATCTTTCCCAGCTTTATCTATCCATGACATGTTTGGCTAACCTCGACACACGACGTTATCAAGTTAACTTGATGACACAGGTAATATTATAATTGCTTCTTAGATTAGTTTCAAGTGGGATCAAGAATTGAACCAAACAACTCGAAATTCAGTTATATACGTCGTATATGTAAATATTGCTTCTTCCCTTGTTTGTTGCAGGAACTTGAAACATAGCTAACAACTCAAAGAGCTGCATTTTGGTGAAGCAGGCATGAAATTTTGGCCAAAGCGTAAGCTGTGAAGAGTAAGGAATATCCAGTGACGGAGAACTTGGTTTCATTTTTCTGGTTGCTGTACAAGAGATTGAACTGGGTTATATATATATATATATATATAAGATGTACATCGCAAGTGTCTATTACCTACTTGGATGGAGTTTGTGTCATCCCACTGCCCGTGTAATATGATGTTAGACCTTATGCAGCTCTGCCTGCCTACCAAATAAAAAAGAAAAGAATAAGGATCCCTGTGACACGGTAATATATTAATAAATTATTAAAAAAGTATTTGGATAAATAAAATGATGTGTAATGTATAAGATATTAGTAATAGCAATGTTATAAATAATTTGGATGGAAATGAAAGAGTTTGATATGATTTTAAAAAAAAGTTAAAACCTCCTTATTTTTAAAAAAGATCTTATAAGTTCCTCTTTTCTTTAAAATTCTGTCAAATATTGAACCACATCTTATGAGATGGTTCATATATTTATTCCTTTTTATTCATTGAATAATAATAATAATAAGAATAATAAAAATAATATAAACGGAGAGATCTTTTTAATAATTATTTGGGTCTCAAATTTTTGGACTGTTATTTTATTTTCTATTTTTCTCTTTTTCCTACACCACCACTACCGCACTACGCCTGCACAGTCTGTCTGTTTTCTTTTTACTTTTTCAATCACTACTCTCTCATGTTATGCTATCAAATAATTTTTAACTATCTAATATATTAATTATTTTTCAATTATATAATTTTTAATTTTTTTTACTTATTTTAAATTTAATGAATACCACAAAATTTCTATACATATAAAAAAAATTAATAAATATTTATAATATAATATGTGCAAACTTTAAATATATAATTAAATTGTATATTTTTATTTTATTTTGCACGTACGACTTCTAATTCAAAAATGATTAATTATATGAGTTTAATTAAATCAATTGATGAATTTATCATTTAAAAGAGGGTGAATTACACCCACTGCCCTTGAGGTATACCTTATTTATTAAAAATGCCCCAACCTATGGAAAGTTATAATTGTCCCCCTTAAATGAGGGGATAATTACAAATTATACCTAAAAAAATGAATTTTCAAAATTATCCTTTTGAAAAATTACAATTATTCCCTTGAATTAAAAGATAATTACAAATTAAACTCCCTAAAATTGAAATGATTATTTTGCCCTCAAGGGAATTTTTTGTTATATTATAAATATTTAAATTTAAAAAATTATACATATTTAAATATTTTTTAAAAAAATTAAATCAATTATATAATATATGTAAATTGTTATAAACATATACTTCAAATTATATAATTGTGATATGTAAATTTATATTTAATTAATATAAATACATAAAAAGTTTTATAATATTACAAAATTTGCTTTATAAATATAAAAAAATTATTGGCATTCTAATATTTGATAAAAAAATATATATAATGCATATTATTTATGATGAAATAAATTATCTTTTTTCTTTTTTTTCATAAATACAAAATACATAAAAATATCTTATAATATTAATATTTTTATTTTTACAAATACAACAAAATTGAATAAATAAAATATATATGATATATTCTAATATTTGATAAAAAAAATTATATTTTAATATTCCTTTTTGCTTTTCTTTCTTTTTTTTTTTACCATTCTTCTTCCCTAGGCGCATCTCTGTCTCCTCTCTCTCTCTCTCTCACATACACACACACACACACACTCACATCTTCATCGTCCGCCCCTGCCTACCATTGTCCTTTGTTGCCTTCCAAAAGGAATCCAGAGGGGAGAGGAGCAAAGAACGAGAGGGAGAGAAAGATTGAGAGATTGAGAAGGGAGAGGAGGGGGGGGGGGGGGTCGAGAGGGAGAGAGAGATTGAGAGGTTAAGAAGGGAGGGGTGGAGGGGGGGAGATCGAGAGATCTTCCGCCGTCGCTGGCGTCAACATACCAACCATTCGGGGCAAGGGGTGGGGAGAGAGAAATCTGATACATGATTTTAAAAAAATAATAATAAGGAAAAAAAGAGAAAAAAAAAGAAAAGAGGTAAGAAATGATAAGGAAAGGGTATTTTTGAATTTTCACACCTATTCTTATTTTCAAATAGGTAAATTTGGAAGTTCAATTTTTTTTATGTGTAATTTGTAAAATCCCCTAAATTAAATGGGGCAATTGTAATTTTCTATAGGTTGGGGTGTCTTTTGTAAATGGGGTATACCTTATGAGATAGTGGGTGTAATTCGCCCTTTAAAATATCACAAAGAGTTGTAAGACCATTTCTAATCAATTGATGAACTTAAGAGGAAAACACAAATGAATTGATAACTCCTAAACGTAGATGAAAGAGTTGATAGAAATTAATCAATTTGATGATACTGGTTAAATAGAGTAGTTAATTTAATTTGTTCAAGGACAATTAAATTAAATAATTAATTTAATTTGATTAAATCAGACTATTAATTTCATCTATTGAGATAATATATATTCGATTGATTAAGTTAGTTAATTAATTTATGAATTTAAATGAATTAAAGTGTCGATTTAATCGAGTCAAATAAGGGGCTAGTTTAATTGGGCTTGAGGCTTAATCTATTAATTAACATGATATTAATTAATATAATTAATTAAATTAATTAAAGAATTCAATTAAATTAAATAATTAATTTAATTGAGCAAAGATTAAAATTTTAATTTAATTGAGCTGTAAGGTCCAAATTTATTAATTAATTTAGCGGATAAAATGAATTTAGTGAAATTGTTGGCGAAATCAATTTAATAAAAATTTAATCTATTAAGGATTAGCATAGCGATTCTTTTCCTAATCATCAAATTAGGAACAAAGTGTATCTATCTATAAATAATTGTACTAAAATAAAATCAAGAACAGTTGTCATCCTAGAAATGTGTGCAGACACATTTACTGAGAATAAGTCTTCAATTCTTATTCTGCCGGCGGAGAGCGCTATATCAATGTTTTTCTCATATTCTTGCGTAAAGTACACGGAAACGTGGATCAACTTTTAGAAGTCTTAGGCCTTCGAGTCTCCCCCAGGCCTCAACTATGCAATTTTTATTTTATTTTTTGACAATTAACCTCAACTATGCATTATATGTCAAAAAAAGAAAAAAGGTCGTCACCCAATAGTTGATTTTATGAATTGATTACTAATTCGCGTTGAAGTCTGCCTCATGGATTAAGATGGCCTTGAAACTAACTTCGTCCTCATCAAGCGATTCCTAAAACAAAGTTTCGGAATTATTTTAAAATATTAAAACAGACATAATTTCCCACACATCAAGAAGGTTCTTCATTTAATTATAACATAAAATCAAAAAATTGATGAATTTGTATGAAATAATTTTAGAGAGAATGTTTGGACTTCTATTTGCTTGGATTCGTTTGGATTGATGAGGATGAAGTTCGAAGATGCCGTTCGATTGATCGAGAGCAAGACGGAACCTCAATGATGAATTCGTATTTGAATATGATTACTTTCCAATACAAGAAAATGAATAAATTTGTGATACTATAGCAAGTGATAATAAAAAAATTATTACTAATTATGTACATTTAGTGACAACAAAATTACATTATCACAAAACATAACTTGAACAATGTCAACGGTGATAATATAGTGTAAAAATGTGACAACATAGTACAATTTTGATAATTGGTGACAAATTTATAGTGACAATTTAGTGGCAATAAAATCTTGTCAGTAACAAAATTTCCATGATAATTTTTTTAATTTTTTTTTTGTGATAAAGTTGCCATTATCGGTGTATCACTAATTGTTGATAATGACAACTAAAATATTACTTTTTATAAGATATTGTGACAATAAAAAAATTATTATCACTAAGAAACTTAACCTATAAAGAAGTCACCAAATAAACTTATTTAATGATAAATAGAAGATATTGTCACTTAATACAATTATCGATAATAATTTTTACATAGTCACTTTTATATATTGTTAATAATAATACTTTTTTTTTTTCTTACTTATAGCCTTTCTACATCAAACAGAGTGCTAAAGGTATTTTTTGTTTGACTTTGATAAATGTTTTTGATAGTTTTCATAAGGTGAGGGTCACAATAGTAATGGAATATATTTTTACATAATAATTATGTGTTAAAATTTTTATATTTTTGTTGTATTAGCATTCCGAAATTTATGAGAAACTAACACAATCAACGTAAATGAAAAAAAAACAAAAGTAAACAATGGTTTAACATTATCAAGTGTAGTAGAGAGCTTGCGTATGAGTTTTTGGATCAATTATAATTTTTAATTGGAAATTCCATCAACAAATAAGTGAAGCATGAAATTAAATAAACAAAAAATGACAGGGACTAATTACCAGTTCTGACAAAATAAAAATAAAAATTAATAAATAAAAAATGAGCGACTATTCTCATATTCTAATATGAGTTTTACCCATCTAAGCCATCCTGTATGACACCTACCGCCTCACAACAGAAACTCCATTTCCAGTCCAGAGTCCCCGCCTTTGTTTCAAGCAATACTCGAAATATTCAAGTACGTCAACGTCCCACCATATGTGAACGCTCTCACGCACTCTTATCTTCAATCATAAGCCTCCCCAACACACACACCCAACACACACACACACACACACACACACACACACACACACACACACTCCGTCTGCAATCATAGGGCTACGCCAATGGAGGCGGCTCTCAGTCCATCTCCTCAAAAAATCACAGTTTTTCCTCGTTCCATAACTACGCTAACTCTTTCCTTTCGTCCCCTTCCGAATCACGCACTTAAATACCGAGCGCGGATCAACCATTGCCGCCGCTATGTTTCGGCGGCTCCGTCGGGTGAATCGGTGGTGGTTTCGGGAGATTCTGACCGAGTGTTCCCCTCCGACCCCAACGAACATGTCATTTACGAAGGTAACGGTGAACTTCAACTCCTTTTCAACTGTAAACGACAAATATGAATGATCCATACTCATAGGCATGCGAGCAGTAATTCATAGTCATAAGTTCGTCAGCTTCCTTTTATTAAAATTTATAGTATATATATATAATAGTTATTATTATTATTACTACTACTAGAGACGAAAATCAAATTTATAATTTATTTACAAATTCGAGTTTGGATACAGACTTAAAGCTTGAGCCATGTTTTTGTTGGCTTGATTCATATGATATAAGTTGAAGTTCGAATCAAGATTCAATTCAACTTGATTCATTTGCGTTGAGGTATAAAATGAAAGAGTTTCATAAAATTATATATATATATATATATATTTATTTGAATAAGATATAATTGAATTATATATTTAAATTTGAATAGTGGGAAATTAAATATTTATTAATTTGTTATTTGAGTTTGCATTTTTAACCATTTAAATACAATTATTAAATTTATAGAAACCAAGAAAAATGATTTAAAATTAAATTGAATTGTATGTGATGCGATCGTTTTCTCGATCGACCACGTGTCGAGGTCCGAAGAGCTCCTGATGATAATGTTGGTGGCCCATCTGTCAAAGAGGGAGGAACACACGTGAGACTAGCCGGTTTTGCCACGGTGTAGGCTCTCCGACGCTCAAGTTAGTGTCTGGAGAAGATGATAAATAGTGAATGAAAGGTTCTTTTGCTTATCAAGAATGAGAGTGAGAATCTTCTCATTTTCTTCTTCCCCTTGGATGGAGAGCCGATTTGATATATATGTGAGAGTGAGGCAGTCGGATGTGACATAGTTGGTAGGATCCGATCAATTTCTTGACATCAGCTGTACCAACATGTGCTTTTTGTCCCATTGGGGATTCCTATTGGTGGCTGCTCTCACCTCTCATTAATGGGGGGTCTTGTTAGCATTTATTGTGTATTTTCAGCATTTATGATCAAGGATTGCATTTATGACTTGGCATTTAAGGCGCTGGAGACTGATGGGATGGACCCATATGCCATTGAGGCGTGTTAGGTGGCGGTAGGTAGGACCTGGCATTAGTCGCCAGCTGGATTCATCCTTGTTAGGCGGCAAGCTGTGCAATAGCCAAGTATGGGATTTCGTCTTCGACATGGACGCGTTCGAGGACCCCTCACGCCAACAAACTCCTCGCGCCTTTAGAACAGGGCAGGACGTTTTCGAGGGCTGTGGGTGGTTTTAGGGGTCCATCGGGTAGCGTACTTATGTCTCAAGGCAACTTTAAGAGCCGCCCGCTTAAGAGCTCCTTCAAGGACACTCCCTCATATCGAGGGCTTCAACTTCCAACTTAGGCTGTCTGGAGGTACCTGCTGACGTGGCATGATGAGGTGGCACCTAGCTCATCATTAGTCCCCCACTATTGATTGTGATGAGGACGTCAGCTTTCAAGAGTGACTTGTGTTGCGAGGTGCCAGGTGTCCTTACATTTTTTGAATTTAAAACGCCAATTGGACAAGAAAAGTTGCGCTTTTCCAACTCTGACGGATCACGCGCCTGTTTGGGAGATGTGGCGTACCCCTGTCCATTAATTTCTAGCGGCCAAAAGGTCATAATGGCAGGGGGCGTGTCTGGTCATAATTGCTGCAGGTTTTAAGGCCACAGCGACCGAGGCGTCATAATGATTAGTGGCGTTTCCCGAATCCCTTATAAATAGTTGAGGGTTTCGGCCAAAGTTGATTTTTCCTTTCACACTCACCCAAAGCATTCGTATAGACATTGGAAGTAAGACTTTTAAAGGACGCCATTGTCATCGTTTTTAGTCGTTCATTCTCTCCAGGTGAACCCTTTTTCCCTTACTCTCTTTTTCAACAATTCCAACCCAGAAAATGCTAGTCGCAATGGGTCCAAGAAAGAAGATACTGGATGACTCAGATTTGACACCTGAGGACTTGGCGGCCGAGAGGAAGGTCCGCCTTCCCTCCTAGTTGGTTTCGGGCGCCGAGGCAAGCCGCAGGGCAGAGACTACCGAGGCGACCCAAGCCGGGCCATCGCAGAGTGGGGGCCTCAGAGGGGAGGCGCCGGGCAACACGCCAGAGGAGGTCCGCCCAAGGCAGAGGAGAAAATCACAGGGACCCGTTGGAAGGGACGCCGGGCCTAGTGGGTCCCCCGGCAAGAGCCCAAGACCACGAGGTGGAGGAATGGGCAAGTTTCAGATCTCCTCGCTTTCTCGGGATATTTCCAGCAATGTTACTGCGGCGGAGATGGATAGGATCCGAGAGGAATTTGGGGTTCAGTTTTCCATCCACATGCCCGGCCCCAATAAAAACATGGTGAAGCCCCGTGAGGGGTGCGTGGCTTTTAACCTCCACCACTTTGAAGCAAGGTTGCATCTGCCCCTCTCTCTTGAAATTCGAAGGTTGTTGGAGTTCGCCGACGTGTGCCCTAGCCAATTGGTGCCCAACTCCATCATGATCATCATCGCTTTCGTGGTGATCATGAAATGCCTCAAGGAGGAAGCCATCCCGGCTAATTTTTTGGAGTTTTACCGGCCAAACGAGTCGGTTTGGTTTGGCCTAGGCGAATCGGCTGAAGATGAGCCTGGCTTTCTATATTTGTCCGCCCATTCGGCTTCCTCAAAGGTGCTGGATGGCTTTAAGTCCTCCCATGGATCAGGGTGGAAAATGAAGTTCGTGTTTGTGGAAGATCGAGGGCAGTTGGGAATGCTCTTGAACTGGTGCCAACCCCCGGTACTTAACCGCAACTTCTACCACGAGGAGCCTAGCTTTGACAAAGGGAAAGTAATGGATTTCGCCAAGATGGGGAGAATGTGTGCTCTCTTCCTGACCTCAGTAGATATACTCCGGGCTTGCAGCCACTCGAGCGCCTCCGGCAACCCCGACCCCAGTGAGCGGCCCGGTACGAAGCGCCACCCTTATGCAAAGAGCGACCTTAGGGCCTAAAACCCTTTCTTCTTCTTCCTCTTTTTTTTTTTTTGGAGTTTTAGAGTTCCCACTGCTACCGGCTCACATCCTTTTCCTGTGTAGGTCTCCAAATCTTAATGGACGCACGCCGAGCTTTGTTGGCTAGGCTCGACCGGCAAAGGCGCCAAACCCAGCTTTCTCGCCCTAAAGTATCCGCCTTCCACAAGGCGGTTACCCAGAAATCTCGACGGTCGAGGAGAGATTCTGGCACCGGGGAGGGATCAAGTCAGAGTGCCGAGGCCTCCTGCATCAAAACTGGGGTGGAAAAGGAAACTCCCCAAACTGAGGACGCTAGGGCAACCCCGGCCGAGGAGGTTGCGAAAGTTCCGAGGGGGACCGAGGGAGGTCAAGAACCCTCCAACCAAACTACTGTCCCCCAGATTCAACCTTCCACACCGCCGGGGGCCCTCGTTACTGCCGGCGTGTCCACTCCGGCCACCGCTCCATCGAGGCCCTCGCTAGCCGAGGTATCGCAACCGTCTCGGGCCGAGGCTCCGCTTGGCACTCCCCCCACTGCGGCTCCTTAGGCGATCCCCACCGCGCGACCAAGTCCCCAGCCCGAGAGGGTCACCCCTTGAAGGGTCATGCCCTTGGTATCTATTTGCGAGGGCGGCACTGAGGGCTCTCGAAAGAGGGTTACGACGGAAGAGGCTTCTCGGGGGGCCAAGAAGCAAAGACCCTCTCCCACGGGCAAAAGGAAATGTACAGCTAGCCCCGAGCCCTCGGATTCTGACGAGGAGGAAGAGCTCCTCAAATGTGTGGGTGCGGGGCCCAGCGACCCCGTTAACCTTCAGGACCACTATTCCAACCTTTGCATAACCGAGGTGGGAGCCAACGAGACCAACACCAAGATGAACTTGGCACTCCTCCAAGGTCTCCAATTGCCGGCTGACCAACGGGCGCTCAAAAAGCGCTCTATTGCGGAGCTTGAGACGAATCTCACCAACGCCTTAATTGGGGTAAGAAAAATTTCCGCTTTCTCCTTTCATTAAATTCAATGTATACTTTGTCTAAACTCCCTCGATAACTTTGGGTAGGTCATCGTCCCCCTCTCCCATTACTTCCTTTGACGCGCCAGCATTTTCCCCCGGGGAAAGAACAAGTACAAGAGGATGTTCAGGGAGGAGAGGAGGAAAAAACACCAAGTGCCTGCCGAGATGGAGAAGCGCCTCGAAGAGACTGAGGTCCTTGCCAGGGAGCTGGCCTCGACCAATTATACTCTTTGAGGGCAACTACAAGAGAGCCAGCAGCTTCTCGAGTCCGCTAGGACCCGCATTACTGAGCTCGAGAGGCAGTGCAAAGACTTGGACGACGAGGTGAAAATGACCGCCAAGGCCTAGGAGAACACTCGGGCATTGCGAGAAGACTGCCCTCGATCGAGACTTCACCAAAGAGCGCCTCAAGGTAGTAAATCAGAAGAAAGCCGAAGCTGAGGCAAAGGCCTTCTGGAACTACGACGAGGGTGTCAAGGCGGAGCTTCGAAGGGCCGAGTGGACCTTCCCAGGGCGGTGTCACAAGAGGATCAAGCGTGCCTTCTCGAGGTTCCTTGTGAGCGAGGCATTCGACTACATTCGAACATGCCTTAGTTTTCAGGATTCTGCAGAGACGGTCGATCTCGTTCTCGACCAACTCCAGGCACGAGGCGATCTGGAAGAGGATTTTGATCGAGGCTCTGTTGGACTCTCCTTCGACCACGACGGGGTGCCTCTGGAAGAAGCATCGCCCTTATCGGGAAAGTCCAAGGAGTTTGATTTTCGGGAAAACGAGTTCAACTTCATCTTCCGCCGCCTCGACATCCTCCCTCCTGTGAGCGCGAAAGGCGAGTCGTCGGGGGAAGAAGACCTTCCGCTCCCGTCTGTGCCAGCTCTGGAGTCATGGAAAGACCAAATAGCTGGGCCAAGTTCTCCCAGTGACCTCGAGGGTGAAGACGACGGCGGCGGCGAGGCGGGGGCGAATGCCGGCGCTGGGGGCCAGGGCGGAGGCTAGGATGAAGGACCTGTCAAAGTGAGCGACTAGTAGAGCCTCATTCACTATAACCCCCCAAGCCTCTGTAACCCCCTTTTGTATATCCCGAGCCTGTCATCCCCTTTTGTAAATCGGATGCCTTTGGGCTGATTAATGAAATTCATTCCTTTCAGGACATTTCCTGATTCATAAAGCATGTTATCAGTTTTTGCTTTTACTTAATAAGTTACAATAATGTTTCAGAGAGTTCGAGGATGGATCCCCTTGGTTCTGTGAGTGCACTAGATTGCGTGTTCAATAAATAGGGTGAAGGTTGTACGAAACTGACTAATGGCGAGCGAGAACAATTTAAACCAAAACGAGAGATAAGAAAATTTCTTAAAGATTTAACTTTGGAATTTACATAAGTTCGTACAACCATAAGTTCATACATCCCTTTCTCCCCTCGAAATAGAAGTGTCCTCGACACGTGTCTTTATGAACCAACACAATAATTAAACGAGGAGGGAACAATAGACTTATCTTATTTCAAACATAGAACTTCCTAAGATTTGAAGCATTCCATAGTCGAGGCAGCTATCTTCCATCCACATGCTTTGTTTTTCGAGACCTTTACAACTTTGTAAGGCCCTTCCCAGTTTGGGTCCAACTTTCCCACATGCTTGGATACTTCTTGAGGACCAAGTCTCCAAGCTGGAAGTTTCTGGGGCGTACTCCTTTATTATAAGCTCGGGCCATGGAGGTTCGATACTTTTACATCCTCGACCAGGCTTCATTCTTTTTTTCCTCGAGCAGGTTCAATTTCATGGCACGATTCTCCTCGTTCCTGGACTTATTGAAATGCGCTATCCTGCCTGTGTTGTGCAATATTTTGGCTGAGATCACCGCTTCGGATCCGTACACTAAGGCATATGGGGAGTCCGCCGTTGCTGTTCGAGAGGTGGTGTGATAGGCCCACAGTACCCAGGCAACTCGTCTGCCCATTCTCTTTTAAGAGCGCCCATTGACGTCTTCAGATTTTACAGAATGATGTGGTTGGTGACCTCAACTTCACCGTTTGCTTGGGGGTTTCCCACCGATGTGAACCGTTGTTCGATGCCATAACTCTGACACCACTCAGTCGTGGCCCGACACTGGAATTGAGTGTCGTTGTCCGAAATCAATACTCGAGGGACCCCAAATCGGCAGATGATATTCTTTCATATAAAGGATCGAATCGAGGTGTCTGTAATCTTGGGGATTGCCTCAGCTTCAACCCACTTCGTAAAATATTCCACTGCTACTATGGCAAACTTCCTTTAACCCTTGCCGATGGGGAAAGGTCCAACCACGTCGATTTCCCATTGATCAAAGGGCCACGAAATTTTGACATTCACCATTTCCGCAGCTGGCTTGTTTGGGAGGTTGGCACAAAACTGGCATTTCGGGCATTTCCGAGCATACTCAGATGCGTCCACTAAGATCATAGGCCAATAGAAACCACTCCTCATAATTTTCTTGGACAGGGACCTCCCTCCTGCATGGTTCCCACAGCTCCCTTCGTGGACTGATTGCATTATCTCCCGGGCTTTCGAGGGGAGGAAACATCTAAGTGGGGGTCCGAGGAAAGATTTTCAGAACAACCTTCCCTCGTTGTCTAAGGCGTATCTTGCACACTACCTCCTCAACCTCCGCGCTTGTTTTCGATCAGTTATTCCCTCTCCCCCTCAAAAAAGGCACGGATTTCATCTTGCCAACTAGACTCGAGGAGCTGAATGGGTAAGATGTCGGTTGTCTGTTCTCGAATTGAAGGATAATCGAGGATCTTGAAACTGACCACTTGGTCCCTGGTACCTTTGAGAGCACTTGCGAATTTTAATAAGGCATCCGCGAGGTCATTTTCCACCCTCGGTATTTGTTCCAAAGTGAAAGATTTGAACTTTCCTTCAACTTGGTAACATGCTCAAGGTATTTGGTCATCGCCGTGTCTCTGGCTTCGTATATTCTGCTGATTTGGTTGGATACCAGGTAAGAATCGATGAAGGCCCTAATATGGGAAACCCCTTCTCTGATTGCCAATTCGAGGCCAGCGATGAGGGCTTCATACTCGGCTTCATTATTGGTGATAGAGACATTGAGTCTGATGGCGAACTCCACCACATCGCCTTCTAGGCTCTGTAAAGTAATCCCGGCTCCCCCCTCCCCCCCCCCCCCCGCGTGGTGGATGAGCCGTCGACATCTATGATCCATGGGGTTGTGGTGGGTGGGCCTTCTTCTTTCGGTAGTCCAACCCTCTCGAAGAGGAAGTCCGCCAACACCTGGGCTTGGATGGCAGTTCGTGGTTGGTACGAGATATCAAACTCTCCTAGCTCTATAGCCCATTTAATAAGCCTGTCCGATGTATTCGACTTTAAAATGACTTGTCGGAAGGGCTGGTCTGTGAGTACCATCATCGAATGTGACTGGAAATACTGTCTTAACTTTCTCGCAGAATGGATCAGGGCCAGGGCAAATTTTTATATCTCCAAATAGTTCCTCTCTGCCCCTTGTAACATTTTGCTGAGGTAGTAAACAGGAAGGTGTTTCCACTCCCTTACTACCACGATCACGGAGCTAACTGCCTCCTGGGATACCGCGACGTATAGGTATAGTTTCTCTCCTCGATTAGGTTTGGCTAAAAGCGGTGGAGTAGCCAAATTCTCCTTAAGTTCCCACAAAGCCTGCTCGCAGTCCACTTAAATTCAGGAACCTTCCTTAGCTTCTTGAAGAAAGGCAGATTCCTGTCCGCCGACCAAGATATGAACCTGTTGAGGGAGACAATCCGGCCGCAGAGCCTCTGAACGTCCTTCATCGACTTGGGAGTCCCAATCCTTTTCAGTGCCTCAATTTTTTTGCGGTTGACCCCGATTCCCCTCTCGCTGACCATGTAACCCAGGAACTTTCCCCCTCGAACTCCGAATGTGCATTTCGAGGGGTTGAGTTTGAGGCCAAACTCTCTAAGCACTTGAAAGACTTCCTTCAAATGTTTGAGGTGGTCTTTCTCCTCTGTGCTCTTGACGATCATGTTGTCCACATACACTTCAATAATGCGTCCGATTAGTTCTTTAAGATGAGGTTTACTAACCTTTGGTAAGTCGCCCCCGCGTTCTTAAGTCCGAAAGGCATGACCAAAAAGTAGTACACCCCCATCTCCACCACAAATGAGGTTTTGGGCTGGTCTTTCGAGGCCATTGAGATTTGATAGTATCCCTGATAGGCATCCATCATACTTATCATTTTACAGCCCGTCGTGGAATCCACAAGCTGATCAATCCGAGGGAGCGGGTAGGTGTCCTTTGGGCACACCTTGTTGAGATCTGTGAAGTCATTGCACATTCTCCATTTATCCTGCCCTTTGGAGACCACTACCAAGTTGCATAACCATTCGGGAAAGTTTATTGGCATTATATACCCGGCTCCCAACAATTTATTTATTTATCCCTTTATTATTTTGTCCCTTTTGGCCCCAAAGACTCTCTTCTTTTGTTTGACAGGCTTGAAGGTCGGATCGACGTTTAAGCGGTGCACAATAACCTCTGGACTGATCCCCGGGAAATCCGAGGGCTGCCACGCAAATACGCCCTTGTTCTCTCAAAGGAACTGGATGAGCATCACCTCCTTGGCCTTGTCGAGTTGCACTCCAATCTTGGCAGTCTTCTCGGGGTTCCCCGGTTCTAGCTCGATAGCCTTAGATTCTCCAGTGGGCTTGATCCTGTTGTCCTCGAGTTTTTTGTTTTTCGAGGACGTCCCTACTGGTCCATCAGAATCACTATCAAAGCCTACTTCGGGGGACTTCCTTTTCTCGGACCCTGGCTTCATTCCTAGCAACACCGAGTAATAGGTCCATGCATCGACGACATCGCATCGCACCTGCCCGATCCCACCCTCAGTGGGGAATTTTATCATAAGGTGGTAGGTTGACACCACCGTCCTAAATGCGTTGAGCGCCGGACGGCCCAAAATCATGTTGTAGGCAAACGGGGCATCGACCACCAGATAATTTACCATCAGAGTCCTTCTGGTCGGCTCCTGGCCGAGGGACGTCGACAGCTTGAACTGCCCCAGGAGGGGTGATTTGGGACCCCCCGAAGCCTACCAAGGTTGTCCGCACTGGCTCCATATCTATCTTGCCCATGCCCATCTTCCTTAATGTCGAGTAGAATAGGACATTGGCCGAGCTGCCATTGTCAATCAACGTTTTGGTAACGACGAAGTTGGCCACATCCGTTGTCACCACCATTGGATAATCGGGTTGCTCGATCAAACCTTCCGAGTTTTGCACTGGAATTCTGTCACTTTCGCTGAACTCTATCGACAATCCCTCGATTGCGTTGACCAATTGAGGGCGATCCAATCCTCGAGGGCAAACTGATCGTACCGAAGCTTCCTACCCACTCTTTTGCGTGAGGACTGGGTATCTCCCCCCGCTGGCCCCCCGACAATCATGAGGATCGTGCTTTTGATGGGATGGTTGCCACTCATCAGTCTTTTCCCCGCCTTATTTGAAGATTCTGGGTGTCTTGGGAGGCTTTGCTTCCTGGGAGACCTCGATCTTTCTTGATGGACCGGGGAGGCTTGAGCGTCGTAATACTCCATCTTTTTAACGAACTCCTGGAGCTTCCCGTCATGGATCAAGGTCTCGACCTCATCTTGCAGAGTATAACAATCCTCCGTGTTGTGTCCGTACTGTCGGTGGTAAGCACAATACTTCCTACTTCTCGTGGCTCTCCTCCCCTCGGATATCCTCTTAGGCGTCGAAAGCTGGTGGCACCCGAAAAGAGTGAAAATTCTGCCGGGGTCTTGGTGAGGGTGGCATAATCTTTGTACTTCCTAGTGGGCTCTTTATTCTCCTTGCTCCTCAATTTTTCTTCCCGGGGCTTGGTGCTATTTTCGCTTTTGACCTTAAGAGGATGCTTTATCAAGTTGAGCTCCTCCACCTCCATATACTTGGAGGCGAGCTGCTGGATGCCGACAATAGTTCGGGGGGCCGGCATAATGATGGCCTCCGCGCAACTCTCATTCTTCAGATCTTGATAGAGTGCATGCCTTACGAACTCAACCCCAACATCCTCCACCTTAAGGAGTTCATTGTTGAACCGTTCCATGAAAGCCCATAGGGTTTCTCCTTCCGTCTAGATGATCCCATATAAGTGAGTATGGGACAATTTGGTAGATATCTTGGCAGCGAAATGGTTCAAGAACCGGTCTGCCAGTTCTTCTTATGAGGAGATGGACTGTGGTTCCATCTTTTTAAACCATGTAAGGGCAATTCCCTAGAGGGTGTTGGAGAAAAGGCGAGCCCATACATGCAAGTTGCTGGTCGCTACCCCCACTACGTCCTCATAGTGAGTCAGATGTTCCACGAGGTCCGTGGTGCCGTCATAATGGGGTAGGATGGTGGGCATGTGCTCGTCAGGGGCCAAGCACGATTTCGCGATCTCTAAGACGAAATGGGACCTCTCCAGTCGGTGGTTATAGGGAGGCATGTATCGCGTAGCATCCACCCTTAGACTCCTCTCCCCATCACGTCGCCTTGAGAGTTGCTCTATTTCAACATGCAATTCGCTGACTTGCTGGCGCATGCCGGCCAATTCCTCCGGTCCCTCCTCCCTTCACGGGCGTGGACGGTGACCACCAGTCCTGGACCTGGCGGGAGCGTCCATGGCATTACGTCTTGGGGGGATCCGGCGGGTGTCGTGATTACCGAACTCTGCTACCTTTTCCAAGTGGGAATGTCGGCGGCTCCCTTCGCGCGGGGAACGACTCCGTGCGGGGGCGGGGTGTTCACTGCGGCGAGAGACGGCGGGAGCCCCTACCTCATTCGAGGATGGAGATAGTCCCCCGGACAACAATCGAATCAACGTCTGGTCATCGCAGGCCCCTAGTAACTGCTAGACGTGGTTGATGGGGAGGGAGGTCGTATGCTCCATTTGCTTTGTGTCCGCTGCATGGGCCGGTAGGGGGTCGTGGGAAGGACCTACCCCGGGCCCCGCCGGTGACACAGGGGCGTCATGCCCCTTGCCCTTGTCTCTAACATTGACGGTTTCCCCTGCCTGTTGAGTCACTTCGGGAGGGTCACAGTTGCCCCTTTCCGACAAAGTCCGGACATATGGGTTCGTCGTGTATTCACCATTTTTTCTTCTCTTTTTGAAGATCTGAATCGACCATGTGTCGGGGTCCGAAAAGCTCCTGATGATAATGCTGGTGGCCCACCGGTCAAAAGGGGAGGAACGCATGTGAGACTACCCGATTTTGCCCTGGCGTAGGCTCTCCGACGCTCAAGTAAATGTTTGGAGAAGATAATGAATAGTGAATGAAAGGTTTTTTTGCTCATCAAGAATGAGAATGAGAATCTTCTCATTTTCTTCTTCCCCTTAGGTGGAGAGCCGATTTGATATATATGTGAGAGTGAGGCACCCGGATGTGACATGGTTGGTAGGAGCCAGTCAATTTCCTGACATTAGCCGTACCATCATGTGCTTTTTGTCCCTTTGGGGATTCCTATTGGCGGCTGCTCTCACCTCTCATTAATGGAGGGCCTTATTGGCATTTAATGTATATCTTCAGCATTTATAACCAAGGATTACATTTATGACTTGGCATTTAAGGCGCTGGAGACTGATGGGATGGACCCATGTGCCATTGGGGATTGTTTGGTGGCAGTAGATAGGACCTGCCATTGGTCGCCAGTTGGATTCATCCTTGTTAGGCGGCAAGCTGTGCAATGGCCAAGTATGGGATTTCGTCCTCGACATGGACGCGTTCGAGGACCCCTCACGCCAACAAACTCCTCGCGCCCTTAGACCAGGGCAGGACGTTTTCGGGGGCCGTGGGTGGTTTCAGGAGTCCCTCGGGTAGCGTACTTATGTCTCGAGGCAACTTTAAGAGCCGCCCACTTAAGAGCTCCTTCAAGGATAGTCCCTCATATCGAGGGCTTCAACTTCCCACTTAGGCTGTCTGGAGGTACCTGTTGACGTGGCGTGATGAGGTGGCACCTGACTCATCAATATGATTAGAAAATAAATTAAAAATAAGGTAACATGAAAATGGACGATAGGGAATTTGTATATTATAATTAATAAATTTTATTAGATAAAAAATAAGTTGATAAAATAAACGAATTAATTTTTTTTGTAGACTATAAATTTCTAACATGAAACCAAAGGTGTCAACTGGGTGGACTACCTTCAGGTGGGCCTAGTCATGAGCCTGGCTTGAAGTGGGGAGGGAGGGTCCATCGCGGCCCATGAACCCAACTATGATGGATTGGGAGGGGCTTAGGTTGGATCTGGACTGGGTTTTTCATGGACTTGACTTTGTGGGTTTGTCGTTTTTTTTATTAAAAAAGTCACTTTCAAATTATTATTATTATTATTTTACATAGTTATTATATTCTATATCTTTTATTTTGGTTTTGTATTTTTAGTTTTGTCAAGTTGATTCAATCTTTATGTTTGTTTCAGTCAACTAATTACTTATGAAAATAAAAATATAATATAAAGAAATAATATATTAATTAACAATTTATTAAGAATACGAAGAGAAATCAATGAATTTGGGTCGATGAAATGATTCTAAACATATATTAGTCAAATTGTTGGTAATGCTTAACTAAATTATAGTGTATATATATATATAATATCAGCTGACCCTGGGTTGGACCCTAGTTAACTTGTATATCAAAAAATTCAATTGATAATAAATATATTCAGTTTAAATATTCGATTTGTGTATAACCATGTTACAGGACTTTTAGAAATATATATATATATATATATATATGCAGAATATAGTGATAAATAAATCTAATATTTAAAAATAGAGTTATTAATAAATATTATAAATAGAACACTATAAATAAAAGTAATAATTTTATTATTTGATTTGAATTAAAATGTCACATTTATCACATTGAATTTTGGATAGATACTGATTTTTTTTTTTTTTAAATAACTACAAATACTTGTATATTTCGACAAACTAAAATTGAACGGTCTCAATGGTTTTGAATTATATTTATATTGTTGTGTAATTGATTGAGATTTTACCTTGAACGGTGATTCAGATGATGTGCATAAAGAGGCAAAGAGCGACTGTTTTGATTTCCCACCTTTGGGTGCCTCCGCTGCATTTCCCCAAGCAACTCCAGCTTCGGACTTTCCCCCTTCTAGTAAGATTGATATCCTTTAAATTTCATCTATTTCCCTGAATAATGTGACATACATGTGTGGCTTTTGATTATGGAGCGTGATGGGCTCGAGTCTTTGGTTGGGGCGAATGATTCAAGGTGGTGAACGCTTCTTCGGCGATGTATTGTTGGGCTCCTCAACCTGCTAAGATAACCACACCGGAAGTATCTCCATGAAGACCTTAAGTCAGTAAAGTGTATATATATGAGAAAACACTCGAGCAAAGATTCGAGTGAAAACCTTAAGTCAGTAAGGTGTATGGATATAAGAAAACACTCAAGCAAAGTGTTTGGTAGGCTATGAATAGTTAGCTTTACGGAGGATTTCCTCGGGGTATTTATAAGTAAGAAATGGTCTCCTCTGTTGGCAATTTATGGCTGACTTGGAGGGTCTAGGTGCTCTTCGATTTTAGTGGTGCATCATATTAGGATGTCACAGGCGTTATGCTCAGATAATAGGTTGCGTAGGGCCACTAATACATTTGAGAATGGGCAGTGGCAATAGCATTGGTGAGTGCATTCTACTCGGCAAGGACGACCAAGCCTTCTCAACCTAAAGTACTCTGGTCTAGGGAATGTGTTTGAGCCCCTCCTTGAGGGTACGCCCAGTCGAGGAAGGTTATTGGACACATGGCATTCCTAGGGGTGATCATAAATTTTTAAAAACCGCCCGAATAAAACACATTGCACCAAACTGCACCGTTTTTATCATTTTTTTGAAAAAATCGTGGTTTAACAATTAATTCAAAACTGCACTAAAAATTTGGTCTGGTTCTAATTTGCTCTTCAAACCGCACCGAACCGAACCGAACCGCTCACATATATTATATATATATATATATAATTATCTAAATTTATCCATTTTTTAACTTAGATTTTTCAATAATAAAGATGAATTCACTAATCATATTTTAAATTATTTCACATTTTATTAGTTATTGCTTTAATCATTCAACATTTCAAATATACTTAATTATTCATCATTAAACTATATATGGACTAAAACTTTAGTATGTTATACTAGCCAAAATCTTAAGAAGTTGCGTAGTAAAATCAACATTATTGCTTGAGCTTGCTTTAAATATATAAAATCGCATTATATCTATTAATTTTATAGACTTTATACATTTAATCTTTATACTTTTTGTTCATAAAATTTTACTTTCATGCATTGAATTTTTAATATCAATTTAAATATTTTACTGATATTAGAAGATGATATTTTTCTTATTTTTGTCTAATTATTTCTTTTTCTTGTTTAAAACAGTCAAACCACATCGAACCAAACGGTTTTAAACTGCACTTTCGGTTTTAATTTAAAAAAATACAATTTAAAATATATTTTAGAATAAACCTCATATGACAATTCGATTTTAAATATCTTCAAACACATCAAAACCGAACCGCGATCACCCCTAGGCATTCCTTGGATTGTTCAGGTGTACGGACCCAAAGAACCCCGCGTCAGGGCGCCTGTATGGGCAATTGAATTTTGTGCAAGTGATACTGATGAAATATTAGTTTTTTTTTTTTTTTTTTTTTTTTTTTTTTTTTTTTTTTTTTTTTGGTTCTATGTTGGTTTTGTACTTCACTAATTCTGAACTCTTGAACTTACAGTGTCGGACTATTATCAGCTTAATGATCTGTTGACTCCTGAGGATCAAGCTACCAGAAATAAAGCACGAGATTTCATGGAAAAAGAAGTAGCTCCAATAATGGCCAAGGTTTTCCCCATTCTGTATCAATTTTTACTCTTTTAGCTTTCATATCATACCATGACATTTTTGGTCATTAAACATTAATGTCTGTGTAATCTTTTCTCTTCTGCTATGAATACTCAACTTAAAGTTATAAAATGACAAAAATCTTCTCATGTATGGTTTAACACCTACGGTGGGTTTTGTTAATGTCACTTTTCAGTATTGGGAGAAGGCAGAGTTTCCATTTGAATTGATTCCGAAGCTCGGTGCATTGGGTATTGTTGGCGGCACCATCAAGGTACTTGAATTAAAAGCTTTCTGCGTTTTTGTGTCCCGGGCAAAATGGGCTACGAAGATGCGAGCAATGTGGTATCTAACTCGAAATCGAATTCAGGGCCACGGTTGTCCCAACCTCTCCATTACTGGGAGTGCCTTGGTCTCAGCAGAAGTTGCAAGAGTTGATGCCAGCTGCTCTACTTTCATCTTGGTACATTCCTCTTTGGCAATGCAGACTATTGGTAAGTCTTGCCGTTATCCGTTGATTTCCTTTGATATATATCTTGTTCGTGGTAGATTTGGTTTGATTAGGCAACTGTTCATTCGTGACGACAAAACTTATTATGATATGTTGTCTGTCAAGCATAGCATCGTGTGGATCAGAAGAGCAAAAGCAGAAATATTTACCATCTCTTGCAGGCCTAAAGACTGTTGCTTGTTGGGTGAGGAAGACTTTTCAATGCATAATATCATTTTCCGGGCACCAGCATTTCCTATTTTGATAACTAAATATATATGTATTTGATTGGAACTAGGCTCTGACAGAACCTGATTATGGTAGTGATGCAAGTTCTTTGGGAACAACTGCAACGAAGGTCCGGATGATAAACTTCACTATTTACCCCTCTCCTTTGTGCATGTGTGTATGTGTGTGTGTTCGCACGCATGTATTTTTCTAAACCAGAGCATGCAGGGATGTGTTCGCTTGTGTTGTCTTCTCTTGTAGATTGATTTACTGGCTCCAAATAATCAGGTTGACGGAGGTTGGTTGATTGATGGCAACAAGAGATGGATAGGAAACAGCACTTTTGCAGATGTTTTGGTTATTTTTGCTAGAAATACTACCACAAATCAGATAAATGGGTAGGTACATAAGATCTCTTTCTTGTATTATTCCACATTATTGAGTCTTATCCGTGGAAGCAATTAGTTTCCCTGCTGTTGATGATCAAGATGTGGCAGATATGATTAGTGTGATATCTTGTTCATGCAAAACACATTTTGTCATATTGTTACCTGGAATCATTATATAACAAGCTTTCTATGTTTATGCATCATTAATAGCTGATTTGCATCTGATACAGATTCATTGTTAAGAAGAACGCTCCAGGTCTACGAGTTAATAAAATAGAAAACAAAATTGGCCTAAGAATTGTTCAAAACGGCGATATTATACTGAAGAATGTTCTTGTCCCTGATGAAGACAGGCTACCCGGAGTAAGTTCTTTTCAAGATGTTACCAAGGTAAGAAATCATAGCACCTGGCTGACGGTGAAATTTTTTGGTCGGCTTGTTATTGTTTGCTTGCTTCTGATAGATACATATCGAGCCTCGTTTACATAGTTCACCTCCTAGGGACATTTATTGGCGTATCTGCTTAGTTATTGTTTGTAGTTTAGCTCCTGCTCATAACACATTGCTCATCCCTTACCTGGAAATAGGTCCTTGTTGTTTCGCGGGTCATGGTTGCCTGGCAGCTAATTGGCATATCAATGGGTGTTTATGACATGTGTCACAGGTTTTTAAAAACGTCCTTTGATTTTTATCCGTGCATGGTCGAATCAAGACTTAGTACAGCTTTGATATGAGTTTGATTTTCTGTTTCTGGGAAGGTACCTGAACGAGAGGAAGCAATTTGGTGCTCCATTGGCAGCTTTCCAAATCAGCCAACAGAAACTAGTTCACATGTTAGGTAATGTTCAAGCAATGTTCCTTCTCGGTTGGCGTCTATGCACGCTATGTGAGAGTGGAACAATGACTTCTGGCCAAGCTAAGCATGGGCAAGGTAAAAATATTTCTATGGTTCTTGTTTAATCTGGAAAGCTGTTGCGTTTAACTCGATGAGTTTCTATTCGATTCAGTCATGGATTTCCTTGACGGCAAGGGAGACTGTTTCTCTTGGGCGAGAATTACTTGGTGGCAACGGAATCTTAGCTGACTTCCTTGTCGCAAAGGTGTGTAGCTAAATTCTGGATGTTATTCTAGCAAGTATTGACGTGTGGCCATGACGGCTCAACTCTTTTTGCTTCTTTCTTTATGATTTTTTTGTTCTTTTTTCCTCCCCAGGCCTTCTGTGATTTGGAGCCTATATACACGTACGAAGGTACTTATGACATCAACACCCTCATAACTGGCAGGGAGATCACTGGAATTGCTAGTTTCAAGGCAGCTGCGTTCAACAACTAGGGTCATTTGTAGGATTGCATGCAAGAAACTAAAATACTGCTTCAAGTTAGCAGGATTTTTACAAGGTATTTGGCTCATGTCGATGATAATGAGACTTATTGGGATTCGGACTTGGTTGGAACCTGATGTATAATTTCTAGAAACATCGAAACCGGACATTATAAACTTGCATAAAGTCATGATCTTAATTTTACTTTGAATACGGATTAGGGGACAGATGTGGACGGGGCTACTATAGACCTCATCGGCATTTCTTAGAACGCCGAGACTCGTGCGTATAATTTTGCTCATAAGGAGTTCCAAGCTTTTGGCCTGCTTTGTTTGTTTTGATGCATATACCCGCACTGGGTTCGGTCACATAGGAACTAATCATGTAACGAGTATTTTATATTTATCATATGATTAGTGTACAGTTTAAAAAGAGTGACTAATTATATGACACGTTTATTAACATTTACTATATAATTGGTTGAGTGCGGTCAAGTCGGGTCTGGATAAAAATTTTCCCACTATCAGGATTATTTCAATCTAGTGTCGAGTTGCGTAAGTAATTATTTTTCTTAGTTGAATAAATTACTTTTTTTAAACTCACTCAAACGGGCCCTACGAAAACGGATTCTTAAAAACAAATGAACTTGAAAAATGGATAGCTCGTGTTTGGCCATTGTAGCGAACTTCTAAGATCAACTGATGGCAAAAATAGATTGATACTTTCAAAAAACAAACCAATCATGCAATATAGAGTTGGTCAAGAAATGACAAACAAAAACAGGGGTAAGACAAAACCACGCGTCGTTGACATCTTGTTGTCCAAATGACACATTCATAGGCATCCACAAAATTCAGTTAGTTATATCCTTATTTCTCTTGTTACATTTTCTCCTGATACAACAAATGTGTGTAAAGTATTTGATTCCACGTATCGGGCACTCCCGGCAGACACCAATGTATGCAATCTGCATGATGCATCGGATCGGCCTTTTCCTTGTCCGTCAGCATTTTACCTCCCACCTCGGTGTAAATAGTCGTGTGGCCATCAACTCTATATTCTGATAGTTGAGTGATGTTTATAAGCGTCACGGGGACCTTCATGCTCTTGACGACACTAGCCACCACACTCATCATCTGTTTGTCCGATCCGCTCCCCCAGTGTCCTCTCTTGGCGATTGGTTGTGTCTCGTTGAAGCACCTCTTCCCATTGGGATTTCCCCAGTCCGCACTCCTGAAGTTATGAAAATCCTTTGAAGGTTAAATCCGTTTTCACAAAACCCTCTCGTGGGATGAAAAAGTACCAATACCCACTTAATGTTTCATACCGTGTTACATATACCACCTTAATTTTTGGTTCGGTGTTACGGATACCCCCTTATGGTTCATTTTCTTTCCTGAGATTTTTAGGCCAACATCTTAAAGATGTAATGAATGTAGCAAATGACTTACTTTGAATGTGCAGGGGACATAGTAGTGAAAAACACTCTTGTTTTGTTGGGATTGACATTAGAATCCACCCAATTTGCCCATGTTTTGAGTCCTACTGTGTAAGAAACAGGGGTGTCCAATTCTTGATATCCTTCTTCTCCATTTGCAAAAGAACCCCATCTGCATTACATCACACTAGTCTTATAAGATTCTAACCAAAATTTGAAATATTTGATACATTTTCATAAAACAAAACCAAACAAAGATAGAATTTTTATTACAGTGTTTTGGTCCTGAGGCCACTCATCCACCAAACATAAGTATTGAAAACAAGGATGTCAACTCCTATCCAGTGTTTGGCATGCTTGGCAACTGAATCAACTTTCAGAATCCTCTTCTTCGGATCCGCTACTACATGAATATCCGAATTCGACTCCACCAAAAACGGCGCCCAATAGAACTCAATAGTGGCGTCGTATTTCTAAAGCAAGAAAATGATGTTAAAATTTAGGCTTCAAAATGATTCACTAAGGATGGTAGTTTTCAGGCGATGATGATCTTACCTTGGCCTTGAACACCGTATGCAAACGGCCTCGTTTCATGGACTTTTGCCCTTCTGGTATAACAGAATCGACGAGGCAAACAAAGGATTGCCATTGTCCTCTCTGCAGTGAATCTCCTACAAACATTAGCCTCTTTCCTTGAAGTCTTCGCAATGCTACTTTGGGATCAAATCTGGCAAGAAAATCAGCTCCGGGAAGCTGCTCGATTCAGTGTATAAAAACTCGACAAATTTCAAAAAATCAGTCCAAAAATACCTCAGATTCTGAAAAGATCAGTATAAATATGAAGCAAAGTCGGAGGGGAAGTTTTGGTAATTACGCTATTTCACAGGGGTACTGAGTGTAATTTCCTTCTTTTTATAGAGGTTAACACGTGATGCAGAAGAATGTTGAAGTATACTATGTTAGTGTATACACGCGCGCGCGCGCGCGCGCACACAAGGACACACATATATATCCAACAGCACTGACCTAGGCAACGTGCAATCATCGGGCTGCCATTCCCAGTGCCTGTAGTCAGAATCTGGCCTCCCGTTCTTGATACACGCGACCTGCCTGTCCAAATACCGGCATGCCTCCGAATACAAAGGCTCAATCGAGCGATTGAACATCCATTTTCCATGGTGTACACTGCATTCGTCCGGGTCAAACTCGAACCGGTCATCATTCAATCCATTAATATCCACATCCCCATCATCTGTCAAAACTACAGTCTAGTACGTTTCAATCAAAATCATAAAATTATTGCACGCACGCGCACACACACGCGCGGATACCTGCTAGGGACTTTCTTCTAGCACAGGACTTAAATCTGAAGATGTTACTGGAGTAAAAAGCCCTTATAGTTTCAGCGTACAACAAAACAGCAACCGCCAACGCGCAAATTATGATGGTAATAATCGACAAGTGTAAGTTTCGTCTCAGGGACCTCGGCGTGCCCATTGAAGGCGCTCCGGACAAGAGAAGGACAAAATGGCTAACTGGTGAAATACATGATGGTTTAATGGTGAAATATGAATACTGAGAACATTAGTTGAAACACGTTAGTTTGGAGATTGTATATTGTTATGGTAAGTTGAGTAGGAGTGAAGCTAAAGACATGTAACATGGAGCAGTTTTAGTGAAGTGGATAAAGCAAGATACATAAGCAGCAAGTTGTAAGCTTAGCATGTAATATAAGCTATTTAACTGGTTCACCCACTGATCATTATGCTGCTGAAGACTTCAAGTAGTTAGTGGTGTAAGCAGATCGAGTCGAGGTTGAAGTTGGTGAGAATTTTTTATTGACTTTGGATAAAATTGTTTTTGCTTAAAAAAAATTTACATATATTTTATTGTACTTCAGATTTTTATTTTATTTTTATGAATATCAAATAGCTTCATATGAGTTTCAACCATATCCTCAAGATTGCATACTGGCGGAGCCACATATAATTAGGGGGTGCATGTAAGTAAATCCAATTGAAGTTGAAGTTCGTAAGAAATTTTTTATTGAGCTTAAATAAAATTTGTGTGGGTTTAAAACTCTTTTCCATATATTTTATTTCACTTTAGATTCTTTTTGTTTTTTCCCTAGAGACGAGTATCGAATGGCTTCACTTGAGTTTCAACCACATCCTCAAGATTGCATTTAGAAGCGGAACTACATATAGTTGAAGGGGTGCACTGACTATAGAATTACATCATATATATATATATATATATGGGGTTAAATTTGAATGATCACCTTAATTGTCTTTTAGTATTTCGTCCTTCAATGCACCCACTAGTTTTTTCGAATTTAATTATTTGTATTATCGATAGTTTGTAACTAATTAAGTGACATGCCTCCGGCTCCTGACTCCATCACTTGTTGCACTTCAAAGGGCAAAATCATTTGGTGGGGAAAGGTTTTCTATTGAAGGAAAGCTAATGTAAATCTTGTCATTTCCCCTTTTGACATAACTTGCACTTACAGTTTCAACTTTAAAATAGTTTAAGCTGTGCTTTCATAGGTTCAACTTTATCAATCAAACAGCCCCACATATGGCACAATGAAGTTGCCAAGGTTAAACTACCATCCAGGGTTGTTGCCAAAAACATCATAATGACTAACAACAATTTCCTTAAGCAAAAGGAAGATAAATAAATATATGAAAAAATATTATTAAAAAATTCGAATCAAATTTGCTTGATTCCATATTATTAAAAAATGCAATTTAGGAATAAAAATAAATACGCAAAAAGGGCATACGTAATGGTTAGGAATAAAAAATATATATATAATTTGAATGTTTTTCTCTTCAGCATCGCACACGTCCCTCACATACGTATGCACTTTTAGCAAAAAATTTATTGAAAAACTAACATAAAGCAAATTTTTCATCATAAAAATTGATTTGAATATATTAAAATTTGGACTAAATTCAGTTTAAAACCCAGCCCTGCAGAACCTAGGGTTGTCCATGGGTCGGATATGGAGCAAATCAATGCGATTCGAATTTGATTATAAGTATCGACGACCGAATCCGATCCAAAATCTTATAGGATCTTAATTCATTATTCTGAATTTGAATTAGATCCGAGATCAGTCCCGATTCGATTTCAATGAACAACATTGAATAATCTATAGTTAAAAAAAATTAAAAAAAATATAAAAATATTTTAGAATATATATAAAAATCATACAATGTTTTGTTAAAAAAATACCTTAGAAAATAATAAATAATAAATAAAAAAAAATTAAATAATGTATGATTAATTATAATGGCACATATATTACATTCTATTGAATTATTTGACTTCACATCCAATTTATTTATTTCAAATTATGGATATTTATTATATACTTTGATCAATCGAATATTTTAATTAATCGAATAAACTAAAATTTAAATCGAATTCGAATTAAAATCCGTTCCATTAACAACCCTAACAGAACCATTTAACAGGTCCAGTTAAAATGGGCCTAACCCACGACCCACAAATATTATAAAAGCACGTTCCTTATCTTTTTTAAACTTCAGAGTGCTTTTGTGAGCATAAAACGCGCATTTCACTTTGGGCTGTTGTACTTGTAACATTAACCGGACAAAACCGGACGTAAAGAGAGGAGAGAAAAGTCTCCCCTCCAACTGATAATCAGCTATACACACATACTCCATCTGAAACCAGTAATTTACTCCAATGGCGGCTTTGAGCTTCTCATATCCAACACGCTCACCAATATACTCCAATTTTTCTCCTTCCAGAAATACCCCTACTCTTTCCTTCTATTCCCTTCCCAATCCCGCTCTCGTGTTCCCCTTGGCGGTCCTCAAACACAGAGCGCCGATCAAACATCGCCGCCGCGGCCTCGTTGTTTCGGCGCTGAAGAAGCTCTCGGAGACTGAGTCGGTGGTTTTTTCGGAGGATTCCGTCGGAATATTCCCCTCCGATTGCGGCGTGTACGCCATTTACGACGGCAGCGGCGACCTTCAATTCGTCGGCATAACGCGGAACCTCGCCACCAGCGTTCTCGCGCACAAGAAATCCGTGCCGGAGCTGTGTTGTTCCGTAAAGGTATTAGTAATTGTGAATTCTGGTTTATGTGTAGTTAATTTGGGATTTTGTTTAAAAGCTTGTTTGATCGGCCTTGGAATGTAACTTGAATAAACTCATTATAGCTCGATTTCTCACGTTCAAATTGCTTTTCCGTGTATTTATTTGATGACTGAAGCTCGTTAGAGGTAATTTGATAAGCTACAAGTTGCTAGAAAATATATATGGAAATATATCTGGTTAATCAATCAACTGAATTTGGGCTTTTTGGAACATTCATATCTGCTCATACGAAATTCCTTGATAAGAAAACAAGAAATTCAAAATAAATTTGAATGTCGTGTTAATTGGTTTGACTGAATTTGTTTACCCCCTCTGATAAGGCATTTTGGTTTTGGATTTTATATTCCAAACTTGTCTGTTATCTTGTATTCTTGACGGTATATTTCATAAATTCATATCATAAGCTCACAAGGAAAATGCACTTATGCTATGTTTGGAGCATAGATTTTGGTAAGAAAAAGTAGAAGGAAATTGAAAAGGACAAAGAATAATACACAGAGTATAATCTTTTGAATCAAAGAAAAAAATTCTTTCTGTGTTTTCCTCACTGAGATTCAAAAACCAAACATAGCCTTAATGTCCATTCATACTTTCATACAAGCATTCGGGAGTTGGGGATCTTAAAGATCTTGAAACTCTTAACTTATTCGGCTTGAAATATTTCCAATATGAGTCTCTAAACGTAATTCGATATTACTGCACAAGTACTGGGCTGCACAAGTGACAGTGAAGTGCCCCTTGCGTACTCTTCATTTAGGTGACGAGGATATGTAATGCTTAGCAACTTGTGAATTTAATTCAAGTTCTTGTTCGGGCTAATGCTAAGGCTTGCTAACCTTGTCATAGGATTATAGGAAGGTAAACTGAATATGTGGACTAAGATCATTCATGGCAAAGCATGAATTTATCTTCTGCCTCGATAAATGAGTTGTTCTGTTGGCTTGGATGTATTGGAGAATTGTATTCATGTTGTGAACTTTTCTATTGCCTTAAACATTTAAATCAGTGGTGTGCCATGCTTGCAGGTCGGTGTGGTAGAGGATCCAGATAAGACCGCTTTAACCGAAGCTTGGAAATCATGGTTGCAAGAACACATTGAAGCCACAGGAAAGGTCCCACCAGGAAACGAGCCGGGGGACTCAACATGGGTAAAGAAGGCTCCAAGAAAGAAGTCTGATCTGAGATTAACACCAGGCCGTCACGTCCAACTAACAGTACCTTTGGAGGATCTCATCGATCGGCTGGTGAAAGAGAACAAAGTGGTGGCATTCATCAAGGGATCAAGGAGTGCCCCAATGTGCGGGTTCTCACAACGGGTTGTTGCGATTCTTGAAAACCAAGGTATAGATTACGAGAGCGTTGATGTTTTGGACGAAGAGTATAATTATGGGTTGAGGGAGACAATGAAAAAGTACAGTAATTGGCCTACATTCCCTCAGATTTTTGTTAATGGTGAATTGGTTGGTGGGTGTGATATATTGATCTCCATGTATGAGAAGGGTGAGCTTTCTAGTTTGTTTAAATAGGGAATAATCTAAGTGTCTTGGTTTCATTTCATAGTCATAATCTTTTTGTTAGAGATGAGACTATATAGTGTTGAGCATTAAGGCAAAGCTATTTTAGTGTTGTTTTTGATTGTCAAGGGCATCGATATGCTTGTATTGTATCAGTAAAAATAGGCACAATAAGTTGTTTCAAGCTTCTGGTGAGTAAAAATGTTTAATTGGGTGGTTATGAAGACCATTTCAGTGTAATTTTACACCAATCTTCTTAAATTTTCCATCTGCACTGATTTTATTTCAGATGTGGTTTGTTTTTAACATTTTTATAATAAAATTGTGATGTTGTCTGCGTACTTAATGACTTTAGATGAAAAAAAAAATCAGTATTAAAAAAGCAAAAATATATTATATCGTATATGTGTCTTATTTTAAGATTAATCAACAGAGTAAGGTTGCTATAGCCATCTTACTAGCAGCCAAATTTATATTATATGAACCAGTCACAATAACGGTCATCAAACCAGTCTAAATTTCTACCAAAAATAAAAAAAGAAAAACACTTTAGTTTGATGTAATGCTAAAAGTTTGAAATAATTTTCAATAAGAAGTTGTTATCGGATGAAACTCGAAAAGTTGTTTTTTTGAAGGAAATGAGAAATCCCTCCGATTGCACATTAACCGTTGATCAATTTCTTATCGGCGGCTAAGAATTATCTAATTTACCAAACACGGATTGTATTCTTGAACCGTCGATTAAAACTTCAAATCCAACGGCAGTAGATCATCCCACACAACCCAATTAGACTTTATCAAATTTTAAAAACGCACGATCCGCTTCGTACACCGAGTGTCTCACTATGACCCGTAGATCTAGGCTTTAATCAACGGATGATAATAACTGAAGACCTGAACATGGATCTTGTTCCCTGACCGTCGATTAACATATATAATCCAACGGTATAAAATCCTCCATCCCGCATAACTCCCTTCATATATAAATCCCCACATCATTTCTTTCCCCAAACCAACTCCAAAATCCCCCTCTAAGAATCAAACTCCATTTCGAAGCAGTTTCAAATTTAGGGCTAAAACACAATGTCCGGCAGAGGAAAGGGAGGCAAGGGATTGGGCAAGGGTGGCGCAAAGCGCCACCGCAAGGTGTTGAGAGACAATATCCAGGGCATCACGAAGCCGGCCATCCGGCGGCTGGCCCGCCGTGGCGGGGTGAAGCGCATCAGCGGGCTCATCTACGAGGAGACTCGCGGCGTCCTCAAGATCTTCCTGGAGAATGTCATTCGTGATGCCGTTACATACACCGAGCACGCTCGTCGCAAGACTGTGACGGCCATGGATGTCGTCTATGCGCTCAAGAGGCAGGGAAGAACTCTATATGGCTTCGGTGGTTAAGATGATAGAGTTGGAACTTCGTTAATTGTAGATTTAGGGTTTGTTTATGTTGTAGTCAAATGACTGTGATCCCTGTCGGATCCTTGTATGATTGTGTTTCTTATATGAAGTGCAATTTGTTTCTCTGAAAATTCCGTCGTTTCTTGCAAATTGTGTCGTTTCATATCTGAATTCTTAGTGATTGCATTATATCTGTCATTTCCATCTTTTCATCGATTGCTGCTTGGATAAGCTATTGTGCTGTTAACGAGCTCGATTAAAGCTTAATCTTGATGTTATGTCGTTAGATATGTAATGCAAATAGCTGTACACATATATTGGGGGTCCTTTTATTGATTCGCAAAACAATGTGTGTGTGGCGAAGTTTTGAATATACGTATTTGTGGATGTGTTATCTCGATGCAAAATTAAGTTCATCCATTGCTTTTGTATATGATTATGTTTTAACTGCTGATGCTGTCGAATAATGTTAAATCAATTTCGAGTGCATTTTGAAGATTTTGAATTTCTTTTTCAGTTCTTCTAAGTCGTGATTACTTCTTGTTTCGTTAATTTCTCTATTTTTGTTGTGTTTGTTTGAAGTTGGAGCACCGATTGTCCATCGGCTTCCATATTTGTTCTTTTGTATTCGAACACAAGATTCTCTGTCCCTCTCTCTCTCTCTCTCCAATGGCATATCTAAAGTGGTTGAAGAGTTTCGTTGCGCCTTCATTTTTCTGGTTAACCCCATTTACCCCCGTTATTTGTTAAAAAGTCTTGGGAATTATCAAATTTCAATAATTGGACAGTCGAGAACGATCCATAACGTCATTTGTAATTATTTAATGAAAATGAGCGGAAAGGGTATAGTGAAATGTCCCCCTTGTTCTGTTCTGACTTTTGACACACCCCACATTCCACAGAGGGTAAGTTTGACCCAAGACTTAACATACAATAATATACAATAACAAATTGTCAAATGTGTGTGTGTGTGTGTGGGGGGGGGGGGGGGGGGGGGGGGGGGGGGGGGGGTGATATTCAGGAATTTCGGGGAATCTACATAATATTCAGAAATTTATGATAGGTTTTCACAAGTTTTTTATTTAACTTATATCAAGTAGAAAATAACTAAAAGTTAACATATTTTAGAATTTAAAATTCTCTCCGGTTACACATTTTCAGGCCTCGTTTTTTTTTTCTTTTTAAATGCCTATATCATAATCTCTTAAATTGAATCCTTCGATTGGACTTAAGTTATTAAAAAGGAAAAAAGAAAAAAAGAATTCTTCGATAGGAAGGCCATACCCTGTGGTCTTTCAACTTTAGCAAGACTCTTTTCTTTCATTTTTTTTCTTGTTTTTTTAAAAGAAGAATCCTTATTTCGCATGATGGTAGCCTGTGTATATATATATATACACACACATATATATATATATATATATATATTATTTTTCATTAAAATCCAAAATTACAACACAATAAAATGAAACCCCTCTCTCATCAACAACGAAATATTGATATTTTTGGTAGTTAGTAGTTTTTCATAAATTCATAAATTATATATAAACAAAATCTACATACTTTTTCTAATGTCTCAACTTAATTATTTTGCATATTGAATATAATTTTGTACTAAAGTTACCTGATTAGTCACCGATTGCCAGTTCACTTTTTTGTTTTTTTTTTTGTTTTTGGTGGTAAAATGTTCACTTATTGATGTGGCTCAAAACAGAAGCAATGTAGAACATATAAGATAAGGGCAACTTTTATAGTGCAAGGTATAACACAGTGTTCCATTAATATTTATCAGCCCCTTTATTACCAAGTTTTTCTTTATATGTACCCTATTATGATAAGCGAATAATTTATCAAAGGAAAAAAAATTATATATTATGATAAGAGAATGATTAATCAATCCCTCAATTAATTAGTTTGACAGTTGTACCCGAACAAAACCAACCAACCAACCGACCTTCTCGCAATTTGTGTTTTGTCGATCCATCATTCAATAATATAATCAAACGCTGACTCATCCTTGCGGACTATCATATTCCTAAATATTTTCTTTAATAAACCTTCTAAATCTAACATTTTCATCATCGGCTGAGGGGAGAATAATTTCAGGAAATTGGAGAAAAATGGAGACCGAAATCCAATCGGATTCCGCAAATCACTTCAAGCTGTGGAGCGAATTGCAATTAGAAGAGTTCAGCAATGAATTCGTGATCAAATCCGTCGAATCGCCGGATCAAGGCTTCTCTATAAGCCGACTTGACGGAAGCATCGGCAAGCTTAGCGGTAAGTGCGTGTGTGTGTGTGTTTTCTGAACTAACAAGCTGCAAAAGCTTCGAGGTAGATTATGCTGTTCGTTTAATTGTGCATACACGAATTTGATTTCTGGATGTTGTGCGATTTAGCTGATTTTGAAGCATTCTTTTGTGCTCAAAAATGTTGGATTTGCGGGTGTTTAGTGAGCTTGGATATATGTTATTTTGAAGGCATTTATCGACTGAACGTAGGTTTAGCTGCTGTTAGTGTGTGAGTTTGTGTGTTTTATTGCAAGGGATTTATTGCAGTAGTAGCTTATTCTGAGTTCAATTTATAGCGTTGTTGTTTAACTAGTATGTGAGGTGTGGGACATAAAATTTGGAGTGTGAAGTTATTCTACCGTCCAATTGGTGCATAATGACTCACACAAAAACTAGAGAACCCTTTTGACAATGAGCAAGTTCCTAAATTTTTGATTTCTTGTGAAGGTGCATATTAACGGAAAATGATAATAATGGAAAAGGAAATTATCATTTGGGCAGGTGGTTGTGAATCCTAGAAACTGTGTCATATCCCAAATACCCTTTAATGGGTTTAACGATTTGGGTTCCATTTCTTCAAAAAAAAGCTTTGAAATGTTATTTCCTGGAGGGAAATATATAAATATTTATTTCTTCAGGCCAAATATTTGATAAACCGTACAGATAAAATAGGGTGCAGTCATATTTGTCCGAATCAATTTGTGCGAATTTCTAAGAAGAATTCGTTAATTGTTTCCCCTTTTTCTGTCCTTTACCTTTTGCGTTAGAGAAATCTTAATGATGAATTATTTGTAATCCATTTCTGATGTAGACATTTTGTTAATTTTATTATAGGTGATGACCCTTCTGGAAGGCCTTTGAAAGTCTCAACTATATGTGGGGTTGCTGGAACAATTAGGTTGCTGGCAGGTGCTATTTTTTGAACTAGTTACACAATTGTCTGTCACGTCTTTAACGGATTGGTATTTTCACTGTATTTTGCATTTACATCAGCCCTTACAGAAAAAAGGAAATTTCTGGCAATTTATCTTATTGATACCTTTGCGTGACCTCATGCTGAATCTGTGAGGTTCTAATGGATTTGGAGAGGATATGGCGCTACATATCTCATCCAAATGTTTAGCTGGTTTGAGAAGGAAAGGTTTTGGAGAGAAAAAGGATGAAAAGACCTTAAACATAAATCTATGAGGGGCCGAAGGTGTAAGTGAATAAAATACCGTGTAGAAAAGGGACAATAAGGAGATAATAGTAACTGAACATATGATTTGTAAAAGGTAGTAAATTGCCAAAGCCTAAGAAACCATTGTTGCAATCGATTTTGCTTTGTTTTCAGTTCTCATCTTCGAATTTGCTACTTGATGATAAAGTATGTTCATTTAATGATTTGTTTATTTAGCTTATTTGATGATGCTTTATTAGTCTCCCTATCTTATTGACCGATCTGATAAACATTGTTGCAATCTTCTTGTAGGTACATATATCCTAGTTATAACTTCTAGGCAGGAAGTTGGAACTTATCTTGGTTTTCCTATTTTCCGGGTCATGTCAATGAAGTTTCTATCCTGCAATGAGGCTTCAAGATTCTTAACTAGTCAGGAAGTATGGTTGTGCACCTCTTGATATATTTAATTTCCATTACTTCTCAATCTATTTGATAGTTTCTTACATAATCTTTCTACAGAAAAGAGACGAAGATTACTTTATGACACTGTTGAGGATAGTGGAATCAACTCCAGGCTTGTATTATTCTTATGGAACAGATATAACACTGAAGTAAGTTTTCTACGAAACTATATCCTGCTCTAGTGTTTATATGTATATGGGGTATTTGAATTGTTTTGACGAAAGCTTATGCCTTTACCAGTTTGCAGAGGAGATGCAAGCTGGCAAAAGGATGGGAGAGCAAACCAATTTGGAAGCAGGTATATTGAATTAAACTATGGAGTTCTTCTACGCCTTGTTGATGAATTCATATTTGGGGCGATGTGGACAGCACAAATAAATGTGAAGCAACTTCTATCTCATTTACTTAATTTATATGACAATAAAATTTCCAGGGACAAATGCATTATTGTAATTGTGTATGACTGCATTCTTGACAAACTGATGATTGAATGGGAAAGTCTAATTTTAATCACTCTGCATCGCTGATTGTGCTTCAGAATTGCAGTTACTTTGATCATGTTTGATTTCCTTTCCTTCTTGCCTGAAATTCATCTCTATTGAATATTTGTGAACTGCAGTGCGACCCACGATTTGTTTGGAATAGGAACTTGTTGGAGGAGCTTATTGAGAACAAGGTTAGAAATAAATATTTCCATGACCAAGAGGTGCATCAATTATTTCTGTTTTGCATACTTTACTGATCTAAATCTCCACAAATATTTTCTTGCTGTAATTTTTTTTTCAACAAAGGAAGTTTCTCTAGTTAGAAACTATGCAGCAAAACCATCTGTTTCTGAATGAATATTGTGTAATTTACCTTATTACAGCATATTACATCCTAATTTTGTTATTTCGTTTTGCAGTTTGATGGATTTATTCTCCCTTTACTACAAGGAAATATCCTTACCTACACAACCCCCCTTCCAGATTTTTGTATTTCTCTCTCCTAATATCTACGAGAAAGCAAAAGAATTAAGAAACCAGCGATTATGTTTTACTTGACTAAGGCTAAAGCTTTCAGACTGGAGAAATAAAGCTGAAAAATTCACCTGCTGTTATAAAATTACTTTCAAGGAGGTGCACAAGGCGCCTAGGTAAGGAATTATATGTTACGTCTAATTTGTCTTCATTCAGTTTGATCTTGTGATCTTCATTGCAATTGAAGTTTCTTTTGATTTGCATTCAGGGACAAGAATGTGGAGAAGAGGAGCCAATCTAGAAGGCGATACTGCTAATTTTATAGAAACTGAGCAGCTACTGGAATTTGAAGGCCATACATCCTCATTTCTTCAGGTCTGCGTCAGTTACCGTCAATCTTCTGTTGGATATAATTGATCGTGTATTAGTTACTAAGACCTCATCTTATTTATGAATCTGTTCTTATAAAGTCATATCCATAAAAATGGATAGAGCATACATCATTTATATATAACGATCAGGGAGTAGCAAAGATGTCAATACATTTCAGTGGTGGTGATCACCCTTTAGATCACAAATACCTGGAGCTCGAGCAGCTTAACATTTTAATTTTCTTGGATTCTGCTTCTATGACTTGCTCTTCTTTTCAATGCAAGGGGGATGGGAGGTGCTAGCTTCTTGTATTCAACTTATTTCCATCTTTCTCCTTTCAATGAGTTGACTTGCTTTAGTTATTAATATCCACTTTTGTCATAAAAATGAGTTTTAAGACAGCTATCCATGCGGATATATTTTTGTATTGCTGGCATTTTCAAACTTTACAGTGAAACATACTTACTGTGACGTAAGGAAAACATTGGAAAAGTGAAGGTGATGAGACTTGATTTAGATTGACTTTTTGTTGTGGTAGGAGCAATGGACACCTATATTTTTCCTTGATTAGGATTGGTTATATTCTTTTCTCATCAAAGACGGCCACAATTCACATCCTTTGGTGCATGTAGTTCTTGCCAGAGTTACTACTCGTTAATCCAATGATAATTCCTTGAAATTACAAATGATCCAATTTCTATTTTTTTCTTCTCTACCCAATAAGTAAAAATTACATAATGAAAGAATGTGGTGCTCTTGTTGAGAGTCGAACTCAAGACCTCCCGCTTACTAAACGGGTGCTCTAACCAACTGAGCTACAAGAGCTGGTTGTCCAATTTACTAGATTACTGATCATGTTTTGAATCTACATATTATTTGACATTTAAGTAGACTTATCTATTAGAATTCTGCATCATATTTCCATATTTTTGTTAAAGTGATAGTGCCAGTTTACATGTACGGTTCTCAGGTTCGGGGGTCAATTCCACTTCTATGGGAGCAAATTGTTGATTTAAGCTATAAACCGCGACTGAATATCATTAATCACGAGCAGACAGTATGTGCATTGCCCCTAGATTTTACTTCTCATTTCAGTGTAGTGTATATATTTATTTACTATATTGTTCTTTGTCAGCATTAACGTTTGTCTTGTTTTTTCAGTCAAAAGTGGTTGAACGCCATTTTAATGATCTATTGCAAAGATACGGGAGTTGCATTGTGGTTGACCTGACAGATAAGGTTAGATAGTCTTGGTTGATACCTCCCAACCATTGGGTGCAACTGTCTCTAGAAAGCATTTAGTAGGAAAAATTCGTCATAAGTTTATTTATAATTGCTTGGCCTTGATGAGGTTGGCAGGATAAGTAAATTGTATTTAACCTGATTTCTTTCTATCTTGTAGCACGGAGATGAAGGTTTGTTGAGCACGGCATATGCAGGAGAAATGCAAAAGCTTCCTAATGTGAGGTGAGGTTTTCCATTTCTTGTGTAAGTATCAGTATGTGTCCTTTCTGCATATCTATTTTGGAAGGAATTGAAAGAAATAAGAGCTTTCGTATATGAGTCTGAATTTAGAAATTGGTGAGGAAATTAGAAATGAAGGTTTGTTAATCGCGGCATATACAGGAGAAATGCAAAAGCTTCCTAATGTGAGGTGAGGTTTTCCATTTCTTGTGTAAGTATCAGTATTTGTCCTTTCTGCATATATTTTTTGGAAGGAATTGAAAGAAATAAGAGCTTTCATAAATGAGTCTGAATTTAGAAATTGATGAGGAAATTAGAAATATGGGAAATGAATGCTTGTCATGTTATCTATTAATTCTTACAGAACACCTGAGGATCACAACCGATTTTCGGATGGTTGCTCTGGTGTCGGCATATACATAATATACAACAAATAAATAGGTCATGAAAACTATGTCTATATGTTGCTTCTTATGGATTAGCATTTTGCAGCATCCTGGTCTCTTCCAGATTTCACGAGTTTTGAGTGGTGGTGACAAATTTTTATGTTTTTTATATGCTATTGCTCCAGGTATGTTTCATTTGACTTCCACAAATCATGTGCCAACGGGAACTTCGATAATATACAACTCCTGTATGACCAAATTTCAGAAGATTTTGAGAAGCAAGGGTAATGAACGGACCTTCTCTTTCTTTTTCCTGATATTTAATGCTACTCTGTCCTGGATCTTCGTAAAACTCTTTAATATTTACTATTCCAGCTGAACAGATACGTCCTTTTAGATTCTGAAGGGAAGATTCTAGCGGAACAGGAAGGAGTAATTAGATCTAACTGCATTGATTGCCTTGACAGAACAAATGTTACACAGGTTTGAGACAACTCATCCATTTCTTCCACTTTATTACGACAACCCCTCCTTCCCAACATTTCAATTGTCAAAAATATTCTTTTGTTTATGGAGGATACTTTAGCTCTCAAATTTAAATATCAAAAGTTTGATGTTTCAACTGCAGAGCTACCTTGGGCAGAAGTCTCTCAATTCTCAGCTGCAGAAACTCGGTGCACTTTCTTCAACGGAATGCATTTCGATGTTTAATGAAGATTTTGAAACTTTTAGGACTTGTATGGACCAAAAATAATAATGAATGCTTCTATAAGCAATTGTGTTGATATAATGTGAGCAACACTATTCTTTCTGCTTGTGTTGAACCTTGTTTTGTTCATGACAGTATGGGTGGACCACGGGGATGAGATAAGCCTTGAGTACTCTGGAACCCATGCACTGAAACGAGACCTCGTGAGGTAACCTTAAAATGTTGCATTTTTTTTTTCACCTGGAAGTGTTGTATTTTAATAAATATAATTCAAAAGTGCGTCACCTTGTGTGATTTATTATGTCTCAGATACGGAAAACAGACAATGGCTGGTCTTATCCATGATGGGATGAGTGCCCTCTCAAGATACTATTTAAATAATTTTCAAGATGGGGTTCGACAGGTTAGGCATCTACCATAACTGATTGTACATGCTCTTCTTCCTTCATATCTCTTGTCTCTTTCTTCCGATTGTCTTTTTCTCTAAGTTCTAGGCTTTGAAATATTAAAGATTCTGACATATTGTTTATTATCCTCACAGGATGCTATTGATCTTATCAGTGGCCGCTATGTTGTGAACAGACATGGTCCCTCTCCTTTCCAGTCTAGAGGATTTGATTCTCTTTCCGTAAGAAATGACCTCTTCTGTTATTGTTTTTCTATTTCAGGTTTCGTTGATGGCATATTTCTATGTTGCTTCTAAGTAGTCAAACATATTTGTTGACTTTAAGATCTTTACTATAGACATGGATCATGGTTGGAATCTTGACCCTTTATTCCATTATTTGTTTCATCCATCATTACATTATACATACATAGCACGCACCTAAAAATATTCCTTAAATACATGATATTGTGTAAATATCTTACACTTGGCATGCATCTGTGAAAAGGAATAGGAGATGAATTAGAGAATGAGATAAGGGATTCAAAGCGACCTGGTTGCTTTCGCTGAACATGTTTACCCATTCTAAATATATTTTCACATTATTCATCTTCAACGGAAGCCACTGTAACCTCTAATGTACATATTAATGTTTTGCGACCTTTGAACAGCTCATCTTAATTCTAAATGTCTACAGACTATAACCTTCGCACAAAATGGCCAAAGATGGATGATATGTCGCCATCATTTTCTTTCTCATTTTCTTTCATTTCTGAACTTTGGATATGCAATGATCACTTCACCGTTTGACAACTATAAAATTTTCAGTATCTGCCCGTTGCATCAGCTTTGGTACTCGGAGGGTTGACGGTGACATCAATCACATTAAACCAAGGTACTTCATCACCCGATTTATCTTGTGATGACTGGTTTGAAAGTCCTGTGAAAATAATCGTTGACATATCGTTGTACTGTAATTGTAGCGGGACGAAATGCACAACATTTTCTATCTTCTGTGGTGTGTGCTGGTCTAACTGCTGGACTGATGGCATTGATCAAATCCAATGGGAGGCAAATTTGTTCGAGGCCTCGCCTGTGTGGGCTGTTTTAGGCCACGCTTTGACAAGCTCTGTACATTATGATGATATTTATAGAACCTTTGTATATTACTGAAGAAATATTTAAGGAGAAATAAAAGTTTGTGACAAACAATGAGGCTGTCGTTGATGTGGATGAAAAGATTTGAGCTCTTGAATTTTTGGAGTTATGTGTAAGATTACTGTACATGTTTGGATTATAATGAGTATTACATTTAAAAAATAAAATATTGATAATACATACACAATTACAGATTACCCACACAAGTATATTTGTCATTCTTGATAATACTCTCCACGCTTAAAACATGATATATGTTCATTAGGGTAAAGACCAGCGGAAGTGCTTGTGTTACCGATTCAAAATCATCTTTCTTTCTCTTTTTTTTTTTTTTTTTTGCTTATCTATAAAGTCTTAAATAACCTTAATTTTATTAAACTCGAACCCAATAGTCAATAGATGCTTGCAATTTTTTATTTTCCTTTAGAGAAGAGAACCCTATTGAATTTGGATAATGCACATCAAAGTATTGCTAAGAAGTGCTCGGCTTTGAAAATCAGTTAAGTATAATGTACTTTTATTAGAATTTGAAATTTTGTGGGTTTAATGAGCCTTAACTCAAGTAAATTTAAGTTCTATTATTAGCTGAGTTCCTATAATTCGATATAGTTTGACATACTCTCTAACGTGATTTTTTTATTCTTTTTTTTCATTTTATAAATAAAAAAAAATCTTGGTGCTTAACTCTTTCCTACTGCCAGTTGAGGCGATTAAGAAGGAAATGACGATCAAAATCGTCAAACAATACATAAATTTACTTGGAACAATCGTAGGGTCAAGGGAAATTTATAAAACGCTATCAGAATTCATTTTCACGTCTTCCACGCAGTTCAATCGGCACTCGTCGCTTTAGGTTTTCTCTCTCTCTCTCTCTCTCTCTCTCCCCGCGCATATTTACACCGATACGCACACTTTCACACACAGACACACACAGTTGGAATCTGTGCCCTAATTGCTGATTGCATCCGAAAATTGCTCTGCACCATCTGTATTTACGTTGCTATTTGAAAATTTTATGAAATAATAGAGACGAATGCAGTTTTATAATCTTCTCAAGCGCGTTTAAGATTTGAGTAGTGCTCAACTTATGCGCGATAATTATAAACTAGATAGAAGTGGAGATTGAGATTCCACATTCATACATTATATGTCGTGAAAAACTGTTAAATGGAGTTGTAGATAATTGGATTGACGTATTATAATCTCAACATTTCAAATTATGATATCTGCAAATCCAATATGGGTAGCATGAAATCCTCTTTTTTCAATTCATGAAATGAGTTTAGAAACTTTTGTTTTTCTATTTTTGGTTGCTTATTTCAAGTCATTCAATATTTTGGTAGCACGGCCGTTTACTTTTATGGTTCAAGTTTGAGTAATTTGGTTATTGATGCTTTGGTTGTGAATTTAACGTTTAAGTATTCAATTAAAGCATCAATAACCAAATCACTCAAAATCTAACTATGAAAGTAAATGAGTATTGCCCTACATGAGTGCTCTAAGGAGAAAGCTGTTTTGAACAAGGTATGTATAATGAGGAGGTTGATTTGCTTTTCCATAGACGGTTTATAATGGATGGCTTTGGCTATCACGAAAGAGATATCCACTTTGTTGCTTAGATTTTATATCTTGTTGGAATACAAGGTATAGAGAGAAGCTTATAGACCTTTTTGGGGGTATGCTTTCATGGATTTCATTCATTAAACTGAACATAGCCAGGTTGAAATTGCGATAATATGTGTACCTTCTGTACCTTACTATGTCTGCCAGAGATGATATAATATTTGGGCTGTTCATTTAGATTGTATGAGTTTTGACTTTACCACATTGCCAAACGTGTGTACAAAGCCATCAGCGAACGGTTATATATGTGTGTGTGAAGAAATTGAACTTTTCATGTGGAATTATCTATTGATTCTACAATGGCCATAATATTATGCAGTGAATATTACTAGTAAGACTCCCAGGTAGCATGGCGAAACATCATCCTGATTTGATCATGTGCCGCAAGCAACCGGGAATAGCCATAGGCAGGCTATGTGAGAAAGATGATGGGAAATGTGTGATTTGCGATTCCTACGTGCGTCCTTGCACCCTTGTACGGATATGCGATGAATGCAACTATGGATCTTTTCAAGGCCGATGTGTTATCTGTGGAGGGGTTGGGATCTCGGATGCCTATTATTGCAAAGAATGCACTCAGCTGGAAAAAGACAGGGATGGGTGCCCCAAGATTGTCAATTTGGGCAGCGCAAAAACGGATCTGTTTTACGAGAGGAAGAAATATGGCTTCAAGAAGCGATGATATGCTCGCTGGTTGTGGTTTTTGTTCCCTCCTTCCTTGGTTCTTGATTGTTCTGTTTTGTTATAAACCTTCTTCGGTATACTCTTGCAGATACCTTATTCGTAAATCATAATGCTGACTTGCATTCGTGTGATTCTGAAATTTCTATAGCATCGAATATATGTATCTTTTGGTTGACTAGGCAATGGAGTCTGTTACAAGGTTCAGTATGAGTTCACAAATTTTAAGTAGAGGAAATATGACATTTATGAGAGGGTTGGTTACTTGGTTACTTGGTTAGGAAAGGCATTGCCCACGTTCAAAGGCTACTTGTATGAAGTCTGGTTGTGTAGATCAAATTTAGAGGGAAGAACTATTTTCTTCACCTGAATTTTACGCAGTTTTCCATTTTACCACTAAAGTTAATTTTGTAATAACATTTTTTACAATTTTTTTTTTGGTTACCATAACATTTTACCATTTAAACTACTCATTTTATGGTCTCTAGTCTTATGCTAACAGAATGATTCAATAAATATTTCACCAGTGACACTTCAGGATTCCATCATGGGACAATTTGCCGTACATTCTTCACATGTCACGACATTTTGCCATCCAAATTAAAATTTTGCACATATTGCTCACGTGAGAGAATCCAACATTTCCCACGGCTGTAATTTGTTAAATTGGCGTCTTAAAATTTAAATGGGACAAATTAGTGTCCTAAATCCCAAATTGACGCAACATACAACTCTAAAAATGATCTTGCATCCCAAATTGACACAACACGAAGGAGGTAACACTTGGTACTCGTTATAAGCAAGCTAAACATATGATCTTGCAACTGCATGAAAGTCTGACAACCCTTCACTATCATTTTCTCTACAAAACAACCCGAAATGAGGGAATTTCAGCACACAATATTGCGAAGTCCACAACAAACACCAAGAATCCCATGAATTGTGCTCAAACACGCGATATTATTTTGTGCACAGTAATACCGTATGGTTGAGACCCTTTTTTTTTCTGTCTATTTCTTTAAATTATACATCAACGAAGCTCCATTATTGTTCACATAAGCCAAATAACTTAAACATATCCGGCTAACTTAAAGCATCATTTAAGTATCTTGCAGGACGTGAGCACGTGCAGTCCTACAAACGGCTGCGGGTGCTCAACGCAGCTGGCTTAAAACTAGCAATTCCAGTGATCTCCCTGCCAGTTATGAGTGTGTTGATGTCATAAGTACCTTCATATGTGTATATAGGCTCCAAATCACAGAAAGCCTGCGAAGAAAAACCGAGAGATTCGGGTGATCAGCAAACATCAAAAAAACCTGAACTGTGCAATCAAAAAACTCCAATACTTGCTAGGAATGGGCACTTATTTACAGATATTCCTAATTTGGCAAAAATTAATGCCAATGAATACGTGACCGCCACACCTTTGCAACAAGAAAGTCAGCTAAAATGCCGTTGCCACCAAGTAATTCCCGCCCAAGAGAAAGAGTCTCCCTTGCCTTCAAGGAAATCCATGACTGGATTGAGCAATAACTCAGAAGTTAAACCAAACGCGTAAAGAGCTTTCCAGATTACACAAGAATAGAAGCAAATTTTTACCTTGGCCATGCTAGCTTGACCAGGAGTCATTTTACCACTCTCATACAGCTTGCATAGACGCCAACCGACAAGGAACATTGCTTGAACATTACTTAACATGTGGACTAGTTTCTGTTGGTTGATTTGGAAAGCAGCCAATGGAGCACCAAATTGCTTCCTCTCCTTCAGGTACCTTCCAAACGGAGAATCAAACTCATATTAATGCTGCCAATGGATTCTGGAGGCAAAACTATCATACTAATTGGTGATTTGACCACTGGTAAAATTGAAACACGTTTTAAGTACCTGTGACACATATCATAAACACCCATTGATATGCCAATCGGCTGCCAGGCAACCATGACCCGTGAAACAGCAAGGACCTATCTCCAGGTAAAGTTGAATCAGATAGCTAAAATACATGTTACAGTACTTTATTCAATCCATGCAAGGGATGAGCAATATGTTGCAAGCAGAAGCCGAAATGCAACAATAACTATGCAGATATGCCAGTAAAGATCATCAGGATGTGAATTATGTAAATGAGGCATGATATGTATGTATCAGGATCATCCAGACATTAACCAAAAACATTTCACCAATCGTCAAGTAATATGATTTCATACCTTGCTGGTATCTTGAAAAGAATTGACTCCTGGAAGCCTATCTTCATCGGGGACAAAAACATTCTTCAATATAATATCACCATTTTGAACAATTCTTAGGCCAATTTTGTTATCTATTTTAGTAGCTTGTAGACCTGGAACATTCTTCTTTACAATGAATCTGTATCAGATGCAGATCAGCTATTAGTGATGTGTAAACCTGGAAAGCTTGCTATTTAATATTTCCGGTTAACATAATGAAAAATGCTTTTGCATGAACAAGATATGACACTAAAACACATCCGCCACAGCTTGATCATCAACTGTAGGGGAACTAACTGCGATAACTTATATGGAAGGCCAGCAAACCCGGAACGGAGAAACAATTAAAAGAAAATAGCTGCTCAGTGATGAATTGTTGACAAGATGATCCTTACAAGATAAGTTGTTTAATCATTAATGAGGGTTTAAAGATGTGCTTCCATTGATAAGACTCGATTATGTGGAATAATACAAGCAATGGAACATATTCTTATGCACTTACCCATTTATCTGATTTGTGGAGGTATTTCTAGCAAAAATAACTAAAACATCTGCAAAAGTGCTGTTCCCTATCCATCGCTTGTTGCCATCGATTATCCAACCTCCCTCAACCTGATTATTTGGAGTCAGTAAATCAATCTACATAGAAGACAACACAAGCAAGCACCACCTAGCACACACTTATACAGACACACGCGCACGCTGGAATGAATCAAATTTGGTCGAAAACTCTCTTTAACGTAAAGGAGAAGGGCAAAATAAGTTTATCGTTCGGACCTTCCTTGCAGTTGTTTTCACGGACCTGGCATCACTACCATAATCAGGTTCTGTCAGAGCCTAGGTTCAACGAAATATATACTTTCGTATTAAAATATGGAGAAAAAAGAAATGCTGTGCCAAGAAAACAATATTATGCATTGAAAAGTCTTCCTCACCCAACAAGCGACAGTCTTCAGGTCTGCAAGAGAGGGTAAATATTTCTGCTTTTGTTCTTCTGATCCACACAGTGCTATCCTTGACAGACCAATACATCATAATAAGTTTTGTCGCCACAAATAAACAGTAAGTGACCTAAATAAACCAAATCTGGCATGAACAAGAAATATAAGAAAAGAAATCAACAGACAGTGGCAAGACTTACCAATAGTTAGCATAGCCAAAGAGGAATGTACCAAGATGAAAGTAGAGCAGCTGGCATCAACTCTTGCAACTTCTGCTGAAGCAATGGCATTTGCAGTAATGGAGAGGTTGGGACAACCATAACCCTGAATTCTATATCCAGTTAGATACCACATGGCTCACATCTTTGCAGCCATCATGCCAGAACAGGAAAACGCCAAAGTTTTTAACTTAAGTACCTTAATACTGCCGCCAGCAATACGCAATGCACCCAGCTTTGGGATCACTTCAAATGGAAATTCTGCCTTCTCCCAATACTGAGAAGTCACATTTACAATCCCATCATCATTGGTAAAACCAAACATGAGATATAAAAGGAGTTATATCTAATTCTTCATGCATAAGAATCAAAAAGCTCAAGATTTTTGTCATTTTATAACTTTATAAGTTGGGCAGACATAGCAGATGAGAAAAAAGTTACGTAAGACATTAATGTTTAATGATCAAAATGTTGTGAATCTATGGCATGATATGAAGCTAAAAGACTTAAAAGTTGATAGCACAATGCGGAAAACCTTCGCCATTATAGGAGCCACTTCTTTTTCCATGCACTTTCGTACTTTCTTTCTGATAGCTTGCTCCTCGAGAGTCAACAGATCATCAAACTGATAATAGTCCGACACTGTAAGTCCAATAATTCACAATTAGCATAGTAGAAACCCATATAAAACATCAAAAACCCAAATATCTCAACAGCATCACAGGCACAATTTAATTTCCACTATAGTTGCCCCATAATCAAAAGAGACACGCTTACATACCACAATTTTCAAAGAAATTGGCGCGATTTTTAGGACTTCAATCTTACCACAAGGGGGGAAAACGGAAGCTGGAGTCGCTTGGGGAAATGCAATGGAAACATCCAAGGGTGGCAAATCAAAATAATTGCTCTTTGCCTCTTTATGCATATCCTCTGAGAGGTTAAAAAAATCAATAAATTACATAAACCATACACGATCAAAATAATAAAAACGCCAAAAATCAAACGAAAAAAACCAAAAAGTACATATATATATATATATATATATATATATATAGAGAGAGAGAGAGAGAGAGACCTTGAACTTTGGAAGCAGGAACCTTCATGGCGATAGATTACTGACCCACGGAGAGAGAGAGAGAGAGAGAGAGAGAGAGAGAAGTATTGCAGAGAATTTCGGAAAGAGAACGCAATTGAGCAAGATTTTCAATCGGTGATTGGATTTAATGAAGCCCGGCACACATTTCGATGATTGTACTTGTTTTGTACGCTTTTGCCCAGTATAAAGACCAAAAATACATATATTTTGTATTTTAAAATATTAAATACAACTCCACGGATGTTTGAATAAGACATTTCATTGACTACATCTACAAAATTATCCGATGTGTTGGGCCAAATACATTGTTTGATGGATATGTATTATTTCAAATTACATATTTTTATTATATATTTAGAGTAATAAATAATTACTAAGATCCCACGCCTTGCTAGCCTAATTTTTCAATTATTTCTTCAAGTTTTCGACCATTTCAACATACACCAAATAATAAATTATTTTGAAAAAATTGATATCATTTATAACCTGTTTGGACAAGTTTTTTTTTTTTTTTTAAGAATCACTTTTTTTTTTGAAAAAATATTTAAGAGCAAACAAAAAAAATCTATTTGGAAGGACTTCTTAAAAAAGTACAAGCCTAAAAATATATTTTTTTTTAAAGTTACTCCAAAGAAATTTTAGATAAAAACACTTTTGATTATTGTATTCAAATATAAAATTGCTTGATTAATAAATTTAAAAACAAAATAAAAAATAAAAATTTTACTATAACAAGCATCATTTAAAAAATATTTTCTTTTAAATCCATCCAAATGGATTCTAAATGAGGTTGATAATAGTTGTTTAATAAAAATCATTAACTTTAACGTAAAATATAATTTTAATTTTAAGCTTTGGAGAGTTGCAGGCCCAATTGTTGTTTATTTGTTCGTGCAGTTGGGCCTTTGAGAGGTTGTGAATTGGGTAGGCCACATGAGAAATAAAAATTTAAATTGGGCTGAGAAATACAATAGACCCATTGGGGGAAAAATTAAAACTGGAGATAGCGGGGTATCGATCCCCGTACCTCTCGCATGCTAAGCGAGCGCTCTACCATCTGAGCTACATCCCCGTTGATGTTCAAAGTTAGTAAATTATTTGATTTAACATTTGTATACACAAAATATTACTGGCCTTGGGGTTTGAGATATGAAATTAAGAGGATCTTAATTTATTTGTTTTTCACTGTAAAGATACTCTCTTAGTATTTTGTGTACCCCATGAGATCAATCTATCGCGCGCATATATATACATGTATATATATATATATGTTATCATAAATTTGAAATGGAGTCATTTGACTAAAATATGCAATTTTTATCAAATTCTCAACTTCTTCGAATTTTTGAATTGCTTTTAATTATTTATGGTGAATTATTTGATTGGTTGACATTAATTATAAATTTATTTTAACTAATATCGGGCATAGAGCGGGTTTAATATTTTTATTTTATTTTATTTTTTAAATAAAAATCAATTCATCTATACACGTGTTAGAAAATTGCACGTGTTTTGTACACATTATTATTTTCAAAGTACTATAATTGCGAACTTTTTAAACCATTACATGAATGATTTTGGAGCAATATTATAATTTATATTCATTTTAGTAAATTTCAGTTTATGTAATGGTTTAAAGTGTTTATAATTGTAGTATTTTGAAAACACTATATATATTTTGAAATACTTTGCATGCGTGTAATGATTTTCAAAATTGTATATCATAATTGAAATTTACACACACACACACACACACATATATACTTTGCATATATATCATACCTGACCATGAGTGTCATATTTTAGGATTCGGGTCATCATGTGCTTAGCTTTGTAAATATAAATTAATTAGTATTATTCTCGAGTCTCGTGTTGCTTCAATAATTATATATTATATATGCATATATATTAAAAAAGGGAGAAACTAATTTTAATATTTTTTTTCCCAGTAATTTTCTTCAAAGAATCAATTAATTGTTACATCCTTGACATTATATCTAATGAAAAATTAGGATGAAGGAGAAGATGCATCAAATTTGTAGTGTTACGCAAGCGACCATTAATTGGGCCGATGGTTGTATCAGTTGTTGACTTCATTTGGGCCATTGAGAAGTTAAGGAATTGGGCTTAGAAATATAACAGGCCCAAAAGGCAGAAAATTGAAAATGAGTAAAAAATTGGAGATGCGGGGATATCGATCCCCGTACCTCTCGCATGCTAAGCGAGCGCTCTACCATCTGAGCTACATCCCCATTGATGGTCGAAGTTTGTAAATTATTTTATTTAACATGTTCTACACATAAAATGTTACTAGCCTTGGAATTTGAGATATGAAATTAAGAGGATCTTAATTTATTTTTTTAGTGTAAAGCTACTCTCGTATTATTTTGTCACCCCACAATATCACATATATCACACGCGCGCGCGCGCACACATATATATATATATATGAATCTATTAGCATCCAACTACAATTATTTAATGAGAACTACAATATTAGTATTTCATGAATACTTTAAAATCTTTTTTTTAGTATCCAATAATTCTGTAAACTTCATTAATATTATAATAATCTCCCAAAAGTTTATTTAGTTTAGGCTACAAACTCCAAATATATATTAGGGGATTAGTTGGGTCAACTTTATAAAGAACTCGACTAAATATAACAAATTCGAGGATTTTGGAAATGAAATAAATAAAGTCAAAACTAGGAAATTGGCATGAAGTTGCAATAACTGTTCCTCTCAATAATCTCAACAACTTTTTTCCTCCAAATATATATATATCGTACCATTTTGTATCCTTAAATTATATTCTATACACGTTGACCTCAATAGACAAATAAATTGCTTACCATAGTGGAAGAATAAACTAACCCGTCGTATATATAATTTAGAGATTGACTCGTTTGTATTTTTATAATTTAAAATATGCAACATAAAGTAGAATTTAAAAATATAATTTATAATCAGCCCAAATACAAGTTGTATATATCCCCCCCTCTCTCTACATTTAATTTGAGAAATCATAGTTCAAAGACAATTCGATTAAATCATTGTTAGAGCATGTTTGGATGAATTTTTTTTAAAAAAAATAAACACTTATTTTAAAAAAAAAAAAACACTCTAGAAAAAAAAAAGTATTTGAATGAGCTTTTAAAAAAAAATAAAATCGAAAAAAAAGCCAAAAAAAAGTCTTTTTTTTTTAGAATTTACTTCAAAGTAACTTTAAATAAAAATATATTTTAAAGTATTTTTAATTATTATATTTAAATACAAAATTGTTTAACTTTAAAAAAAATTATACTGTAAAAAATACTTTTTATTTTTTAAAATCAATCTAAACGAATTCTTATTCACGTGTCGAGTAGCTTACATTTATTATAGGATTGATATAAAATTTATCAAAAAAAAATAATCATATACCAAATATATTAATGCTTGTTGTATAATTCAGTTGGGTTCGCTGAGACTCGAACTAAAATTTTCCATTTAATTTACTGCGGTCACGCTTTCCCAGTGAGGTTTCAATTTTCATGAAACCTTTCCCAACTCAACTGGGTCCCACGACAAATCACCTCCGGCACCAATGTAGCGTACAAATCGAGAAATCCCAAACATTTCTCCCAATGCCCCAACTTATTATATACAACACCATTTTGAAACAGACTCTAAAACTGCACTTCGAAATCAGCTAACAACACTACCAGAACGTTCAGTTTTTTTTTTCTTTTGAACTAAAAGAGAGAGGTATAGAGCATCGTCATGTTCGCAAAACGTCTCTTTCAGAAGGCAGCTCATCGTCATCATCATCAGGTACCAAAAATCATCGAGTTCGGATTCATTGTTAATTATCTCTCAATTTGAATCGAATTTGAATGCGTTTTTTTGTGATTTTTTTTTTGGTTTGAATTTTTGAATCAGAGACATGAGAAGGGGTTGCTGACGGCGGAAGACCTGAGTCTTCGGATGAATGTACACTATGGAGTTCCTTCTACGGCATCGATTCTCGCTTTTGATCCGATTCAGCGACTGCTGGCAATCGGCACATTGTGAGTCTGCTGATATTTTGCTTGATTAGTTTGATGATTCTGTTTGTGAACATTGCTTGGGTTTTTCTTTTTTTGAAGTAGAGTTATGCGAAGTTTCACCAAAAGGTTCTCATGCTTGATGCTGTGTATCAATTGCGTGTTTAGTGATGTTGTATATGTCGTTTCATGATGTAGAGCTTTTACTCTCAGTCAAAAACTCACAACTTAAGCTCTTTGCGGCATTCGTAATGTTCATTCCCAACTTGTTTGCAGGGACGGTAGGATAAAGATAATTGGTGGTGATAATATTGAAGGACTTCTCATTTCGCCGAAGCTGTTTCCTTACAAATACTTGGAGGTCTGTTTTCTACATCAATACTAATTACTGATTCTGATTGATGCTCTGTTCCTTCTGGAATTCCACTCCACCTATTACCTTCTATCGGTCAACCTTTCTAATCTCCATTGTTGACGAGCTTATGCTGTATTTCGATAATCACATTTAACTTATTACTGCTTTGTCTTGATATTGTACTGGTTAATGTACTTTGTATGGGAGGAATCTGAACTCAGGACAGTTTTTCATCTGAATAAAGTAACTATTATTGGTGTATGGAGATAGACATGCATGGAATGACATTAGAGATCTAGTTTCCAATCCTGTCTTATACGCTTTATGACAGTAATTCATGCATCAGCTATGGCTTGTGATTCTGAGGTATCATTAGTTTTCACTTCTAACTATTCCTTGTTACTATGTCCACAGTTCTTGCAGAATCAAGGTTTCTTAGTTGGCATTACAAATGACAACGATATTCAGGTACGCATGATTCTGTTGATCTTGCATTGTTGGTCAATGATGAAAATTGAAATGCTTGTGATCTGGGGTTATCTAGAATTCACAACTCAGTCTCTTGTACTTTCGAGAATTATTTACCATTCTTGACCAAGAAAATAGCCAATAGGCTGCAGTGAAATGGAAGATAGAACCACTTGATCTAACTGGTTTTTCCTATTCAGGTCCTAGCTTTATTTCTGTTTTTTTGATATCATTCTCATTCGATTAAACCCTGTGGTTTGGACTAACCTACCAAAATAAGGTGTCCCAAACTTCTTCAAATAAACTGTTGGGGTTTTCAGTTTTCGCAGAAAAGGTTAATAATCAGTGGTGCTTCACTGATCATTATATTTTTGACATAAATAGCTAACTGTCTCGAAATATTTCTTATCTTTTTCAGGTTTGGAATCTGGAGGGGAGATCAATAGCTTGTAATTTACAGTGGGAATCCAATGTAACTGCTTTCTCTGTAATCAGTGGCTCCTCATTTATGTATGATACTGATAAGAATGTGAATTTGTACTGTCTGGTGCAGCACACCACCATGGGGGTTGATATTGCGACATGACACTTGTCTGTCTTCCATTCTAGGTATGTTGGTGATGAGTATGGATTAATGTCTGTTCTGAAGTATGATCCAGACAGTGGACAGCTTATGCGACTGAATTATCAACTATCTTCAGATGCTCTTACTGGTAAGTACTGGAAAGACACACAAATATTGCTTAAAACCTAGGCATGAATAGTTTTCTGTCTGTTTATTTACTTTGTTGGTCAAAAGAAAAAGTAAATCCCATTTAGTAATTTATAATTTCAATTATTGTTTTCCTTTTAGTCCTATATTAGAGTCATTGATCATTTTTGGTTTGCTTGTGATAACTTGGATGCTATTCTGAAGATTTAAATTCACCTCGATGAACACTTATAGTATGCCCATAAAGATATGGACACGCACCCCTCGTATAAACTCAACTCAGAAGCCTTTTTGTTTCTTCCACAGAAGCAACTGGATTCTCACTCTCTAATTCGCAACCCATTGTTGGACTTTTTCCTCAACCCTATTCTTCTGGAAACAGGCAAGTTGTGATTGCTCTCTAGCTCTCTTGTTCAAGTTTAATAGTGTACAGTTGGGAGAGAATAATTTCATATATTATTCACTCTGAGAACGTAATATATATACAGCTACAATGTTAACGTAAAAGGAAAGAATAAATCCTAATCAATCTAGGAATCCTAATCAATATAGGAATATACTTATAATATATTTCCTAAATAGATAATATTTACAATATATACATATACTCTTTACACTCCCCCTCAAGTTGGAGTATAGATGTTAATCATGCCCAACTTGTTAAGTATATAATCAATTCGAACTCCTGTTAGGCCTTTTGTAAAGATATCTCCTAGTTGCTCCCTAGTCTTGATATATCCGGTCCAAAATTAAATTTTCTTGAATTTTCTCACGAACGAAGTGACAATCTATCTCAATATGTTTGGTTTGTTCGTGAAACACTGGATTAGAGGCAATATGAAGAGTAGTTTGGTTGTCGCACCTCAACTTTGCTAGCAATGAAATCTTAAGACCAACTTCATTCAAGAGTTGATATATCCACATAACTTCGCACACAGATTGTGCCATAGCTCTGTACTCTGATTCGACACTTGACCTAGATACCACATTTTTTTTCTTACTCTTTCATGAAACTAAATTCCCTCCAACAAATACACAATAACCGTTGTAGATCTTCTATCATTTTTAGAACCTGCCCAGTCTGCATTTGAGAAACACTCAATGCTCCACGTCCAGAGGCACCTTTTAAATAACACAAAATCTGTTCCAATGATTAACTATAGGTGTAGTCATAAACTAACTAACAACACTAATGGAATAAGCGATATCAGGATGAGTTACAGTAAGATAATTCAACTTCCCAACAAGTCTCCTATACTTTTCGGGATTTTCGAACAACTCGCCATCATCTTTTGCAAGTTGCAGATTAGGGGTAATTGGCGTACTACATGTCTTGGCACCCAACTTCCTCGTCTCTGCTAACAAATCCAATATGTATTTCTTTTGAGATAAGTAAATACCTTTCCTACTCCTAGTGACCTATACCTCTAAGAAATAAGTCAATTTCCCCAAATCCTTTGTGTGGAACTAGGTATGCAAGAAGGATTTTAGAGATGAAATTCCTTCATCGCCACTCCCAGTAATGACGATATCATCTACATACCCCACAAGAAGAATGATGTCAGTTGTAGAATGTGTATAGAACATAGAGTGATCACACTTTCTCTTCTTCAACCCAAATCGCTGAACACTCTCACTAAATTTTCCAAACCAAGCTCGAGGACTTTGCTTTAGACTGTACAAGGACTTTTGAAGATGGCAAACTTTCCCCTTGAGCAACAAACCCATGCGGTTGCTCCATATATACTTCTTCCTGAAGATCACCATGTAAGAAAGCATTTTTGATATTCAGTTGGTGAAGAGGCCAATCATAAGTAGCTGCCATGGAAATGAATAATCGAACAAAAGTCAATTTAGCAACTGGTGAGAAAGTATTAGAATAGCCCACACCATAGGTTTGAGCATATCTCTTAGCAACCAATCGTGCTTTGAGACGAGCGATTGACCCATCCAGATTCATTTTCACTGCAAATACCCATTTGCATCCAATAGCTTTCTTCACATCAGGCAAATCAACCAACTCGCAAACACCATTGTCATTGAGGGCATTCATTTCCTCAATCATAGCATTGCACTAGCCAGGATAAGATAATGCTTCCCGAACAGTTTTAGAAATAGAGATAGAATCTAGAGAGGCAATGAATGAACAAGAAGAAGATGACAAGTGATCATAAGAGACAAAGGAAGAAATGGGATATGTGCACTGGTGTTTACCTTTCCGAAGAGCAATAGGAAGGTCAAGATCACTCGTATTTGGATCTGATGTCGAAGGACCTAGTACAGGACATGTGTCTCGAGGATCTTGTCTTCTCGAGTGCACATGAACGATAGGTGGTTTAGCAGATACAGGGGCCACAGGTATTGGAACCACTGGTGGATGTTCAGAAACTGTTGTTATGGTATACACTAACAAATCATCTTCCTCCCCTTGATTCCCATAAGTAGTAGACATAGGAAAAAATGGAGTGTTTTCTAAAAAGTAACATCAATAGACGCACCATATCGATTAAGACTAGGATAGTAACACCTATAACCTTTTTGAAGATGAGAGTATCCCAAAAAGACACATTTTAAAGTTGGGAGGGAATAATCTCGTATATTACACTCTGAGAACGTAATATATATACAACTACAATGTTAACGTAAAAGGAAAGAATAAATCCTAACCAATCTAGGAATCCTAATCAATGTAGCAATACACTTATAATATATTTCCTAAATAGATAATATTTACAATATATCATATACTCTTTACAAATACACATTGTGTGTCTTAAATTGAATGAATATCTTGAGAAGAGATCTAACGTTTGAAGGAATTTTCACTATTTTCTCATAAGTGAACTTTCTCATGAACTTTTTAACTGAATGGTGGTGCTCCCTGCGAGTTGGTCCTATGTCATGCCTTTCATAATGTTTTCTGTCTTAGCAGATTAGTGCCAGGGCTTGCGCATGAGGCCAAGAGATCTATTTCAAATATATTCTAATGATGTTATAATGGTAGATGCGATTGTAAAAGTGGGATGGAGGGACCTTGGGACAAAAATGAAGTCATAATTATTATATTCAGACTTTTATGGAATGTTATCATTTCCCAATTCTATATTTGCAGGCTATTAATTGCTTATGCAAATGGGGTTATTATTCTTTGGGATGTGGTTCAAGCACATGTGGTGGTTGTTCGAGGTGCTAAGGTCCTCCAATTGAAAAATGAAGTTGATCCTCCAAATGATGTAACTGTAGATGATCCACCTTCCCATGACTTGGATAAAGAGATCAGTGCTCTTTCCTGGGCATCTGCTGATGGGTCCATTCTTGCTGTTGGATATATAGACGGCAACATTTTGTTCTGGAATATGTCAAAATATTCATCTGTTAAAGAACAAGAAGCTGGGTTGTCACCAGATGTTGTCAAGCTGCAGTTGTCTTCTGCTGAAAAGCGGCTCCCTGTCATTGTTTTACACTGGTTGGAGAACAATAAATCCCGCAGTCATGGAGATGGTCAGCTTATAGTGTATGGTGGTGACGAGATAGGATGTGAAGAAGTTGTTACGGTGGGTTTCAACTTGTTTCTTTACAGATAATTATTTCAGTCCCTATTATATAATACTTTTATAGAGGTTTTGCCTCTAAAATGTTAGGGTTTGAAGCTACTTCCATCTTTACTTTCTAGGTGTTGATCTAGGAGAAGCACTCTTAGGCGTTATTTGTTCGATATCTTTACGAGGTGATCAAAATATCTAACAAGCATAAAATATTTTGTACCCTTTTTGTTAGGTCGGTGAAATGATATCCAAAGAAGATTTATCTGGAAGAGTAAAAAAAGGAAAAAAAAAGAACGGGGAAGATATATTTACCACATTTTTGGTTCAAAAGAAAAGTTTTTCAGTTAATAAATGACAGTGATATGTGAACAGTTTGATGTCCTGCAAAAGCTAAGAATTCCATATTCAGATGTATTGTCCCTCATTATTCCTGCTTATGCAATCCATATGTTAAACGAAATAACTCAACCTCCAATACCTTTTCAGAAGCCAAAAGACACCTAGGCTTGTATACTCTCTGAAGTTGGTGTGATTTGGACTGTGATAAAGCTCACTAAATATACCGACAAAAAAAAAAAAAGGGTTTTCCAGTGAAAGTTCAAACTGATGATAGCACTCCACAGTAGTGGTTTAATATATTCTCAAAAGTTCTTTTGGGGCAGGTTCTGAGTCTTGAATGGTCATCTGGAATGGAAGCAGTGAAATGCATAGGTCGTGTGGATCTAACGCTTACTGGCTCTTTCGCTGATATGATTTTAATTCCATCTGCCGGTACAACTGGGAGTGATAGAAATGCTTCTCTGTTTGTATTGACGAACCCTGGGCATATAAATATTTATGATAGAGGCAGCCTGTCTTCCTCAGATTTGCAGCCCAAGAAGGAAATACCTGTCTCTGCTGTAAAGTTGCCTGCAGTGATACCAACTATTGATCCTTTAATGACAGTGGCTGAGTTTTTTCATATATATGGAAGCACAGAGGCCATAGGATCCAAGGTGATATGGTTTCCGTGACACACTTGCCTTTTCTCCTTGTCTTAGAAAATTTTATCAGGTGTCAAGTTACGTGAGTCTTGACTGACTAGTGATACTTCTTTTTCTAATTAGATAGCTTCAATGAGTTCAAAACTGACACAAGTGGTAGATAAAAACTGGCCCTTATCTGGGGGTGTAAGTAACCGTATATCTCTTGGCAAAGATAGCAAGGTCCAAAGATTGTATGTAGCAGGCTATCAGGACGGATCAATTCGAATATGGGATGCTACCTATCCAGTTTTCTCACTCCTTTGTGTTTTGAGAAGTGAGGTTAGAATTTTATTGAACTCTAGGAACTTACAAAGTTAGAAAGATAAAGAAGTTAATCTTCTTCTATTGCATCCCAATTCTACAGATTTTTGTCTTGCCTGTGTTAACACTTAATCTAAGCATTTGCTGATGAGTGGCAGGTTGACAGTGAAAACGTGGTTGGTACTGGTGCCTCATTGACAAAACTTGATTTTTGCTCCTTGACATTGAGATTAGCAGTTGGCAGTGAATGTGGTCAGGTTAGAAATGTTTCCTAAATAATCAGAAACTCAGTAACGAAACAAGCTTTCACTTGGTGCACTACTGCACTATTTATTATTTTCCTGGTTTAATCTCATGTAGGTCCAGCTTTACAACCTATGTGGGAGCAATGGAACAAGCATTCATTTTGTTACAGAAACCAAAAGTGAAGGTGATTTAAACTGTGTAGCACACTTCCTTCTGAATCCCTTTATTACAAGATTAATTTGATTGATTGATACAAATTTCAAACCACATGTTTACGACCCACAAGCTCGTCTTCTTTCAATATTTGATCGTGATGTAGGATTCTCTATAAGCTATGGGGTTCAACAATTTGATATTGATAGATTCATTTAAGAAAAAATGTTCAAATCCCATACGGGGAGCAAATGTGGTATTGTAGTTTTGTTGGTCCTCCGCTGCCTATCCCCCTGCGCCCCTGTCATGTTAGAATAGCTTAAAAACTTTACAGTTCTGGTTGATGAGACCTAATAGTCGCATTATTGTTAGACAAAGTGGCAAACTTGAATTATATGACCAAGTGTGTCAAGATGATCTTTGAAAAAGAGCATCCAGAAAATGGAGTGATTTTACCAAAATAAGTAAGGAAAATGTGGCTGTTGTGTCTTCTCAACTTAACATTAGTCATCATTCTTGCAGTGCGCAGTTCTGCTCAAATTCAAGGACCCAGGTGTGAAGCTGTTCTGATCCTTCACAAATCAAGCGTTCAGGCTCTGAAATTCACAAACAATGGCTCAAAACTTATTGTTGGATATGAATGTTCTCGAGTGAGTAATATCTTTCTCGGTTCCAAAGAGAAATGCATTCATTTCATGTGACATAGTGAGAGTACCTTGTCACATTTTTAGATCCCTCTTGACCCTGACTGCCTTACAGATTTTTCATTTCCTGCTCATGCATTGCATTCCGTCTTCTTGGTGCTTATGTACGCTACCTTTCTCTCAGGTCACAGTGCTAGATATACATTCATCATCTGTTACGTTTGTTACTGACTCCATACCCAACTCACCAGTGATATCAGTACTCTGGAGAGCTGTTGTCAACGAAACAGCCAAAAACACAAATGGATCTGCACCAAAAATTCCAGATAATGTTACAGGGGAACTCATGTTCATTTTAACCAAGGAGGCAAGTATCTATGTCATTGATGGCAGTAATGGAAGTATAATTACCTCAAAGCCCGTACAGTTGAAGAAAAAGACAACAGCAATTTCAATGTATATTATAGGCAAGTATCCCTGTTAACAGAGATTAAAATTCTGCTTCTTCTGGTTGTGTGCTTTGCTTACCGGGCTTTTATGCTTCAGAAAGCCATGCAGCAGTTTATAGGTCCGTAGATGAACAACAGTTGCTGGAGGATGGTGCTCTCAGAAATGAGGATGCCCAGGATGGTGCTCAAGGGAGTGAGAATTGTGAAACTGTAGATCACTCTCTGGATAAAAATCCCACAGTACCAAGTTTGAGGGAGCTATTTATTTTACTCTGTTGTAAGGATTCATTGCGTATATACCCTGCCAAGTCGGTGGTTCAAGTAAGTCTCTTATTTCTCATTGCCATGTGGTTGATTTTCTGCCTACTAACTAAAGGTGATATGGTTTATCAGGGAGAAAATAAATCTATTTTTAAAGTCAAACTTTCCAAGCCCTGTTGCTGGACCACCGTTTTCGTGAAAGATGAAAAAGTTCGTGGACTGGTAGTACTCTATCAAACAGGAACGATGGAGATCAGGTTAAAACACATTGTTTGACATTTCTGTCTTTTCATAGTGTATACCAAATTTCTGTTACAGGCACCGAGAACATCATAGCACCATTCTTTAGATCTTTATCAGAAGTGAACTTTAAAATATAGTGCTATGGTGGTTCTTGATAACATAAATTCAGAGAGGCAGAAACTGACCAGAAGCTTCGAAATGGCCATTCCTATGCAGATCTTTGCCGGATCTGGAATTGGTGAAAGAATTTTCTTTCATGACAGACTTGAGGTGGAATTTGAAGGCAAACATGGAAAGGATGATCAGCTCAACGGAAAATGGACATATTGCATTGGTAATTCTCTGATACTTGAGCTATTCTGGCTAGAAATAATTACTGCCAATGTCCTTTGGGCTACCAAACAGAACTTGGGTATACTCTTAACATGACTGGTAAATTGGGAATTTGTGCTGAAAAGACTCTGTTTACGTAATGTGTCTTAATGTTCTTATGGTTTTCTTCTTATACAGGCAAATGGCTGTGAGGTGGCATTTATTTCTCTGTTAGAAAGCGAAAATGATTTCAGGTATATCTTTATCATGTTCATTTCCAATGCTGTTTCACCAATGCTGATTTGGCCATAAGACACAAGGTTCCGAATATCCTGAGTGAATAGAATCTGTTTTTCCTCCAGAATCCCGGAGTCCCTGCCTCATCTTCATGATGAAGTGCTTGCAGCTGCAGCCAATGCTGCAATCAGTGTTTCCTCTGACCCCAAGAGAAAACAGGTGTGGATAACTGATATTTTGGGTTTTCAAATGTTTATGCTTGGAAATGTTCTTTAATTTCGTTCAACTGCTTGACTTGCCACTGCAGGGAGGTAATCCTGGCATTCTAAGTGGTATTGTGAAAGGACTTAGAGGACGGAAATCAACCAAATCAATGGTTCATGATACCAATTCTATATCCAATTTCAGTCACCTAGAGGACATCTTAATGCGGAACCCATTTCCGGAGCCATCAACAGCTACAGACGGACCTGAAGCTGCCGAGCTTAGTATAGGTTTTATGCCTCTCTCTCTCTCTCTCTGTGAACTATTTACTTAACTCAGAAATATTTCCGCACACCTTTTTTCAATTTTGTAAGAATGCTATCCTTTTTGTTCTGTGTGGCTAACAGTGACTTTTTGCAGATGACATTGAGATTGACGAGCCTGTGCCTTTGGCATCTACTTCAACCCATGAAGTAGATAACAAAGATAAAGGTACATAAGATGTTGCTTTCACTGATTATGAATTTGTGATGGGGACAGGCCTTGGGAATAATTGTTGAAATTCCATTTAATTTTGCAGACAAGAAAAGTGATCCCGAAAAATTATTTGATGATGATGCTGATATGAAGCCCACAATTAGAACAAAGGAAGAAATCATTGCTAAGTACAGAAAAGCTGAGGCAATTTATTAGTTGGTTTGAGCTATCACACCCGTACCAAGTTGGAGTGTTCTAATTGTTTTGCTGCGTGATCTGATCTTTTGACTTCAGGATGCCTCATCTGCAGCTGGAGAAGCAAGAAACAAGCTTCTGGAGCGTCAAGAAAAACTTGAGGTGATCTTAACTGTAAAAGAATAAGCCAAGCTAAAATACATAGAGCTTGGACTTATTCTCTCTCTCTCTCTCTCTCTCTGTGTGCACACGCACGCTAAAATACATGGAGATTTGACTTATCCTGTGTGATAATTTGAAAATAGAATTTCATGGAGCCTTAACCATGGAATGTTATCATTGTATTTTCTTTTCAGAGAATCAGTAAACGAACTGAAGACCTAAGAAACGGAGCTGAAGACTTTGCATCTTTGGCCAACGAGCTTGTCAAGGCAATGGAAAATCGTAAATGGTACCATATATAATTACATTTCAAAGCAATGTACCTCTACCAGATTGTCCTCTTGGATTCTACGCATCGCGTGATTTGCCCTTTTTGGCTGTAAGTAAAGCTTGCAGATATCAAGTCCTTGAATTTATCACTGATACTTAAGCAGCAACGACATGCAAATCCGTCCAGGAAAAACTGGAAGAGAGTGGGCCTTGGTATATAATTTATCTGTTAATAGCCTAAATATGGTTCCACTAGAATCTGAATTACCTAATATCACTTTGAAAGCTACTAATTGGTGCGTCAAGTTCGGAATTTTTCGACGGTGCTGTAGAAGGCGTCCGCTTGTATTTTGTATTGACAATGTACATAAGGTGTTCAATTTTGTATTACTAAAGTAAATATTGATCTCTATTGGTTACACTATTCATGCATCTTAATATTTCATGGATTTGGAGAAGTTGATAAGTCGCTATGTAACAGCGAAAAAGAAATTTGGTGCCCCAACAGATCAAGGTTGTTCAAAAATTTGGCAAAACATGGAGTTTAGCATTAGCATACATTTAAAGCTATTTGCCTTGAAAACAAACTAGTTTTACAACATCAAACACAAATCAACTCCAACATATTGTATCAGGTGACCAAATTGATCGGCGGTATATAATCAGGGTTCTGTAGGATATTACAACTATTATCGAGCCGGTTCAACTTCTAGATCCTTCTATGACCATTGCGCTCCACTAAAGGCCATCCACTACTCTTGAACTAGCAATCCTTCTAGCAATGTGATCTTTCAACTCTATCTCTCCAGGGAACCTGTTCTCCCTCAGTTTAGAAAATACCTACATCACACAAATTTAAAGATGCAATGATGTTCAGTAGAGGGGAAAAAAAAAACAAATAATAATGTACGAAACTTGTCCAATCGCCGTGTGATAATTAATTTTCCGGGGAAAGAATTGCCTTCAACTGTTCTCCAGAAAACATTTGACAAAGCTACAGTAACAATATTTTCCTAACTAGAAGCAAATACTTCCGGTATCAAGCTAGAAAATCCGGTGTCTAAATTATTGTAAAAATAATCTTGTGAAATGTGAAATGTTATTGTAAAAATAAGCTTTTAAGTTGTTTAGATGCAATAAGATCTTAGAACTAATAATATGTCAGTAATGAAATCGTTGCAATTAATACAGTTAAAAGTAAAGGAAATTGTAAGGATTTTCGAAAAAAAATACATCTACAACTCCGTTACTTCTTCTGGAAAAGCTCATCTTATGTTGTGACCTAATAAGTTCATTGCCTAAACATTCTATCAGACATCTTACAACTCTCATAAACATCTTATAAAACACCCTCGGAGTTTGATATCGAAAATTATTGGAAAAAAGAGCACAAACGACTGACGAAAGATAAAGAGGAACAATTACCAGTTCACCATTGCAGTACACCTCAAAAGCACCCGAACTCTGCAGGAAGGACTGAAGGAAGTTTCCGAGTAGCCAAGTGCTAGCCATGCTCCCAAATCTGTTCGCACGCATGGAATGGTACCATTGGGGCGGCGCAGCGAACCCTAATCTCGGAAAAATTTGCTCACCGCCCACTATAATTCCGATGACACCAAACTGAACAATCGGGACTATTTTGCTCAACACTCGTTTAGGTAGAGGAGGAGGGTAATTCGCAAGGACAACATGGATTCCAGGAAATTGAGTTTCTAACATATTCTTCATCGTGACAGCAGTCCCTCTGCACAAATTATATTACGGGTCAATTATATCGTCCTCCCCTATAACTACGAGTACTTACACGCACTTCCCCTCTTAATTTTCAAACTACAAGTACCCTCTGCTAATCATCAAAAATTGATTAAAACTGAGAAGATTTATTCAGTTTTCGGATAAACAATCCTTACATGAGAGAGCAATTTGAAAAGCCCACTAAATTTAATGATGACATCATTTAACTATGTGCATTAATCACTTACAAAAGTAATTATACAAACAATATAGTTACAAGGTATTATTGCCAACGCTAACTGTATTAGAAAGGTATGCATATGGAATTAAAGAGACTATTACACAGGGAAGTTAAGCACAACATAAATATTCTTAGCTAGTAAAAATCGATCAATAAAGAAAAAAGGAAAATGAATATATAATAATACCTGTAAGAACAAGAAGAACAGAAGTCAATGCTAACTGTGTTTCCCAAACCAATCCCACTAGTTTTCTGCGAAAGAAATTTAAAACAAAAATCACATTAAACGCTCAAACAAACATAGAACTATGATTATCAACAAGAACAATTTTGACTTATTATGGAGATATGAGTGCTCCAATTAGATCCCAACTTCAGCTTGGGAAAGTGAAAATAAGAGCAAAATTATTCCAATTGAGCACAGAAAACACTAAAATAAAATCAATAAATTAAACACCAAATTGTTCCTACTAATAATATGCCAACTATTTCCCTCGCGCATTTCTCCAAAACGTATCAAAGAATAATTAAAAAAAAGTATGTTCGATAACAAATTCCAATTCAAAATTCAATAAACTGAACTTTTTTTTTCACAGAAATCGATTATTGAAGTTGGATCAAACCTGAGTAGGAAACTCAAGCGATGGCTGTTGTTGTTGGATTAGAGGCTGTGCATCGGACTGATGGCGGTGGTGGTGGTGGGGCGGGTGGTGGTGGTGAGGGTGGTGGTGGGGCGGGTGGTGGTGGTGGTGGGGCTTCGGCGGCGGCGGAGAAAAGAGGTGGACGACGTCGGAGCAAAAGAGGACAAGGGGTAGACCCACCAATAGAATCTGTGCCCGATCCATATTTTCGCCGGAGCTCCGGATATGTTCTCGAAGAAGAAAATAAAATGCACAATTTCACATTAAAGCCATTTAAATATATCTTTTTTTAAGCTCAGTTTATTGGGGTCGTGTAATGCCTTTGATCCAAATCCAACGGCTTAATTTTGATTGGGCCTTTTGTTGTGCAAAACCACTCTTGACAAAGGCCCATTCTTTAGATGAGACACACTTCTTCAATAATAAGGAAAAATACTAAAAAAACCATCAAAATAAATTTTTATATCTACAGAGTAGAAAACTCATGAAATTAATTTTCTAATATATCCTTAAATTTTTTTATTCCAAAATACCCCGTAATTAATTTTTTGACTGAATTATCCTTAAATTCTTATACTAAAACAACTTAATGAATCATTTTTCTAATATATATTTTTTAATTTTTTTAAATTAATTTGTACCAATGATGGTTTCAATAATGTAATTTTGTCAAAAATTTTAATTATTATGTATGTAAATTATGAAAAACTTTTTTTTTCCTCAAATTTAAAGATACCTAAATTATGATTCATAAAAAATATGCTTACGAAATTGATATAATGGACAACAACGCTATAATCTTTGAAAATTAATTTTAATAAATAGATTTTTTCGCATGTGGATCAGCAAAGGTAAGTAATAGTAATTTATAAGTAAATATATATAAAAAAATAATATAAGAAATTTAAGGGTAATATTGTCTCAAAAAATGTTAGAAGTCAATGACTAGGTTTTTTTAAAATGAAAATTTGATGAAAGGGATTTATAGGATTGAAAAATTTATTGCTGGCTTTTTGAGATATGAAAATTAATTTAAAGGCTTATTTGTAATTTTCTCTATATTGGAGGTGCTTATAGTTTATGAATTTCTTAAAGTATTGTATAATGGTTGAAACTTGAAAAACTGAAACAACGAGGAAACTGATAATACCCAACATCTTATTTATTTATTTTTGTTTTTGCAATGCCCTGTTGGGTTTTTTCTCTAATTTATTGGTCTCACATATTAATTTATTGTACATTGCTATCTCATTAAAAGGAGCCCAATTATGTGATCCATTTAAGAAATAAATTTAATGGGCTTACAGAAATATTATATTAAGTATGGGTCTTTTATGTGTAGAAGCCCGGTCAGACTTTAATTATGTTTGATGGGCCCATAATTAAAGTATGACATATTAGGCATATTAGGGCATGGTCCCTAAGCTAGAATAGAACGACGTTTTTCTCTTCTGCCCCATCTAAGAGAGAATAAAGAAAATCACGCCGTCTTTCTTGGCTTAGAAGACCACTAACCCTAGATTCAGTTCTCTTCCGCATCTATCATGGATCGAGGTTAGTGATTTATGATTTAAGCATTATTTGATTGTTTACTAAAGATCCTGTGGTTAATCGATTCGTAGGAATCGTATTTTGTTTTATATTATGGATTATTCGGTTTGAATCCATATCTTGTGAAACGTTTTCAACAAGTGGTATCAGAGCAGGACTAGTAAATAATCAAATATGTTTTATTTTGATTTATTCGATTGTGATTTGATGTTTTGAGCATACTTTAGTTAAATCTACAATATGTATATTTATGTTGGATATATATTGGAGATGTATGTTCATATTCGTAAATCCTCTTTGATTTCATGTTATTATGTGGTTTAATTTATGTATTCATCTAGGACAAAAGAAATCAATCTATAAAGTTTTTTTTTTCGGATGATTTCTTGATGATTCATGAAACTGAGTTGCTGTTCAAAAAAAAAAAAAAAAAAAATCTGTTCTTGTGTGACCAGCGGGGTTCGAATGCGAGACCATGAGGAAAGGCAACGTGTTCGAAACCGCTGGGCTATTGCCCTTCTTGATACGTGGGTTGCGCATTTTTTATATTTGTTTTGGATCACTGGATCTGTAAGGAAAATTCAATTCAGCATATGTATGTTTTTATTTTGGGATTGAACCAAAAGTGAACTCTTGAATTAGAACGGTATATCGGCTGGAAACCCGGACGGCCAGACGAAAAGAATCATCTTTGATGATTCGTGTCCTGGTATAACAACGCCACGTACAGTTCGAGTTAAAAAATAAAATAAAATAAAATAAAATAATTGTTTATAGTATGCACACTACTTGACCATATTGCTATTACAACATAGTTTGTGTATTTAGCTTTATGTATAAAGTTTTCTTTTAAGTAGTGCATTTGAGATTTAGTTATTTTGTGCCTATTTTGAAATTGTATATATTGAACTAATATGTTGCCAAAGCAACCTCTATTAGGTAAAATTTATCACTTTTGAAAATATAGGCATGTTTCATCTATGCAAAATAATCGGCCCAAAGGAAGATTATTTTGGCCAGATGGTTAATATTTATGAATATGTTGTTCATAATCTTTTATCTATGCGAAATAATCGGCCCAAAGGAAGATTATTTTGGCCAAATATGATATTCATAAATATGTAAGTTGTCCTATTAGCTTCATCTATGCGAAATAATCGGCCCAAAGGAAGATTATTTTGGCTAGATGGTTTATTCATGAATATGTGAATTTTGTGTTATTTTGTCTATGCGAGATAGTCGGCCCAAAGGAAGACTATTTTGGCAAGACAAAGGATAGTCATAAATATTAAAATTATCTTGGTTCACATGCTGGCAATTGTCGGTCCAAAGAAAGGCATATTGCTAGGCCGTTTTCCAATTATGAAATATTTATGAATTATGTGATACCATTATGAGTTGTTATTTTTGTCAAAAGACTAAATGGCAATGTCGTGTTGGGTATTTTAGGAAACTATCAATATTCATGAATTATGGATAAATGTACCATTTACAAGTTGTTATTTATGTCAAAAGACTAAATAACAATGTTGTGCTAGGTAACTTGAGATGGGCCCACTTGCATGTAATGTGTTTAATATATTTATTATTCACACTTGTGCATGCTTTATACAGTTGATTTACTTTGAGCGTATTTAATTTTCTTTATAGTGCCTTTAATATTTGCCATTATGAATAACATCCCATGTGCTTAATAGCACAAATCTTGAGAAATAGAAAAATGCACTTTATGATGTGCTTGGTTGCATAGACTTGACTATATATTAGGATTTGATAGTCCTGCGAATCTAATCATTAGTATTAGTACTATTGATAGAAAGCCGCATACGAGAAGTAGGATCAATCAAATTATATTAGTCTAATAGTCATGCAACATTTAAATTTCCGGTATCGATAAGGCGTCGTATTTTGAGAAAGAAAATACCAAAGTTTCCAAAAGCAAAGATAGAAGACCGATTCGTTCCAGCGAAAAGGTCAAAATGGGCATTATCCTTAGAAAGCTCATTTCAATGCGGTATAAATGCAAAGGAAACATAAAGAAGTACATCAAAGGATAATCCAATCTTGTAATAAATATGAAGGTCCTTAAAAGTTTGAATGTTGAAAAACATTTTTGTGGACCTAGTTTTAATCAAGAAAATGGATGAAGTACTAATTTGGCAACAATTTCTCAATAAACTATTGACATTAAGAAATGAAGAAGGACTTATGTTAAAGAAACTGCAGAACTTGTGATATTCCAACATAAAGTGCAAAAGAAACATAATTCAATAGTTATTTGTTACTTTTGCAAGAAAGTTGGTCACCTAAAGAAGCATTGTCCCAAATAGGTTAGTGGGTGTGCGAAGAATATTGACTTCTCAATTTTGTTTGTTTTATTAATTTGACTTTAGTACTTCATACTTTAGGATTAATTAAGGTGTCTAGTGCCAATTGGTGTTGAAAGATACATCTATATGGAAAATGGCAACAAGGCTTTGTTGAAGGCTATTCGTGTCTATAATTCTCTCTTGAATACTGGTTTGTGTTTGAATTTAGAGAAAATTTTTGATTACGCCATCAATGAGATGGAATTTAGTTCCTATTTCCTATTTGGACAAATTCAGACCCACTTGTCCTTTTGGAAATGACATTTTCAGTATTTCTCTAAATTTAAATATTAACGGAACTTGTATTCTAGTTTGTTATATTGTGAATATTAGATACCGATAGCTTTAACATAAATAAAAAGACTCCTTTGAAAAGTAACTTTGGTACTAAAGCCAAATTGGATAATAAGAATTCATTTGTGTGACAATATAAGCAATTAGGTAATTTCTCTGAATAGAGAATAAATATGCTTATGTCAAAGGAATTCTTGGTTTTCTTATTCTTCAGACTTAAAAAAAAAAAAAAAAAAAAAAATGTGTAGAATGTATGAAGAATATATATATATAAAGAAAACAAGTGCGAATAGGAGTAAAGAATCTCTAGAGTTGATACATGTAGACTTTTGTAGATCATTCCCTACGGCATCATGGAATGGATAACAATTGATATCAACTTATTGATGATTACTCCGATGTGGTTATTTGTACTTGATTATTTAGTAGTCGTAATCTTCGAAAATAACTTTTAGATGGGACACTAAAGTTTACAATTAATAAAATAAGGCAAGTTCCAAGCAAAATAGTAACGAAAATCCCATACAGTTGTGGATGGAACAAGAAGTCTAGTATTAGACACTTGCATGTCCAGGGATGTCCAGCTGAGGCTAGGCCTCACAGGCCTAAGTAAGAATAAACTGGACTAAAGAACAATAGTTACTATTTTGTAGGATACTTAAAATCGAAGGACTTTAAATACTATGATCCCTTACATATGTCTTTTTTCAAAATAGAAAATGCCAAGTAAATAGAGGTTGTTGGTTATAGTGGGAGAAATCAAAATAGCAAGGTTGTGTTTAAAGAGGAGTGTGTTAGCATTCCCACTACGGTTACAACTGAAAGGGATTGGATAGTTTATCCTAGTACTCTTTAGCTTGTAAATTGGGATATTACGTAAAACACAACTATATTTGAAATGCCCACTAATCAAGTAGGGAATCATCATCTATTGAAGCTGATGAACCCCAACAACTTCAAATCTAGAGTGCCAATAAGGAGATCCATCGGATGAAGGAGAAAAATGATTTCAGATGACTATATCATCTATCTCCATGAACACAAATTTGATATGAGATTTCAAGATGGTCCTACATCTTTTAGTTAAATCAAATTGTGTTTGAATTCTGATGCATGGATCAAGGCCATGAATGAGGATATGAAATTCATGAGGGGTAATGGTATTTGGAATCTTGTCAAGTTGCCATAGGGGATGAAATTCATTGGTTATGAATATAATTTCAAAACCAAGCAGAATTCAAATGGTAACATTGAAAGATGTAAAATATGCCAATGGATTTACTCATCAGGAAGGCATTGATTTTAAAGAGACTTTCTAGTCGATTTAGACAAAAGACTCTCTTAAAATTGCTATGGCACTTATGGCTCATTATGATCTAGAGCTGCATCAAATGGACATAAAGATAATGTTGCTTAATGGAGATGTTGAAGATACAATATACATGGTGCAACCAGAGAACCTTGAGTCCAAAGACTCAAAGCACCTAATGTAAATTGAAGAAGTCCATGAACTATCCGTCTAGGCATTCCATTCGTGATACCGAAAATCTGATGGGGTGATGACCTCTTTTGATTCAAGGAAAACACCTTTAATTAGTGTATATATCTCAAGATTAGTGGGAGCAAATTTACCCTCTTGGTGTTGTATGTGGATAATAATCTACTCGCAAGCAACAATATAAGCCTATTGCATAAAAATATACTTAAATGCAAAAAGTCCATATTGGTAATGTGCTTAGCTATTTTGGTATGCAAAATTGTGCACCAGGGGACACCCCTATAGCAAAGGGTGATAAAGCTTTATTTACTCCAATTTCATAAATGCATTTAGCATACGTAGTCGGGATGTTAGGCGAATATTTTAGTAACCCAAAAGTGGATCATTAAAATGATGGGTTATGAGGTATCTATAAAGAACAATAAATATATGCTCGCTTATTGAAAATAAAACCACTTAAAGATCGTGTGGTATTTCAATTCAGTCGTTTGTTGGATGCTTGGATAGCAAGAGATCCACATAACGTTATGTATTCACGATAGTTGGAGAAGCTACTTCGGAAAAGTGTTAAGACACTAATAGCTTTTCAATTATGAAGGTTGAATGCATAATTAGCTATAAGACATCCAATCAAGGAATATAGCTTGTATTTATCACTAGATTGAAAGTGATCAATGGTGTTGACACTATAAAGGATCATTTTTGATAATAAGGCCTCCAAGCTATATTCGAAGAACATCTAGATTTTGGGAAAGTCTGATATATAGACATTAATTTTCTAGTTGTGAATAAATAAGTTCAGAGTATTCGGGTGTCAAAAGAGCATATGAATACAAACTCAATAGTTTAAAGCTTACTAAGGAATCACCACTTAAAGTGCTACGTGGTTATTTCATGCTCTTTGTACATGTTTTTTATGGTTATGTTCTGTACAGACTAAGGTTTCATAATTAATTGAATATTCTGAAATAAGGATATTAACTTTCCACTGCGGTTTTGCATAAAGATTGGAAAGTGTTGAGGGACTCTTTGAGTCATAAGATAGGACCAGTTGGAAATAGACATGATTGAGATCACGTTACATGTAATTTCCATGCTATACATCCATGCTTGATCTATGTCATTAATTTTGCTAGTATTGTGACCATTGTTCGGTTTAGTTGCGAGTTATGTGACGAAAGCCGCTTTGATCCTGTATTAGCACAATTGATGGACCAGATTGTTTTGGGATATTTCGAGGCTGAGATGGCATAAAGTTTGCGCGCACTAAGGTTTCAACTATGTACAATTTTCGGAAACATATGTGGACCAAGTGGGAGATTGTTGGGTTTTTTCTCTAATTTATTGGTCTCACATATTAATTTATTGTACATTGCTATCTCATTAAAAGGAGCCCAATTATGTGATCCATTTAAGAAATAAATTTAATGGGCTTACAGAAATATTATATTAAGTATGGGTCTTTTATGTGTAGAAGCCCGGTCAGACTTTAATTATGTTTGATGGGCCCATAATTAAAGTATGACATATTAGGCATATTAGGGCATGGTCCCTAAGCTAGAATAGAACGACGTTTTTCTCTTCTGCCCCATCTAAGAGAGAATAAAGAAAATCACGCCGTCTTTCTTGGCTTAGAAGACCACTAACCCTAGATTCAGTTCTCTTCCGCATCTATCATGGATCGAGGTTAGTGATTTATGATTTAAGCATTATTTGATTGTTTACTAAAGATCCTGTGGTTAATCGATTCGTAGGAATCGTATTTTGTTTTATATTATGGATTATTCGGTTTGAATCCATATCTTGTGAAACGTTTTCAACAAGCCCAATATTTTAAAGTACTAAAGACTAGACGATGGGCATGTGAGTTGCATTTTTTTGACAAACCTAAGCATTTAATCCAAAAAAAAAGTCGCAAAAGACTACAACACACATTTGTTTCTGTTTATGTGCTTCGTATTTTGGACATGTTTGATACTTTCTTTGTTCCATAATATTAGTTGTATTAGAGATTTTTTTTATCGCATAATATTTGTTAGTTTGAAGATTTCAAGAGAGAATTTATTTTTTTCCCCATAAATTTACCCTCATTTATTATTTTTAATGGAATTTGATGAGGCATGGGGAGGATAATTTTGTCAAATTATTTTAACTTTTAACTTAAAAAAAAGGTTATTTATTAGGGTAATTATTTTGTGTGAAAAAATTTAGGACGACTAATATTATGGGACATAGGACGTATTGTATTAGAAGTATAATGGACCCCATATTTTAAACATATGGTAAGTGTATTTGTTTTGAAATAAAAGTTATTTTAATTGAAATTCGCAAAATTTACCCCACAGGTGAAATTGTTATAGATCATATTATGAAATTTTAAATTCAGGACTGAATTTAAAGCCACACAACTCAAACAGCTCATAAGAAAATCAACACCAAATCAAATATGTTTATAAAGTAATTTCATAATGTGCAAACACCATATAAAAAATAATCAAATATGCCCTTTAGTTAATAACAAATTAAGAAGTGTTGGAATTGACATAAAAAAAAAAGGCTTAATTACACTTTTGGTCCTGTAAGTGAGACCCCATTTTCAAATTTGGTCCTATAAGTTTGATGGTTGCACATTTAATCCTGTATGTTGGTTCAATTCGACACATTTGATCATGAATTAACACATTTGGTCCTAAATTTTCAAATGTAGTCCTGTCTCATTTAGGACCAAATGTGTTAATTCAGGACTAAATGTGTCAAATTGAACCAACATACAGGACCTAATGTGTCAATTTAGGACCAAATGTGTCAAATTGAACCAACATACAAGATTAAATGTGCAACTATCAAACTTATAGGATGAAATTTAAAAAGGGAGTCTCACTTACAGGACCAAAAGTGTAATTTTATCAAAAAATAATTTTGAAATAATATTTGGTTTGGATACAATAATTACAGTATTTTAAAATATATTTTTATTTAAAATTATTTTGAAATAGCTTTTTAAAAAAGATTTTTTTTTGTTCTTTTTAAAAGACTCATTTAAATATAAATTTTTCATTTAAAAAAAAATATGATTTTTAAAAAATAAGTACTTATTCTAAAATGAAAAAAAAAATCCAGACGGGTTCTAAAATTCTCGCCCCCACCAAGAAATAGGAAAACGCATGGGAGTGCGTAACAGCGAAAATAGGATCCTTCCCCCAAGGAAAGTTGATATTCTTATACAGCAGTAATTGTTTATATTTTTTTTCCAGATATTTAACCTCCGATACATACATAAATATAATATATAATAGGGCGAATTACATCTACCTCCCCTGAACTTTGACGAAATTACAATTTAACCCACATTTTTTTATAAATTACAATAAACCCCCTTGTGGTATGTAATAATTACAAGTAATGGATGGAAAATATATAAAGTCCGTTTTGTTCTTTATTTTTTGCTAATATTACATAAGGTGCATTACATCTACCTCCCCTGAAATTTGAAAAAATTACAATTTAACTCACATTTTGTGTATATTACAATAAACCCCTGCGGTATGTAATAATTACAAGTGATGGATGAAAAATGTATAAATCCACTCTTCGCCTCAATTCCTCCACCTCTAGGCCAAAATTAACCTCACCAATGTGTTTTTCCATATCGAAAAGTTTAAGACCCGCTTCAAATTCACCGAAAAACTTATACGAAAACAGAAATCCGCCACTACTTCATTGCTGCCGCAGCTGCCGCGGCCGCTGTTCCTCCACCGTCCAACGAAACCCGAAACTACCACCGCCAACATGTTCCTCTCGTCGCGGTGATCGATTTTGACATACAACTTGGGCGATTTGGAGAAGAAATGAGTGAGTTATGATGAATTAAAAGTGTAAGATTTTTCAATTTTCATGTGTATATACATTGCATATGTATGTATCTAGATCTCTCTCTTCTCTCACCTATCCGTCATTTTCAACTCTTAAAAAGACAATTTTTTTTTTTAATAATATTACTCTTAGCCCCACAAAGATGTACTATATAACATACAACCCCAAATATTTTCTATATATTATAAAAAAATCCCTCAAGGGTATTATCGGAACTTTACATACAAAAACCAACGGAATCCTAACGATCCTAAATGGTTGGGGTAAATTGTTAGATAGAATATACCTCAAGGGGTTTATTGTAATTTATAAAAAAATATAAATTGAATTGTAATTTCATCAAATCTCAGAGAAGGTAGATATAATTGGCCAATATAATATATATATCATGGATTCTCAAGAACAATTCATATTATTATAATAAACAAAGATATTTTTCTTGTACCTCTCTATAACAATCTTCACTTCTTTCTTTCTTTTTTTTTTCGTTACCTTCATTCATCGGGTCTCCAATGGCGAGTCGGGTTTTATTAGAATATGGAATCAGACCACTCCCCCAAAATTCTCGGAAACCCAGAGCAGGTTTCATCTCAAACTCGATAAAAACCAATGCCCACTTCGTAAATGATGGATTTATTGACAAAAACAACAGATTTTCGGATCCAAGATTTTTCCCCGTAGCAGCATTTAATGGGTTATCAAGAACCAGACAATGGGGCCCGAAAGTGAACGCCATATCAAATTTTTTGGATCCAAATCGGGTCGAAGATGAAGAAGATACCGGCTTTGATTATGGGGCTCCGCCGCCATTCAAATTGGGTGATGTAAAAGCAGCAATTCCAAAGCATTGCTGGGTTAAGGATCCGTGGAGGTCTATGGGTTATGTTGCGAGAGATTTGGCCATTGTTTTTGGTTTAGCAGCTGCTGCAGTTTATCTCAATAAGTGGTACATTTGGGCTCTTTATTGGGTTGCTCAAGGAACCATGTTTTGGTCACTCTTTGTTCTTGGACATGATTGGTATATGACTATATTCATATATGTCATGTATATGTATATTCATTGTGGGTGATATAAAGGTGCCTTATATATATATATATATATTAAATATTCAATCTTGCTTCTTCAAATGTGGTGTTTTTTTTGGTTTCATTTTGAATTGCAGTGGCCATGGGAGCTTTTCAAACAACCACAAGTTGAATAGTGTTGTTGGTCATCTCCTGCATTCTTCAATTCTTGTGCCTTATCATGGCTGGTAATACATTTTTGCCTCAATAGTCCAATCATCTTAGGTTTTTATGGGCAAAAGAAGAGCATTGAAGATTCATTGAACCAACCAAGAAATTTAATTTTTTTTCGATTAATTTGCAGGAGAATAAGCCATAGAACTCATCATCAGAACCATGGACATGTTGAGAACGACGAATCATGGCACCCGGTTAGTTGCCATTTTCTGTTATTAAGGTTTTTTTGTCATTATATTTTCTAATCCTGAAGTATATTGACCTCTGTTTTTTTAACATTTTTATGTTTAAATTTTAGTTGTCTGAGAAAATTTACAAGAACTTGGACAATAGCACTCGAACAATGAGGTTCACCGTGCCTCTCCCTTTGCTTGCATATCCTATCTACCTAGTAAGTATGCTTGCTTGTTTGTCAATTAGTGTCTTAGTGACCTGTTTGGGAGTTCGTTGAGATGTTTAAAACTCATGTTCATCTCATAGTGGAATAGGAGTCCAGGGAAGACCGGTTCTCACTTCAATCCAAACAGCGACTTGTTTACCCCGAACGAGAGGAAAGATGTGATCACATCGACTATTTGTTGGACGGCTATGGTTGTGTTGTTCGTGGGATTGTGCTTTGTGATCAGTCCGATTCAACTGATGAAACTATACGGCGTGCCATACTTGGTAATTTGCAAAGATTACATCTTGGTTCTTGGTTCAAATAAATTATCCATCCAAAAAGGGGAAAAATAAGAAGTGGTAGCTTTTACAAATCTTCTAAAATTACTTTTTGTTTTTGTTTTAAGTGTTTTGTCATGTGGCTGGATTCAGTTACTTATCTGCATCACCATGGTCATGAAGATAAACTTCCTTGGTATCGTGGGAAGGTATTGATTCCTAGCTTTATGCTTCTATCTAGAGGGCTTTTTTTGGCAAGGGATTTTACTTTTTCGAAGTGCTTAGTTTTAGAAATTTTGGTAAAAGTAGTTAGTTGTCAGAGCATGGTAGTTCTTGAAAGTAAAGCTGGTAAACATTGCTTAATATTATTATTGGTTCCTTGGTTCTTTCTGTTTCCTATGGTAGGCATGGAGTTATCTCAGAGGAGGGCTCACGACATTGGATCGCGACTATGGATGGATTAACAACATCCATCATGATATCGGGACGCATGTGATACACCATCTCTTCCCTCAAATACCACATTATCATTTAGTCGAGGCGGTGATTATCCTTGTATCCCCCATAATATCGGACGGGATCCCCTACCTCAAAACGATGCCTCATCTCATGCCCCATACTCCAAATTCATGACACGTGTAAAATCTAATTAACATAATTAAATAATTTACCGTTAAGTAAATCTTGAAGATTTACATGTGTCATGAATTTAGAGTATGGAGCATGAGATGGGGTATCGTTTTGGGGTAAGGGATCCCGTCCGCCCATAATATGCCTCAATAATGGACCTATAATAACAAAACTACCTTGTCTATATTTTAAAATTACAATTTAGTCCCTCCTAATTTTGCAGACGGAGGCGGCTAAGCCTGTGCTGGGTAAGTACTATAGGGAGCCTAAGAAATTGGGGCCGTTACCATTCCACCTCATTGGCGATCTGATTAAAAGTTTGAAGCAAGATCATTACGTTAGTGACACGGGAGATGTGGTGTACTACCAAACCGATCCTGAACTTGATGGCACGGCTAAATCTAAGTGATTCGCTAGAAACGAACGCCTTTCAGAGATGAAAGTTGTAATTCATTTGTTTCGCGACCGGGAAAAAAAATGATTTTTTTTTTTAGCATTGTTTGAAAGATATAGTGTTAATAGTTTGGCAAGATAGGCAGTATATTACATGCATTCTTGGTTGGAAAAGGGTATATATATATATATATATATTTATATGTACCTTGAGCAAAATATACATCTATTGTTCATGATAGAATGAACGGATCAAAGTTGGGGTGATGAAATTAATATGAACACGATTTGTTCATTCGTTGCCCTCTTAAGGGGAATGGCAAATTTTGCAATTGACGTGATTCGCTCTCTCTCTCTCTCTCTAATTTTGGAGAAATGGGAATGGGACATACTAGATGGTCGGTAAAAAAGAAGGAAAAAATGGCCTTGGTTTAATTATTTGATAAGTGTATTTAATTATTATTATTATTGTTATTTTTATTATGATTATTATTATTATTATTTTCCCCCTGATTGATCACTATCAGGAAGCACTAGACAGGTAGGTTTGCTGTAACTGCTGCAAAGTCATTTTCTATTATGTGATGGAATGGGAGTGCAAACAGTCATTTTTGGATTATTTTCAATTGAAAAGGTCGCATCGGCTTGGTACTAGGTCCAGTAGGTGGTCCATTGTTCATAATTGGAAAATAAAATATAATTTAATCAAGTGTTTGATAAATTTTAATTTTTATATATTATGACAAAAAAGGTTGAAAATTAAATTAAATTGAATTTTGTTATTGGTAAAAGTAAATTAAATATTAAAATAAAAATATGAGAGAAGATGGAAGAAAGTGAAGAAAGAAAAATAATATATTGGGTTGAAAAAAGAAGAGAAAATAGGAGGGAGAGAAAGAGAGAAAAGAGAGAAAAATAATTGTCAAATCAAATGCACTAACAGTAGTTATTAGATGGGTGTGTTGTTTTATATACAGTATAGATTTAATGCTAAAAAATTTACTATGCATAATATGTGTGTGTGTAGGTACATACACACATGTTCGTGGGCATTTGGATCAATGGACATATATTTCACTAATATTTGAATCCTAATAATGTGCGTGCATGTGTGGGTGATGTATGTACATATTATCAATATATGTGTTAGTAGATGTTGGTATATTATATGCATATGCAAAATAAAAATTAAATATAATTTAATCACTAAAAATAGGAAAAGAAAGAGTAAAAAAATATCAGACTAGATGCATTATGTAGCTATTAGGAGGTGATGGTGCTTTATAAAAAAGTATATACACACACACGCCTATTTAAGAAAAAACTCCTTGACACGTGTGCACACATATATAAGGCAAAAGAATGGAAATAAATTATTAGTTTTTGCCCTATGGTCCAATAGCAAGAAGGATTATTACATAGTCTATCTTATTATTGATATTTTGGATATATATAATGTTATGATTATTTATCGAAAGACAAGTACAAGTATTTTGAGATATAGCCTATATGGCTCCTTACAAAGTAAATTCTTATACTAAAACTAGAATATAAGAACCATCGTTGAAATATGTTTTGAAATTTCAACTGTGATATATTAAATTCGAATTGTATGAAGGATCTATAGTTAAAATATTTTGTAAGTGTATTTGATTTGATATTTTTGAATTTTTTAATTGAAACTCCTAAGATCACTCTAAGGAGAGTTTGTTGTGCGTGTAGGTGAGGGTATTAAATTATTATAAATAAATGAATCAAATACATCCAATTCGAAATATTTGTTTATTTAATTAGTTATTTACTTTAAGAAAGTTTGTTTGTAATCATTTGATTTACTTAAATTTAATTCCCAGTAAGCTCGAAGTGTAACAATCAATTATAAGGTAATAATCAATTATATTTCATTTAAATGTCAAAGTTAATATGAATTTATATTTTAAAATTTGGCAAACTAGAGGTCGAAAAATTGCTGTCGGCCGGATGGGGATAAAGAGCAGCGCTGGGGTGGGCTCCATCGGCCAGTTGAAATGAACCACTGGGAAAATTGGCCCGGCCCATAGTCAAAATTCAATGACACCGGCTACCGGCAGAACGAGGAATAAGTTTTATTAATTATTAGTAAACTAGAGACGAGAGATAAAACACTTGGGAGGAGTATGAGAGATTTGAATGGCTTTATTATGACTATGAATATTTTTTGAGATTTTAGTGACAGTTTTCTTGTTTGAATTCACACCCTAAATTTTTGTGAGTGAATATCATTATTTATATTTTTTCATTTCATAGTGATTCCTCTATTTGAGACTCGTACTTCATAACCTCATTCGAATAAGCGTTATTGATCCAAACACTTGCAGTCTTACATTCACCTTAGTTTTTGAAATTAAATTCTTATTGTGTTGTGCTGCTGTAAAAAAAAAATTATAAATTGTCTTATCCTGAAAAGAGTTATGATTGTCTTAATGCACCGATTAGTGGAAAAAAAAAATTTTTTTTGAAGGCAATGTCACCGATCTAGTCATTGAAATCGATACCGGTATGATACCTACCAATGGTTGAAATGACCAATATCCATTGCTAGAAAAAGATAAGTTTGATAGTTGATTCTTTATTTGTTTATTTTGGTATCAGTCGTGTTTGTAGCTTACTGGTCTAGAATATATATAATCATCAATTTGAGAATTTACTTGATAGTTGTGGAATTATATAAAGATAGGGGAGTTCTCTACAACATGGTAGAAGGTTGTAGAAGCTTAATTGTAGCTATAGTATTAAGATGATCTCCACCGTCTATTGGAGAAGTAGCTTGTATATATTGGGGTAGGTATTCATTTGTAGACCAACAAGTTTGAGTAGTGAGTTCGAGTGAATATAGTAAAGCATTTACAAGATAATTCTCTTGTGTGTCGTTCTTTCTAAATTTTTCACACACACGAGCAAGTTAGACAAGAGGCTAAATTAGTTAGTTCGTGAGTGTGACGAGGGGCTAAGTACCGTAATTGTGATGGGTATATAATGTTGCCACAACAAACTTGCCATCAAACCATAACAAACTGATAAAGCAAAGGAAACAAAGACAGAAAAAGTTCACGTTCTTTTTCTCATTGATAGTAGTCAATATATACTAGAGTAAAGAAAACCCTACCTTCCTAAACAAGTTACTAAAAATCTGTCTGCAAATATATGTTAAATATTATTTTATTATATTTACATTGCAAAATATACATTAAACAAAGTGCAAATATGGATGAAATAAATTAATAATATTATAGAGAAATAAACCTTGGAGCTCTAGTGGTATAAGTAGAAGTTTAAAGTTCAAAAAATTTGTTGTTATCAAGAATCTGGCATGTTGAACCAATAGGCATGCCCGCTATAAAATAATCACCAATCATTAAAGGGATTAATGTAATATCTAGCATATCAAATACAAACTTTCCTGCTTTTCTACAAATTATAATACCCTTGTTCATCCCAAAATTTTATTAAAAATGAGAACTTATTGATACACTTGGATAACGTCATCCTAAAAGCAAGAACAATTTGAGAAATTCAGCAAAATTTAAAATTATAACATCTATATATAATAATCAACAAAAGGGTAATATAAGTATGAAAAAAGATAATATTTTAACATAGTGCTGTTAATTTGTTGCAAGTCATGATCTAATCGTATCGACTCATGGGGCCATGCATGATTGCCAATCGGATCCAATACATATGGATATGATAATATGAAAAGCATTATGAGGCTGTGAATGTTGATAAATAATTCATCATGAGTTACCAGCATATTTAAATTTTTTTTTATCAAAAAACTTTTTAAATTAGATCATCAACAAAATATACGAACAAATCAAAATAGCACTAGAACAACAACTGATTAAATATACAATCCCTAGAGATACATTTTACATGATAACTGAACACACACACATGAGTGTGTGAGATATGCTAGCTATTAACTTAATCCCTTTGATCTCTGTATCAAAATTTAACATAATTTTGTTTACACATAATCAGTGTGAAAAGAATTTATACGATTAACCAAAAAACATACAAGCTTTTTCCTGTTAGATCATAGCCTTCGTTAGGATGAAGATCACGTGAGTACTCACATTTAATTTGAGAAAGCTAGCTCAAATTAACTATCTCGTACATTTGAGATATTTATCACCAATAATCATTCTTCCACAAATATCTAAATTTGAATCATGCATGCGTAACACAATTAAACTGTTCATACATAAGTTAAAAAAGTTCCTATTAATGTGTTTCTTGGTACAAATATTGCTATGTACGAACTATATATATATATGTATGTATTATACAAGTGATAAACTGATATTACATTCAACTGTTATCAATATATATCAACTCTACTGTATTCTAGTGAAAAATGATAATAACATAATGACAAATTACCAATGCTAAGAAAAAATAATTTTGCCAAGATGCAACGAAAATCGAATTCATGTAACAGGAGATAGTACCCCGCTAGTTATACTAAATTCTTATCCCTAAAAAAATCAAAATAAAAGAGAGAGAGGAAAAAAAGGCCGAAAAAAAGCTAGGTGCAATGAAAGATAACCTAGCTAATTTTATACGTGTGACAACTAATCTCTTTAACAATTACCCATATTTCTCAACTATTAACGATACTATTATAGAAATGAGAAAACATTGTTAAGTAAAAAATGTTTTTTTTTTAAAAGATGCAATGAAAATTGAATTCATATAACAGGAGAAAAATGCCATGTAATTAATTTAATTATCACCCAACCAAAACAACAAATAATAATAATAATAATAATAATAATAATAATAATAATAATAATAATAATAATTAGCCACGTACAGCAAAAGATAACCTAATATGGCACTTAATTAGACCTTTGGTTTGTGGGAATTATCATCATTTCACCTACAATAAAAAGCTCAAAATTAAACATTTTTTTTTTGGGTTTAGCCACCCGGTTCCGGCTCATTGGCCAACTAATCCGGATCGGATACTGCAGAGACCTATTACGGGGGCGATCCTTCCAACTCAGTTGCTCCATTCATAATGTCAAGGTTCGAACCCTTGACCTTACTTAAGGTAATTACCATCTGGACACTAGACCAACTGGTAGTTGGTATAAAATTAAACATTAACTAGTAGCGTAGGTGGTTCATATTGGATTAAAAATAAGAACAAAACAGGTAATTACCAGTAAATTGCGTAGTGATTACTCTACATAATGATGGCCCTAATGTGAATGCCCACCACCTTAAGTAATTGAATAATTAAAGACAATAATAATGTAATTAATTAAGTAGTAATAATGCATCCATTTCTGTGTTCAAAATCCGGAATATTCTCATCTATCATACATCTTCATTTGACTTTATGCATCACCACAAAATTTCTTGCTCTCTCTTTTTTCCAAGATTATTATGACATCATAAATGATGTAATTATCATTATGACATGGATTATAATGATACTTTACCAATAATCTTAAATGGTCTAGGATCTTTCAAAATCTGCCGTACAAATGTACAGTACATGTTATTAGCTAGGAAGACTCGTGAGAAAGCATGCCATATTTAGAGAGTATGAATCATAGTAAATATACGTATAATTAATTTTGATGATTATATTGGAGCAAATACTCCATATTATTAACTTTTCCTTCTCTAGTTTCTCCTTTTTACCCCTTAAAGGGGAACTAAATAAGTATCAAAATAATTTTTGGATGGGATATCAAATACATGTATATTTACCGATATTTAAGTAATTGATAATTACTTCAACACAAAATTTGATTTTTTTTATTAATTTATTTGCAGGAAATTTAGTATGTGTAGACTTTGGTTTATATATATATATATATATACACCCTATATATGCCATAAATTTAGCTAGCTAGCTATTCATTACACTAATGTTAATTTTTATTTGCTCACCAAAACACCTAGAAAACCCTATCTTCTATTTAGTAATTTTCTTATTTTTGTAAGAAGGGAAAAAGAAAACTCCTTAGTAATTGTCTTATTTTTCCTAATTTTCTTACTTTTCCTCCAAGAAATTGGAAATTTCAAAGCACTTGTGCATTCTAGTAACCTAAACTCCCTACCATATTTATATTTTCAACATTCCAGTAAAGACCTCCCTGCGATATTTATATTTTCTATTTTATTATCTAGACACCCCAAATATAAATAATCTAAACTCAAATATATATTAAGTTAAAATTTATACATTTGCGTTTCAAGTATATATGTGTTATATAAAATACGAAATGAAATAGAAATAGTTTAGACTATAAACTCCTCTTGCAACATATACAAAACACAGGTAATTTTAAATCACACGATATCAGAACTAGATAAAATTCAAAAAATTTGAATCATGAATTAGTAAAACTAGCTAGACAAGGGTTTCAAGAAAACAAACCTCTTCAAACACTTCCTATCCATCATCCCACACATCCCATAATAACAAGGGAAAAAAAAAGATCATAAAATCAAATTAAACCATAATATTAAAAAAACTCAAGATCAAAAAGAGAGGAGACAAAAAAAAATTAAAATTCCTTACATTACATGTCTTCTCTCCTAAGCTTGTTCAAAAGAGCTGTGATAAGAGCATCCCTTTTATCAGCTCTAGCTTCTTCCCTAATCCTCCTTTGTTCCTCTCTCTCTCTCCATCTCCTATCCATCATTAACCTCTCGTTCTCCAAAGCCTCCATTGTTTGTCTCCACTCCATCTCCTTCAATCTCCTCTCCTCTTCTCTCGCCTCGTACGATCTCAGCCATTGGATCTCCATCTGCATTTGTTGCTTCATGAAATCCTCCATCATGTCCCTCAATCCGCTTATGATTGATGATGAAGAGTTGTTAGTATTTGTGCTGATTCCCTTTAGTTTTCTCTTCTTTTTCGGGTTTTTCTCGGCTTCGCTGTCGTCGTTTTCGTCGTCCTCGTCGGAGGAGAATTGGGCGGACGACTTTTTCTTGGAAGTGGTGGCGGCGGCGGCGGCGGCTGAGGAGGTGCCGGCGCCGCCCCCCTCCGCCTCAAGCCAGAGCATTCGTTGCATCCGGGCGGCGAATATGGTCTGTAGCTCGTGGTAGAATGGGAACTGTTGACGCATCCCTTCGGCCTCCATTGTTTCACATCCCTAATATAAGTAAAACGCGTGCCGGGTCAAAATTAATTAATTGTAATTTTGTAATCTAATTTTCCTCATTTCATTACATGAATATATATATACATATATATATGTATTATAAATCTAAATCTATATAAATACAAGAAAATGATCAATCATTTTCAAAAATCGAATTCATTTCGTTCATATTTTAGCTAGCCCAGTTACTTTACAATTTTTTTTTTTTTGATACAATAGTTAATTTACAAATTAAAACCATAATGATCTCGTGCAAAATCATGTCAAATCGTTATTAATATTAATACATATTGAAATGATAAATTCATATCATTTATATGCGTGGGTTTGTGTGTGTGTGTGTGAGGAATTATGCAAAAAAGAAAAAATGGACATCTAATTTATATATCTATATATGTCATTCTTGATATGGCAGATGAATCACTTTATACTCATCCAAAACTAATTAATCACTCACAAAAAGAAAAAAGGGGCCATCTTTGATGAACTATAAATATGTGTGTGTGTGTGTGTAGATATAATACACGCACACACATGTGTGCGTGTTTGTGTGTGTACCTTGTATCGTGTGACGAGGTTTTTCCACTTGCACTTGCACTGCTCTGCGCTTCGGCTATAACCCTTTTCCTTCATCCGGGTCGAGATCACTTCCCAGAGAAGCTTATTACGTTTGGTCTCCATGAAAGTCGGGTCGAGTTCGGCCCGAATAACCAAGAAATCTCGGGTTTCTTGAATACTCCATTGAGGAAACCTATCTCCACTTATAGTACTAACCGTATCAATACTCACAGCACCTGTAGAGAACTGATGATGTAGTTGTTGCTGCTGATGATGATGATGACCATGATCCATATATATTTAATCGGGTCCGAGTCGAAAATTTTAGAGAGAGAGAGATTAATTTGGTGGAAAGGGAAAACCTGAGAAAAAGGGTTTGGTGGTGTTATTATATGGCATAAAAGGAGAGAAGGGTGGTGTGAAAATATGGTGTGAAAATATGAATAAAAAGAATTCTTTTTTTCCTTTGAGAATGAAAGAGAATTGATTTTCAGTTTTTTGGCTTAGGTGTCAGAAGGACTTCTATAGGAAAATGAAAGGGGAGAAAGAAAATCTTAAATTGCAATTTAGCCCCTTGAGTTTTATTTATTTAGCATATTGCCCACTAAGATTAATTATTAAAAACATCTAAGCTCGGCTCCAACTTTTATTTATTGTTGCACTTTGCTATTCAATCGTATTTTAATTTGAGATTAATGTTTTATATGTTTTTCATTACTATCGTTCGCAATTACATACATATTTGTCTTTTACTGGGATTTATAATGTTTATGTGTTTATAATTAAAAATAATGTTATATGTTTATATATATATATGGAGAGAGCGAGAGAGATGTTTTTATAATATAATGAAACAATCAGTCTACGCTAATAAAAAAAAAAGTGATGAGTGAATTTCCATAAACTAAAATTAAAATATAAGTAGCTAGCCAGTGGCAAAATATATATTAATGGATGTGCGATGGATAATTCCATCATCAATCTATATTTTATGACATATTTCATTTTAAGTGTGCGCATGATGGAATTTGCTATTAATGAAATATTTGTTAGTTAGTGTCTACTTGATTTTTGAGCCCCAAACAAAAAACGAGGACTAGTGATGTGGTTTTTAATAAAACTCTAATATGAAATATCATTGCTTGGAGGTAAAATGTTTTTAATTATATGTTCGGGGTTTTTGGTCTAATGGACATAAACCCGTCTTAGAGACTTGAGGAGTGTAAGGATAAGGGTTTGAATTCTAGTAGTTATGAGTACGTGGTTTACCATTACACATAAAAAAAAAATATAGGGGGGCAACAAACAAAAATAAGAAAAATCTTGGGGGCTGAGGAGCAATTACCAAAAAAAGGAAAACAAAGCAAAACGTCTTCTCTCTCTTAATTTCTCTCTCTATCATTCTTTTTTTTTTTTTTTTCTCTCTGCAGCTGCACAGTTTCTCTTGGCTTGTCTATCTCATCCCTATACGCGGAAACTGATTTTTTTTTGCCCCTTTAATAATTAATAATAGTTATTTCTCTTTTGAAACAATATCAAAAACAATATCTGCAAATTAAATGAATTCTTTTTCGGGCCATCCACATTTGTTCACATTACGTTTTGATGACGTCATGATGACGGATCATGAGAAAGAGGTCAGAACAAGAAATTTTGTTTTCATTTCTTTCTTGTGGCCCCCCCCTCTTCTATCCTACATGACCAGTTGTAATACTTGTTTCCCAAGCTTTTATTTAATTTCCTCAACTTTATTATTTAGGGTTTTTTGTAATTTAATATTCTGAAAATACGATTATATATTATTGCCAGATCTTAGTAATTAATATTCGACAACTAGAATTAATTTATTACTCTACTTTAAGTTCTAATTAAAAATAAATAAATACAATCAGTTTAACTGGAGTACTAAATTTAGTACAAATATATCTTTTTACTTAGAAAAATTTGCATGCATGGGCGTGGTCAATTGTTGTAACGACAGGTATTTGAAAGCCCTTTGAAAAAAAAAATAAATAAATAAAAAGAATTATTAAAAACATACCTTAGCACTCTTGGCAGTTCTTAATTAACAATTTATTAAGACGGGGCTAAAAAAAATTATTTGGAAGTCAAAATTTGAAATTCTAATAGAAATTCACTTAAATTATGATTTTTTTAGCTTGTGGAGTGATTAATTAATTACACCTTCCAACTGTCATCTGACTCCTACTCTGATAATTATGGAGAATTATTTTAGATATTAGTCAAGAAAAATTAAATATTTCACATCAACTAATACTAAAATGCTAAGACGCAATTTATTTAATAATAGTTCGAGCGGTCATCATCTTATAAGCTAGTTTTTTGAGTTAAGTTAGGTCAAAACTCTTAATATATATATATATATATATATATATATATATAAATCCAACATAAGGAAATTCTAAACACTTGGTTATGTTAGTTGGAAAATTCTTGTCTAGATCCGCTTGGCCGTACCCAATCAATCATGTAACAAGTATTAATACACTTGTCATGTAATTGATTATTTTCCCTAAACTGTACACCAATCACAAGGTAAATGTAAAACACTCGCCACGTAATTAGTTCCGGTGTAGCCGAACCTAATGCGAGTAAGAATTTCCCATACTAGCTACTAGCAAGGATATAATTTCTGTGTATATTTCCATTGAATTATAACGATAAATATTTTTCTTACGTGTTAACGCTGAATTTCTTTTTTTCTTTTTTTCAAATTTCCAATGTTCGTAAAATAGGAAACCCTTATAATTGTATTTACAAACTTGTTTTCAAATGTAATACCTACACCTAGTGACTAGATAGATTTATACCAAATTTGAGAGACTTAATTCAACGCATAAATGGCTTGTATTTGTGAAATCTGGTACCTCAAACATGTCACTTGATTAAAGTAATCATCATTAATCAATAATAAGATCGTAAAAATACCTGATAATCTTATTCATTAATTCTCATCTAAAATTTCAAATTACTTAAAATCTGAAACGACATAAAATAATCATGAATGAATATCCTCCACAATAAAATAAAGCACAAACCGTGTGCCAGATGCGACAATAATAAAAAAAAGGAGATTGTGTGTGTTCACTTTATAAAAACAGTAGCAAAAAATTAATCAAAACAGTATTATTTTGTCCCTCGGCTTTGGAAATTCCAGAAAATGAGTAAAAAACAGAGAGGGGAGAGAGAGAGAGAGAGAGAGAGAGATGGTGTTGTGGGCCATTGTTTTCCCATTTTCACTAGGTTTGGTTCTGATCCAATACGCGGCATTCTGTCATGTCCCACGTGAGGACGCCTACCATCTTCGTCCACGTGTCTTGCATGCATGACTCCTGATTTGAAAATGTGGGACCCTCCTTATTGCTTGTTCACACCGGCAATCCCGCGGCTTCACATGACTTCTTGAGAGAGTTCTTTTCATTCACTCCCCAATTTTGATTTGCCTTATTAATCTTTTAATATGCAAGGAAAGTTCTTTTATATACTCTATTTGAATTTTACGTGCGCACTCAATAATTTAAATTGTGTTATATTATTAGTTTACTAAAAAAACATACAAATATTATATAATTTTAATTATTTAATTTATATATGAATCTCTAATGTTGAGTTCATAAATAAATTTTCCCACTACGCAGAACCATCCTTTCTCACCATTCAAATGGATATGAACTGTTAAGGAGCATTTTGTGGTGCCTAAAATGATGATGAAAAGTTGCATAATTATGAGGTTGTGGAAACAAATTTATGATTCTATAATTTTTTTTATAAATTTAAAATATACACATTTATTACTGTAGACATTGAAATTTTATGCTAAATATAAATTGACGTGTGTAATATTTCTTTTTTAAAATATCAATTATATTTTTATTTATATTTTGGAAACTTTCAAATTAAATAAAATATTTAATTGATGATTAAAGAAAAGATTTTCATGTTAAAAAATTGGCAATAAAAATAATATCTTGTAAACAGATATGGTTGATATTATTGTTTTGACAATGAAAAATAATATTTTGCAAATAAAGGAAAGCTGAATGTTATTATTTTGGCAATGCAAATCACATGTTTTTATTAAAAAAATGAATTGCTAGCAAATATAAGCCGGTCAATCGAATTACGCTACATCGTCAAATAAACATGGCAAAAAACTCTTCCATACACCTATAAATAGGGGTCTTCTCTACAAACCAAGGAGGTCGAAGCACAAAAAGTCTTCAAAGAGATGATAAGGAAATCCCGCAATTCTTTCTAGAAGATTTGAAGTGATCAAGTTGGAGTTTTCGGCGTTCTTCATGAAGATCACAAAACGAGACGTTTGATCCGCAATCAAAGTGCGAAACTAGCGAATCAACGTTTTTCAAGTCAAATACACTACGATCAAGGTGAAGTTTCCGGCATACTTCACAAAGATCAACCAAATTAGGCGCTCGATCTGCAGACAAGGTATTAGCCAGCAAATTGGCGTTCTTTCCAAATATACATAAAGTCAAGTCAATGGTGTTCGCGGCGTTTTTTGAAGGCGTTCATTGAAAATCTCGGTGTTTGATATGTAATCAAGGTGTGAAACCTACGAATCGCGTTATTGAAGATCAAATCAAATTCCAATAAGATCAAACCACCAAACCCGCTCCAAAAGCATTGGAATCTCCAAGTTTCAAATTTTTGAAGGAAGAATCAGAGGATCAATTAGAGATTGTACCAGCATTATTTTATTTAATTTTTAAAACTTAATTTGTATTTTTTTTTCTGTCTTCTAATTCAATAGACATGAGAATTTGTGTTACAATTGCTTAAGAACTTATTCTTTTGTACCATCCTTTAATGTATTGTTAATTTATTTCCTAAATCATTACCTTATAGTTTAACATTTCATACCAAGGATAGGGCTGATGGGGTTGGAGAGTGAAATCTCCTTCTTCAAATTTATATAAATTGAAAGTTTACTTGAATTGTTTGGAAATTTAAAAGTTTTCAATAGAAATACCACTTGTATTTCAAATAAATAAATAAATAAATAATTTGATCCCTAAAGAAAGTCTTTCAGTTTTGCTCGAATTCCCCACCTGCACAAACTTGAAAAGATGTTGGCCTAGAGCTAAACGGGGCTAACGAGGAACTAAAATTGTGCATGAGCTTGTTGAATGAACAAATTCGTTTCAGTATGATCTCCATATGCACGAGACTATATTTATATCATATTCTTTCATGTAAGCTATAAACTCAATCAAATTGATAAAGTTAGATGACTTGTATTTATAACTTAAAACAATTAAACTTTTTTACAGGTTAATTAGCCATTTATTTCTTTAAGTTATTCTAAAACTTCTCTAACTAAAGTACTCGAATAAATAAAATAATTGGAAAAGGAAATGAATGTTTGTTTGCTAAAGTATATCTAATAGGAAAGTGATATAGTAAGCTAGGTTATCTTGACTCTTGAAAGGGATGTCTTGTTCCTAAGTTGAAATTAAACGTTACTTTAGCAAAATTGTTCTTTTTTTAATGTACGTCATGTGCTGCTGCAAAATTTTCCTTTTGCTCACCATCCATTTGACTCCAATGTGCAGCATAACATTTTTCTTTGTCCTATCGTAGAAATTGTAATTGGAAATGTTGAGAATTCAAAAAGTGTGACATTTGACTTATGTTTAAGACCACTTAATGAATATTCTTATTGACAATCTCTAAACTCTAAAGCATGTATAGGTATAGGTCAAGGTTTGTATTTTACGGGCCGTTTGAGTTTCTTTTTTTTTCTAGAAAAAAAAAATTAAAAAAAAACAAATAGAAGCATGAGAATAAGGGTAAATGTAGCTTTGATTTCTTGGAGCTATTCAAAGTGTTTTACAAAGAAAATTAAATTTTAAAACATTTTAAAATTACTGTACTCAAATACTAAACAACTTAGCTTAAAAACAAACAAACAAAAAAAAAAGGAAAAGGGAAAAGTTTTAATACAGAAAGTAAGGTTTGACAAACATTTTTTTTCCCCTTAAATTTATCCAAATGGGTCCTTAGTGAACAAGATTAATTTAAAAAAAAAAAATACAAAATATTTTAATAGTATATATATAGATAATACACACACGCACACATATGACTTTAGGGGTGTAAACAGATATTAAACAAAGCCGATATGTGGTATCGAAATCCATATCTGATTAAGTTGTCCGATATTCGTATCCGTATCTAAATCCAACGGATATTTTGCGAATTCGGATATATTCGAATTTGTTTAGTATTTCTGAAAACCTAACAAAATTATGAATATCAGGATATCTGAATATCCATTTTCGATTATAATTATCCAAATGTCCCATTAAATATCCAGATCCGCTTATCCGAATATTCGAATCTATTTATATAAATAAAAAATTCAAATAAAATTGATATAACTTATCTAATTGAAATTTTTGTATATATATAAGTATAGTATATGCTAATTAACATACATAAAGTTAATATATTTACTTATATTTTTATTTCATTGTAAATTATGGAAATAAGAGATATTTAGATTTTTTTTTATCTATTTTACTTATAAGAATATCTCAGAATATATACACACATACACCAACTACTTCTACTACTACTAATAATAATAATTTTTTTCTAATGTTATTTGTCGGATACGGATAACGAATATAATTAAATGAATATATCCGTTGGATACACATTCAGAACGGATATTAAATGGAGCAGATATGCAATTACCATATCTGTATCTGTTTATTATTCAGATACTGATAATATTCGCTTTATACGGATATGAATAATATACTTTATAAACGAATACGGATGCAAATGTAAATGAAATTTTTAATGCCCTATGTGACTTTATATAAATTTGAAGGGTAGCCTCGATTCTCTCCCCCCCCCCCCCCCCCCCTCCTCTCTCTCTCTCTCCCTCTCCCCGTGTACGTGTGTATTATTTCAATCCTCATAACAAAGATTCTTTAAATTTATATTTGATAATAATATTGTATTATTGTTCTTTCTTTCTTTTTCTTGTTTTTTTTTGGGGGGGCGGGGTTGGGGGGTTCGCAAATTCGTGGTATACGTATGAAATATCAATGCAAGTATACAACACGCACCTGATTAGCTCGGTCATACAAATTACAAAGTTAGGAAAATTTTGCCAAATGTTTTTGGGCTCATTCAAAATTAGAAATGTATGGGGGTTGGGTGTAAATTGTTGGGCCCAATAATGTAATTACTGGCCTTGTCTTGAGTTAGACTTTGGGGCCTAACTAATGGCCATTGAGATGGTAACTGAAACCAATAAGAACTAAGATACATTTTTTATAAGTTCTATTAATCAAACAATTAGATATGTCATATATTTACAACCTCATAGGCTCATACATTGTAAATTTTCTAATCTCTATGACATATTTTCAGATAGGTTACATTTGGGCTCGTATTTTTCAGTAAAAAATGTCAAACTCGTATACAATAATTTAACTTTCTTAGATAATTTCATATTTGTCTGCATTTTAGATCTTTGAACCTTTATTTTGAGCTACTTTTATGGCTAATATGAAGTCATTAGATTTTTTCTTTTTTTTTTTTTTTCTCAAATTGAAATCCTTCCATCTAAAAACCAACCTTTGATGAATTGCCCCGTGAAACATAGTAGTATTTCAGAATACGCATATAGTGGGCACATGCATAATCATAATTAGTAAAGAGAAAAGGAGAAAATCGACAAAAAAAAAAAAAAAGAAAACAACAACAACAGCAACAATAATAACAATATGATTCAATTTCCACGGAAAAAAATAAAGAGAATTTTTACTATAATTGAAAATGTTAACAATCTCGATAACTACTCAATAACCCCAATCGCTAGACTATATTTTTAATTCTTTGACCATTGAAAATAGGTCTGGGTGTGTGGGGGCAGGGGGGGGGGGGGGTGTGGTTCACCTTCAATACAAACATTCAAAAATAATTTCAAATTTGAATCGCATCACGAACTCTTCAAATCAAATTATAATTCATCGTTAAAATTTAAGCCATATCAATATGTTGAAATTTAACAAAACACAACAGATAGTCAATCCCAAAATTAAATATTTCCTTGCACCCAAAAAAAAAAAAATCACAAAAAAACAAAAAGGCCAAAAAAAAGTCAGTGAGACCATTGGCACCATTTCCAACAAGAAAACAAAATAACACAGTCAAATGAGGGCATGGCCCATTTGAATTATGGGCAATATATTAATGAGGCTTAAATTCCCCAAGTACCAATGAGTAAATAAGGGGATCATAAATGATGCTTAAATTTTAACCAACACACACAGGAACTAAGTACTCTTTTTGTCTGTCTGTCCAGTGATTTTACCATACGGTAAAGTGCAGTGTGCATTGACCAGTTTTCATACTTTTTAAGTCGGTTTTCTTATATTTTTATCACCAAAACGAAAAAAAAAAAAAAAAAAACAACAAGATAAAATATTTAATTGTTGGACTTTTTAATATAAAAAGAAAGTGATGGAATGGACTTCTACAACCGAAAACTAATTTCCAAAATTCAAAAATTTCCAAGAAGTTAGTTTATTAAAATGACCCATTGATACGAACGAATTAAAAAGCAATAAGACAACAGATTTAATTGTTGGACTTTTTAAAATAAAAATAAATTGATGGAATGGACTTCGACAATCGATAACTAATTTTGTGAGTTTTTTTAAATATAAAAATTAACTTTAAGGCGTTTTTAATAATATCCTAAAGGCGTGGGCCAGTTCTAGTGAAGGAAAGTGATTGGCTAGGCAGTAACTACGACTCCAAATTATTTTCTAAAAATTTAAAATTTAATATTTTGAAAATAGTAAAATTATCGTTTATATTTTTCAAAAATTTAATTTTACTCAAGAGAAAGAAAATACACACACATATCAAATTAAAATAAAAAAAATACTAAAAGAATAAATTACGTTACGCATTGTAATATTTGGGGTGCTTTGCACTTTGATATCTAATTTTTGTGAAAGAACGGCCATAATACTCAACCTTCATCAATTGTGACTAATGATATTTTCTTTAACTATTCGGTGGAATATTCTCCAATATCCCCAAACATATTCTACAAATATTACATGAAATAGTGAAAATGATCATTAGCGCACAACTAATAAAAATTAACTATCATGGCTGCACCTTGACAATAAATGAGTATCAAAATGTAAAATACGTCGAAAATTGGGATATTTAACGTATTTTGGTCAAAATAAAATGGAATGTATGGAGAAAAAGTAGTCTTTGTCTATCAGTTTGAAATATATAAATAAGGAAATAATTATCTTCAACTCCCATGAGTTTAGATAAAATTACAAATAATCCCTTCTTGTTTCGAAAATTAGCAATACCCTATGAGTTTTGCTCCCTTATTGCTAAATCACACAAAAAGACTATAATGTCTTTTTTGTCCTTATATATTTGAAGGGAGAATTATCCTTACCTCTCGTAAGTTGAGGCAAAATTACTTAAATAACTCTCTCTTGTTTAGAAAATGAGCAATACCCCATGCTGCCGTCGTATTGCCCCCACCTAGATGGTTTGAACTACACACAAATTTTTTCGTCTTCCCATATCTGTTAAAACCCCTCAATAAATTTTGTAAACACTTAATCCGTTTGAATTTAATTGAATAAAAACTATGTCAAACCCTAACCCGTCATTAAATCTCCTTCGCCCAATTGCACAACCACTATCAGTTATATCCCAAAATGAATTTTCACCAATGTGTTTCTCATTACGATTAACTCAAGAACCTTCCCAATGCTGTCGGAAAAACTCGTCAGAGAGAGTCGCCCATTGTTTCTTGTGCTTTTTTTTCAAAAATATTACTGATATACCCTTATGTAATTCAAACACTTAAACACCCTTCAAGTTTCAAATTTTTGGGTATTTCAGTTCTCAAAAAATGATGAAAAATTGACTGATGGTATTTTTGACAATTCACTAAAGGACAAGTGTATTTTTTTATAAACATTGATACATGTTAAGGAGATATTGATAATTTTTAAAACAATATAATATTGTTTGTAATTTCGCCTTATTTCAATGTAAAGGGAATTATCCCTGTAAATAAAAACAAAGGGAGGGAGACAACATGATCCCCACATATCAAATGGGTTGCAAATAAAAGGGACAACACATGGCATCTTTTCTTCTTAATTCCCGCAAACCCACCTTCTACTCATAAGTTCTTTTTTTTTAAGTATAAATTCCATTCTTTAAGCCTTTAAGCTTTTTTGTTTTACTGATTCCTTGTGGCTCAACACAGATGTACTTTGATGCTTAACTATAGTCCAACTTCTAAGGGCGGCATATCATACCAAAAATTAATTTGTTATTATTAGCCTAATAGACTATAGTCATTGCATTTTTAATAATTTATACTTGCTCCTTTTGACAAAAATAAATAAAATGGGACTTGACTGTCTCCTCTAAGAACAAGACTAATTAAACGTGCCTTGCGTTATGATTGTTTCATAATTTCATAAATTATTTCGTTTTTTTTTTAATGGGTTGTGCTTTGAGTCTTATATATACATTCAGTGGCTATAATTTATATATTTTGGTGTGATTAAATACTTTTATCATATAAAGTAAATGTGAAATGAATTATAACCGTTGGTAGATGTGTGAAGTGTAACACCCAATGCCCAAAAAAATTTTCGTATGCTATTCCACCCATTTTTTTAGGAGAAAATAACATTACAAATGGATTCAAACTAAAATTTAAACTATGAAAAAAAACTAAAAATATTTATTTTTTCCATGGTAAAGTGTTGAATGCATTTTAATAATGACATTACCATTTTTAAATCAAGAAATACAAACAATTACATCTTTTATGATTGTGAGAAAGTTATGTGTAAGTAGATAGTGAACCGTAAATTTATGGCCTTTTTTTTTTATAAATTTATTTAGGAGTACAATACAATTTAAATTGTTTCACTAGTAATTTAAATCAAAGATAATTATTATATTTCATAATCAATTATCGATTTAAAATGTTATGCAATAGAAGCAAAAAATATTGTACAATAAAATAAAATCCACGCGTGTTTAAATCCAATCCGGAATCTTTCTAATAACGGGGCACCGTCTTATCCTTCTCACCGGACCAATGGATTCTTAACAATTTATGGTCTTTCAATGATGAAGCTTTTATTTTGTCATTAAAACGATTGATCTCTATTTCAATTAATGGGATGATTTTGGCAAAAAAAAAGAGAGAGGATATATCTATTGTGACTTTATATTTGGAATGTTCTTAAAAAAAACCTTGAGGGGGAAAAAAAAGGAAAAGAAAAGAAAAGGAGAGAATGTGAATCTTAATGCTTGACTAACTTGTGAAGTTTATGATGCTGATTTGACTACATTGATTACACAATAAACAAATATTAGATGAACATATGATGATGGGTCACAAAATCATTACTTGTCTGAACTTTTTCACATAGTCTTATCATTCTAAACTTTGGCTTTGCGAGCTTAATCATGATGATTAACCATGTTGGCACATCTCCAATTAAAAGTAGCTAGGACCTTATGGGACAATTTTGAGAAAGTCATATTCAGGGTTCATAAATTAAAAAATGAAATAAAATAAATAATTTTCTAAAACCATGATCTGAATATCATTCACTACTAAATATATTTTTTAGAAAAAATATAATATAACATTCTTAAAAAAAATACCAAGATTATGCACTGATTGAAATATTTCATAAAAAGTGATTCAATAGACTATTTCAAATTTGGATTGTAATGGCTATTGGGCTCAGAATTAAGTAGTGGGGGTTCAGAAGTGATACCAATGAGGTTTTGAGTTCGAACCCTCTCGTCCTCTACTCATTCTCCTTTGAGTAAGTGTGTGCGTGTTTGTGGAGGTGTTTTTCGATTAACATCTATAAGGTGTCCCGATATGAGTTTTTCGGTTGATATCTATAGAGTGTCCCAAGATAATTGTATAAAAAAAAAACTTGGACTGCAATGTATTTTTAATAATAGCATCAAATATCAAAATAGACTATTGGAGCATTTAATTGCATAAGACTCTTAAATAATTTTTTAAAATGAAGGGTGTTATAATATCTAATTATAGTGCAATTTTGTGGAACTTCAATTGTGTCTCTCTCTCTTTTTTTTTTTTTTTTGTAATTGTGATTATAACACGAATATACCTATTGATAGTGATGCATTTATTTTAGAGATTATTGGATTAAAACTTCCATTTTATGAAAATAAACACAATTATTGTTGCTTCATATCATTAAAAAAAACACGCACTTCTAACTAGCCTAGTTTTGTAAACAGCGATTTTAGCTATAAAAATATCACCACCGCACATTCCCAACAGGAGAGAACGGAATTATGCACAAGGACAGCGCTCGCCAACTCACTGTCTCCAAATCCCGTTCCGGTCACTTAACCGACAAAAAACGATTAATGCACAAAAACCAGAAATTATTTAAAAAACATGGAAAAGAAAAGAAAAAGAAATTCACTCACAACAAATATTCGTTCACGAATTTTTTAAAGCAAAAATAATAAAATTCAAAAAGATCTCTCTCTCTCTCTCTCTCTCTCTCTTCAAAAGCATCTGAACCGTTACCGTACCCACTTCTATTTTCAGGGTAACGTACCCCACCCCGGCCCACTCCACACACTCACTCTCTCAGTAGCTCACTCATTCTGTGTGAAAAATCACACACATTATCGTCCCTGAGCTATGCCTTGCTCGCCCGAGCTCTAGGGTTTCATAGCCCAGTCATGTGCAGGCATAGCTGCTGCTACACTTAGGGCTAGGGTTTTGCTCTGATTGAGAAATCAACTGGTGAAGTCCTGATTTGAATGGGGAACTGCTGCAGATCTCCGGCGGCCGTTGCCAGAGAGGACGTCAAGTCTTCCAACTTCTCCGGTCACGATCACGGCCGGAAAGACAGGTCATCCGGCAACGTTAAGAAGGCGACCACTGTTTTGGCGGACGTTAAGAAGGAGAACATTGAGGAGAAGTATTTAGTTGACCGTGAGCTCGGGAGAGGGGAATTTGGGGTTACTTATTTGTGCATTGAGCGGGAAACGAGGGATCTGTTGGCTTGCAAGTCGATATCGAAGAGGAAGCTGCGGACGGCGGTCGATGTGGAGGATGTGAGGAGGGAGGTGGCGATAATGAAGCATTTGCCGAAGGATTCGAGCATTGTGACCTTGAAGGAGGCGTGCGAGGACGAGAATGCTGTGCATTTGGTGATGGAGTTGTGTGAGGGTGGGGAGCTGTTTGATAGGATTGTGGCGCGTGGGCATTACACGGAGCGGGCGGCAGCTGCGGTGACGAGGACTATTGTGGAGGTCGTGCAGCTATGCCACAAGCATGGGGTGATTCATAGGGACCTCAAGCCGGAGAATTTTTTGTTTGCGAATCAGAAGGAAAATTCGCCACTTAAAGCGATTGATTTTGGACTGTCTATTTTCTTCAAGCCAGGTTAGTAAAATAGTTTTTGTTGTTTCGGGATTGTATTTAATGAGTCGATGTGTTTTATCTCTAGATTTTTCAGAAATTTGTTGAGTTACTTGGTTAATTGACTTGTTAGCCGGTTGTGAATAAAGTTGTATCCACATAATTGTAATTGCAACCAGACTTGTATATTGAAAGATCTATATTATAGTATTTGCCTCTATAAGTTTTCGGTTCTTACTTTGAAAATGCATTGCCTAGAAGATTCTGTTATTAGATTGTGTCTAACACGCTTAAGAAAAAGACGATGAGAGATTATGGTCAACGGAATAATAACATTAAGTTAAGATGGGAAGTGTATGGCTTAATACAGTAGGTATGTAGGAGAAAATATCTTGTGTTGTTGTTCTGCTCTGTTAGTAATCAAATAAGAATAGCTTCTGTCCCATTAAGGAGCGAGGGTTGCTTTTGTACCACTTTTTCATGCTATTGAAATCTCATGTGCAATGATTTTGTGAATTAGGGTGGGGCATATGTGATCTTGTAGGATCGAAGGTTAGTTGCTGTCTTACTTTCTACATCTGGTTAAGTTCTTTACCATCTGTGCTTGTGAATCTTTTGTCAAAATGTCAGTTATGGAGTTGCTGAAATACTCATCTTGTCAGATATGAGTGGGAGAAGTTTGCTTATTTCTAGACAGCTATTTAAGAATTTTCCCCCGTATTGGCAGTTCTTCTTTTTGCTCATGTTTCCATACAAACGCATTTTTCACTACACCCAAAGTGGAAACTACTGCTGAATTGACTATAAGTATGTTTATGTCTCATTTCTGACGTAGTTCTTTCCTTGAAAAAGATTCACAATAAGAAATTATGGTAATAGCTGCCAATGGCAATTTAACATGAAAAGAAAAAACAATAAAGAAAGAAGAACAACTAGTACTAAGGGGAAGCAGATTTAGATAAGATGTTGTCATATGAGATTGAGGTACAGTCTTGATGAGTCTGAAATCATATCAAGAAAAGTTTCTCCAGGTCCGCTGTCAGATGATTTATACTTCCTGGGTCTCACCCTTGGAATTGATATATATGTAGAACTGTTTTCCACATATGTGCTTTCATATCTCTTTATGGATTCAGTTCCAAGAATATTTTTTAATTGCTTATCAAAATCTATCTGATTCTTTCAATTATCCATCAGATTTTGGCATTGGGGGTTGGTTGTCGTTTTTATTAGTTCCCTAGTCAAAAGTAACCTACAGAAAGTAATTTGTGACTCCTTTCTCTGCTATCAAGGTTGATAAACCCCCAATACCCCTGTTACTTAGCATCTACTTCAAATAAATGCCATATTAAAAATTTATGTTGTGCCTCCCATGATCTATTGCATTTAAGTTCCTTGAGACTTACCTCTGTCTGTATCATAAGAATTCTCTGACTCTTGTATGAAGGGTAATTTTCCATTAATGCTCTAAATAAAAGCCAAATGTTAGTATTGTGCTTATTTGGTTGTTTCCATTGGGATCTTTTAAGCTGTTATTTTTATCAAGAACATAATTGGAATTATATTCACAATTTATCTGTAAATAGTCATTCATGGAAGTTCATCTGTAATTCTCATTCTCAAGAAGAAGTGGGTCTTTTGATCGCTTGCGGCTCTGTGTTGGCTGAATTGGTACTGGCAGGATGAACGAGGTTTAGCATCGCCGATTGTTGGTGCTTGTCACCTTTGGATCACAAAGAAATGTAAAACCACATTAAAGTTTAAATGTTAAACTTGTTGTATATGGTAATATAGACAAATAAGTACGTATGAGAAAAGTTATATGAAGAATCCTATGATTAGGATTATAAAGTTATCAATAAACTCGTGTAACGTTTACATGAAATGTTTAGATAGTCTTTTGTACTTACAGATGCTTCATATCTGCTAGTACTCGGTTTACATCCTTTTGTGAATTTGTACTGGATGCCTCAGTTTAGACTAATGATTTTACTGAAAACTTCTGATTCATACATGTTTAGATATGTTTTTTGATCCAAAAATGCTCTTGTATTGCGATGACTATGATACTGTATCTTATGGTTGTTGTTTCTGTTCATTTTTTTTAGTCTCTAAAAATTCATTCACTATTGAGTTCTAGGTGAGAGGTTTTCCGAAATTGTGGGAAGCCCGTATTATATGGCTCCAGAGGTGCTCAAGCGAAATTATGGGCCAGAAATAGATATCTGGAGCGCAGGGGTGATTCTCTATATCTTATTGTGTGGAGTTCCTCCATTCTGGGCTGGTAATTTAATTCCCTTGTTATTCTTCTCTCTCTCTCTCTCTCTCTCTCTCTCTTTCTGAGATCACTTGCTTAGACATTCGATAATGAATTTCAGTATTCTTTTCTTCCCCCTTTATGTAATTTCTCTGGCTTTGTTTCATGGTTCTTGACCCGCTCCCATTCTCTTATGTATAGAATATGAAACATCTGAAAGGGCTTTATTTTTGATCTTTTGTTTATATACAGAGTCTGAGCAAGGTGTTGCCCAGGCCATCATCCGTGGGAAAATAGACTTTGAGCGAGAACCATGGCCAAGTATATCAGAGAGTGCCAAGAGCCTTGTAAGACAGATGTTGGAGCCAGATGCTAAGCTTCGACTGACAGCGAAACAAGTTCTTGGTTTGTTTTGTTCACTTGGGTTTCCCTTCTGCTGAATTTTTGAAATAGACTTAATTAGCTATTGTTGGCACAACTTTTCTGCTGTGTCAATTACTTTGTTCTAGACATCTATCTTATGCTTTTCTGCAGATATGGTAGTTTTCTGGTGTTTTGATCCTATCTAATTAGTTACAATTAATCAAGATCACGGTCGCATTTGATATAATGCGTTGCTCTTAGGTTATTCATCACTGTGCACGAGTTGCACTATTTATTTCGAAGTTAAATTAGGAGTATAATGGTTAGAAACTACAATTCGGTGTTTTGTAATCGTGAGAAAAGTGTGTTCTGGTATTCAGAATCTCGAAGTTTAGGGTGAGTGTGTTGTGTGTTAGACATTGAATGCTTTTCTAAATGTAACTTTTTGGGTTGATAGAGCATCCTTGGCTTCAAAATGCTAAGAAGGCTCCAAATGTACCTCTTGGAGATGTTGTCAAGTCAAGACTGAAGCAGTTCTCTTTGATGAATAGATTCAAGAGGAAAGCTCTTAGGGTCAGTTGATGATTATACTTATGTCAATCTTTTCTGCAATCATTGCTTTTTCTGACAAAGATCTGCACTTGTGATTTTTTGATTAGGTAATTGCCGATTTCTTATCTAATGAAGAAGTTGAAGGTATCAAAGAGATGTTTGCTAAAATAGACATCGATGGTGATGGTATTGTATCAACTGAAGAACTAAAGGCTGGATTGCCAAAGTTCAATTCACAGCTGGCCGAGTCTGAAGTACAGATGCTCATTGAAGCTGTAAGTCTATGACTAACCCACTAGAAATGTAAATGCCTTCTGTCGTTGTAAGTTTGTAATTTTAGACTCTTTAACTATTAGTCGAGAGTTTCTAAGACTCTGAGGGAGCATATTATATGACCATAAATTGTTTCTGTTGTGATTCTAATCATGAAAATGATCAACCCCAACCAATTTTTGTGTCTCCCCAATTCACTCATACGAACAGAGATCTAGAGGGAGAATTCATTTGCTGTGTGTCATCTTCATACTCTTTCTTATATTTATTCATTTCTTTCTAACAGGTGGACACAAATGGTAAAGGAACATTGGATTATGGAGAATTTCTCGCCATTTCACTTCATCTGCAGAGGATGGCCAATGATGAGCATCTTCACAAGGCTTTCTCATACTTTGACAAAGATGGAAATGGTTACATTGAGCCCGATGAGCTTCGAGAGGCTTTGATGGAAGATGGAGTAGATGATAGTACGGATTTGGTAAATGACATTTTCCAGGAGGTTGACACAGACAAGGTAAAAAGAATCCTCTTTACTGAACTGATGTAGCATGAGCCGCATGACTGCTTAAGACTATATTGTCACTGCACTTCACCGTGAATGCAGGATGGACGTATCAGTTATGATGAATTTGTGGCCATGATGAAAACTGGAACAGATTGGAGAAAGGCTTCCCGGCATTACTCAAGAGGAAGATTCAATAGTCTTAGCATAAAGTTGATGAAGGATGGCTCTATTAATTTGGGTGAGTAAATATACGCCAATTAGCCTGTCTCTCATCTGCATCAGTTACCGAGTCATTGCCCATGTGTATTAGACTTGCCTTCACTATCATTATTGCGGGCTTCCTTGTATTAAATGGGGTTCCAATCGATTGGTGGCTTACAAGGATTATGGATGAGTCAAGTACTTCTGATTTTATTTTGTAAAGCACAAAAGCCATCTAGTCGAGGATGCCATGTTTGATCCTATTTTCTTATCTCTTTCAGAGTCTGGACTTGTTTGTTGTTAACAGATGAAGTGAGATATTTGGTTCGGCAGTAAATATGTGTCAAAAAGAACTTGATCTTGAATGAACATTCCAGTGTGTGCAAAATGATTTTTCTTTGTTTACCCTCCTAGAGTAGGACATGGCCCTATGCACAAAATAGGACACTTTTTTTTTGATTTTTCAATTAAAGTTTCATCATAAGGTGTTTTGACACTTGTTCACATCTTGTTTAGATCATAGAGGCAGGTATGGCCTCTACGATTCTGAGTCCTTGATCATGTTTCATTATATACCAATCTAGACAACGCTGGCGATCCAGTGGAGATTATCATAACTTTGATGTTCTCTTTGAAAGTCTGCCTATCCCGTCATCCCTTGCCACGCACTCCCTTCCCAATTCACGATCACACTGGGATGTTGCATGCATATTCCCTCCCCCCCCCCCCCCCCCCCCCCCCCCCTCTCTCTTCATCTTGATTATTTTGGATGTAAATGTATCATGGGTGATGGTGGTGGTGATGGATCTAAACCGGAGTATATGTCTCGTTTCCTTTGATCTTTTGCATTATTGCAATCTTTTCCATCTTGCTTGTTGTTTCTTCTTCGTTTCCTTTTTAATCGCTAACCCTTTTAGTATTTTGCCTTGAATATATCTTCACTTTGTGAAATCTTCTGGATAAGGGGATGGCCCATCAGCTCGTTTGCTTGTGTTTTTCTGATTGACACAAGCTTTCCTGGATTTTTCTTTCTCCAGATAAAGATATTTGTTTTTTTCCCTTTTATTTTATTATTATTATTATTATTATTATTTTCAAAGTTGTTTTATTGTGATGATGATGATGTGAACGTGCAAAGATAAGAACAAAGATTATTGTTCCTCCAATTGATGATGTTCTTCCTTATTTCAAACCTGTTTTTATCTCATCGATTCTTATATCATTCGCTGTCTTCCACCCTTTTGTCAACTCAAATGGATAAATTTAGTACATCAATCAATATTTTTAAATCAAGACTATGCGAAGACTTAGTGAGGGTTTTTTTCTAGAATTTTCTGTTATTGTTCTTGTTGGATAATGAGATAAAGATATTGACGACGTAGCATTCTCCTATATCAATAGATTAAAAATTGCATATTCGAAATAATTGGCAAATTTCTCAAAAGAGGATATGGTTCACATAAATCAATTATTCACGAGTTTGCCGCAGAAGGGCAAGATCTTAACAGCTCTATTTTGTTATGTTATGGGAAAATCTGAACAATTTTTTTTTTCTTTTTTTTTATAAATATTATATCATCTTATTTGGTAGAAAAAAATAAATACAAACTAGTTTGTGTAGCCTGTGAGTCTGTGACCCATTTTCGTCTAGCCCATCATGATGAATAATTCTATTTGGAAGAGAGAGAGAGAGAGAGAGAGAGAGAATTTCTTGATAAATATTTTGTAATGTCTGGTTTATATTAATAAAAATGGAGATAAAATACTTTGTCAAAGAGTGATTTAATCATAGAAATTGAGGAGGAGGTAAGAATATAGAAGACAGAGTGAGAGGGTATCAGGGACATAATTGTCTTTCTACTGATTTGTAATTAGTTTAGATTAGTTAGTTAGTTATTTTTAATTATTCTGTTAAAACAGATTCATGCGTGTATATATAAAGGCCTGTACTCTTTCTGAACAGTTCAATGGAAAACAATATTTTTCTCCAAGATATTCTCTAATATGGTATCAGTAGTTTAGCCTTCCGATCGCTACTCTTCTTTCTTTTTCTAGCTTTCTCCTATGGCTACGTTTCCGGCCAGTGCCTCCTCCACCGGCGGCGGCATCTCCGCCGTCGATGATCCGTTTCACCCCTATTTTCTGCACCAATCTGATAATCCGAGTCTCATGCTCATGTCTCAGCCTCTTACCGGTGACAATTACGCCTCCTGGTGTCGTGCCATGACCATCGCCCTCTCCGCTAAGAACAAGTTAGGGTTTGGGGATGGATCTCTCCCCAAACCGTCTGATTCTGATCCTCATCTCCTTGCTACTTGGATCCGCAATAATAACACAGTGATTTCATGGATCCTCAACTCTGTTTCCAAGGACATTGCTGCCAGCATCATCTTCTCTGATTCCGCATCTGATATCTGGAATGATCTCTGTGATCGATTCCAACAATCCAACGGTCCTCGAATTTTTCAGCTCCGCCGCGATCTGTTGCATACTCAACAGAACTCTAACTCTGTTAGTGAATATTTCACCAAATTGAAGATCATTTGGGAAGAATTGAGCAATTATCGGCCTTCTTGCTCCTGTAATCAGTGCACTTGTGGTGGTCTACGTGCTCTAAATTCTTATTATCATATGGAGTATGTGATGTCGTTCCTTGTTGGCTTGAACGACTCCTTTTCTCAGATCCGCAGTCAGGTGTTGATGATGGACCCTTTGCCTTCCATGAACAAGGTGTTCTCACTTATTTCTCAAGAGGAACGCCAACGAAGTATTGGCTATACTACTTCACTTTCCCTGACCAATGATCCTTCGTCCAATGTTGCGTTTTCTGCTAAGTCTGGTTCTCAAAAGCCTCCTACTCCGTCGGCTAAATCTGCTCCTCGTGCTACTCGTCGTGAACGTCCTTATTGCACTCATTGTCAAACTAAGGGTCACACTATTGAACGTTGCTATCGGCTTCACGGTTTTCCCCTGGCTATAAACCTCGCTCTACTCATATACATCAACCTTCTGATTCTGTTGCTCCTGCTGCTGTTGCTCAAGTTGCTGATCAGATTTCTCCAACTACTTCTGGGGATTTCTTTCAGACTCTCACTAGCCAACAGTACCAGTCGTTGATTGCCATGTTATCCAGCCATCTACAGTCCACAAGCAAGCCTTCCAATGTTGATGATCCTTCCACTTCGTTTACTGCAGGTATTTGTTACTCTGTTAGTTCTCCATCTATATCATCTTCATCCACCTCTTGGATCCTTGATTCTGGTGCCTCTAAGCACATATGCTCCGATATTTCCTTGTTCTCTTCAATCCGTAGTATCCCTACTTCCAAAGTTATTCTCCCTGATAATTCATGCATTGCTGTTCACTCTATGGGTACCATAACTCTTTTTCCTGATTTGGTTCTTCATGATGTTCTCTTTGTTCCAGATTTCAAATACAATCTGCTTTCAGTTAGTACCTTACTCAAACACTCTTCCATAACTGTTTCCTTTTTTCCTCGCTTTTGTCTTCTTCAGGACATAACGCTGAAGAGGACGATTGGCAAGGCTGAGTTGGTTGGTGACCTTTACATCTTGTATGCCAATCCTGTTTTTACTTCTTCTCATACTATTGTCAATAAAGTTACTGCTTCTTTGTGGCATGATAGGTTAGGACATCCTTCTTTTAAGAAGTTGACAACTATGAAATCTCTTCTTCCATGTGCATTGGGGCCCTTTCCTTCTAGGCCATGTTGTATATGCCCCCTTGCTAAACAAAAACAGTTAGCATTTACTTAGAATAATCGGTTGTCCAAACAGCCATTTGATCTTGTTCATGGCGATATATGGGGTCCCTTACAACAAGTTTCTTACAATGGTTATAGATATTTTTTTACTTTGGTTGATGATTGTACACGTTTCACTTGGACTTTTCTCCTTAAACATAAATCTGATGTGTCTCATGTCATGCCACGTTTTCTTTCCATGATTTCCACTCAATTCAATGCTAAACTCAAAGTTTTCAGGTTCGATAACGCTAAGGAACTTGCATTTACTGATCTCTTTCATTCTCATGGCATTCTTCATCAGTTTTCTTGCATTGAAAGACCTCAACAAAACTCCGTCGTAGAGCGTAAGCATCAACATTTGTTGAACGTTGCTCGTGCTCTATATTTTCACTCTCGGGTGCCCCTTGTATTTTGGAGTGATTGCATTCTTACAGCCACTTTTCTCATAAACAGAACTTCTTCCCCTCTCTTACACAATCACACTCCTTATGACCTTCTATTTCACTCTTCCTTTGATTATTCTACTCTCAAAGTCTTTGGGTGTCTCTCTTTTGCCTCCACCCTTCCATCCCATCGACATAAGTTTCAGCCACGTGCAAGGCCTTGCTTATTCCTTGGCTATCCACCTGGGGTTAAGGGCTATAAGTTGTATGACTTACATCGAAAGCAGGTTTTTATCTCAAGGGATGTCCATTTCCATGAAAATATCTTTCCTTTTCATTCTATTACCCCTTCCACTTCTATGATTGATCCCTTTCCTTCTATCTCTCTCCCCTTGCCTTCTTCAGATGTCATTCCTCCTTCTCAACCTCTATTACAACCATCCCTCGCTCCCTCCCAACATCCTCCTTCTGTTCCAGTCCGTCGCTCCACTAGAGCCTCTAAAACACCCTCTTATCTCCAAGAGTATCATTGTCATCTCTCTACCCACAATTCCTCTCTTCCTTCCACCTCTCCTCACCCTCTTTCATCCGCCCTCTCTTATGATTCTCTTTCTGCTCCTTTTAAATCTCTAGCTCTTAACATTTCCTCTCACATTGAACCACATTACTATCATGAAGCTGTGAAATACGCTGAATGGAGGGCTGCCATGAAGGCAGAATTAGATGCTATGGAGTTAAATAATACTTGGACAGTTGTTTCTTTGCCCCCGGGCAAACACTCCATCGGTTGTCGTTGGGTTTATAAGTTGAAGTATCAGTCCGATGGCACCCTTGAACGGTATAAGGCTCGCCTAGTGGCCAAGGGCTACACACAACAGGAAGGAATCGACTATCTCGACACTTATTCCCCGGTTGCTAAATTGGTAACAGTGAAGGTTTTATTAGCTCTTGCTAGCTCTCTTGGATGGGATCTTGTTCAGTTAGATGTGAACAATGCTTTTCTACATGGGGATTTATTTGAGGAAGTCTACATGGACCTCCCTCTTGGCTATTCTAAGAGGACATCCTCTGTTTCTCCTGGACAGAAACTGGTTTGCAGATTGCACAAATCAATATATGGCCTTAAACAGGCCTCCCGACAATGGTATTCGAAGTTTTCCCAGTCTTTGCTCGATTTTGGCTTCACTCAGTCTAAATCCGACTATTCGCTCTTTACTAAGGGTTCCGGTTCTTCATTTTTGGCACTCCTCGTTTATGTCGATGATATCGTTATTGCGGGTCCTTCTGCTCAAGAAATTGCCCAACTCAAAGCTTTTCTCCATACTCATTTCAAGCTTAAGGACCTTGGTTCGCTCAAGTACTTTCTTGGGTTCGAAGTTGCCCGCTCCTCTTCTGGTATTGTCTTATCTCAACGTCATTATACTCTTCAATTACTTGAGGATGCTGGGTTCCTAGGGTGTAAGCCAGTCACTACCCCCATGGATCCTAAGCTTCACCTAAGCTCAACCCAAGGTGAACTCTTGGAAGATGCTTCTCTTTATCGACGACTTGCTTGGCCGTCTCTTGTACTTGACACTTTCCCGGCCTGATATCTCCTATGCCGTCCATCGTCTTAGTCAGTTTGTCACCAAACCACGCACTACACACTTGTCTTCTGTTCATCATCTCCTTAGGTATCTCAAAGCTACTCCGGGTCAAGGAATATTCTTTTCAGCTACTTCTCAGTTAACTCTCAAGGCTTTCTCGGATGCTGATTGGGCATCTTGTCCAGATTCTCGACGTTCCACTACTGGATTTTGTGTTTTCCTAGGGGACTCCCTCATTTCTTGGAAAACTAAGAAACAAACTGTGGTGTCTCGATCCTCTGCCGAAGCTGAGTATCGCGCACTTGCTCTCACTGCTAGTGAACTTGTGTGGATAAATCAGTTGCTCCAGGATTTTCACATCAAGCTTGCTGGTCCAATCTTATTATTTTGTGATAACCAATCCGCAATTCACATTGCTTCAAATCCGATCTTTCACGAGCGCACGAAACACATAGAATTGGACTGTCACTTCATTCGGGACAAGGTTGCTGCAGGCTTTCTTCAACTTCTGCCCGTTCGCACAACTCATCAACTGGCTGATCTCTTCACAAAGGCGCTACCTGCATCACTCTTGACACAGTTTCTCTCCAAGATGGCCATCAAAAACATTTACGTTCCATCTTGCGGGGGTGTATCAGGGACATAATTGTCTTTCTACTGATTTGTAATTAGTTTAGATTAGTTAGTTAGTTATTTTTAATTATTCTGTTAAAACAGATTCATGCGTGTATATATAAAGGCCTGTACTCTTTCTGAACAGTTCAATGGAAAACAATATTTTTCTCCAAGATATTCTCTAATAGAGGGGGAGGGAGAGGGAGAGGGAGAGAGAGAGAGAGCGAGCGAGCAAGGATATGGAACAATTTTCTTATCTTTTCCCTCAAAACATTCCAATGTTTTTGTACAAGATAACAAAAATAAAAATAAATAATAAATGAAAGTTTGAAATTAGATTTGATTCTTCTCTGCTATGGTTGTGTGTCACTGCAGACCGTTAAGGGTTTGTTAAGCCTGGTGAAATCTGGCACGTTAGATCAAGCACCAATCCTTCGCACCAGGAAGTCCCACGAGTCATCTCATCCTTACGACATCGCATTATGAGAACGTCGTCGTTTGGGCTATTTTTAAGCTCAACGGCTCTTTCTATCGCACGGCTCCTATTAAATACCCCTTTCTTCATTTGACGGCTCTCCATAAATCGAGAAATCAATTCTGCATACATGACATATTTGGTCTGTTTTTTAGTTGCAATTTTATTTACATCCCAAATAAATTTATGAGATTTTTTTTGGTGATTTTATTTTATTTTATTTTTTCTTTTCTTGAGGGTAAACAACTGGCATTAAATTTGTATTAATTGAAGAATTTTAAGGTGAGGGGCAGAATTAATATTAATTAAAAAAAACTAAGTCATTCATACTATGAAGATCAAATCAAACAGTAATATGAAAGAATCATAACAACCCCGTTCAAATACAAATAAAAAATATTAGTTTCCTTAAGAGAGAAGACTCATAGCTAGATTAGTGGCATTTATTGGTGAAACTCATGTCATATGTCGTTATCAGTATGGGGACAATTAACATAAGAAAATGGGCTAGTCCCACAACACATTTAAACTATGCGCCTAATATTTATTCTTAATCTATCAAGAACTAACATATAAAAAAAGAAAAAAAAAAGGAAAATATCTATCAAGAACTAAAGTTGGCCAACTGAGCATCTTGGTCCAAAATCTAATCACTGAAGAGTCGGCAGTTAGGCAATACACAACCCACTTTCAATTTGAACCCCACATTATGGAAACATATGACATTTTATAGACATTGTATGTTCTTGACAGTTCTTGTACACCTATATCACGATAGTAAAACAAGAAAAGGAAAAGAAGGGTAAAAAGACAAATAGTGGGATGTATATAGTCGCACGAAGTTTTAGTCTACACCCGATTCAAATACCAATTACGCATGTGCGGGGAAATGTATTATATCTATTATTTGATTGATGTGTATTTTAACAAGAGTAACAAATTATGTGATAAGTACAATATAATCTATATAAATATATGATGTGGGTCTTTGTCGTTTGCATGTTCTGAAGGAGGGGTAGATTGGGTCGAGTGGCTCTTCTCGAGGGATAACTTGAGGTTTTTATATAAAAGATGACCGAAAAACGTGAGCTATCGAGGATGATTTTGGCTAAAACCCTCATGTGCTTAGGTCATATATGAGAGAGAAAGAGTATATCGGCTAGAGTAAGATTAGAGATTCGAGTGTATCGATGAAAGTTTATCTACATGAAAAAAATGAGGGTTATTTATAATAGAAGGGCCTTAACCTTGGGGTAATTGATGGGGTAAATTTATATATCTATACAATCCCTAGATTCTATTGACAGTCATAATTTCATATAGACCAACATATCAAGTCAATAATCTAATATGACTCTTAGGTAGTTACATCAATAGAGATTGAATGTTAAAATGGTTGATGGAATATCGACTCGCTAATGCATTTAATGCACCACATGACTGATGTGGTGGACATTAAATGCATAATATATCAATAGGATTGTGTCTTTTTATCAAGATAACTAAGACGAGGGGAGCGATTGAGACCCATTACCAATTATTTGAGTGGTTCGAAAATCCAAATAATAGTTGGTAATGCGTGTCAAATATTTCCTCTCGAAGATTTGGCTGATTGAGTCTAGGGGTTGTGACTCAGCGGTCGTCTTGGATTCCATTCGACTCGATTCCCAGTCCAAGGGGGGGTTTTTCGAGAGGAGTGGTACTAGTGGAACAGTGAAATGATACCACATTGTTTTCGAAATGAGTGATATTAATGGAGTAATGAAGTGATATAATATTGTGGCTCTTAAATTTGCCACACGTAAATATAATTTATTGAATTCGATAAAATTTGGTTCCAATAAGGTTTCCGGTATAGTTACTAGAATACTACAGCCTAGTGATATGGTCGTTGCTTAATAAATTTTTAATCGTGTGGTGGGGGATATCAGACATGACTAATGGCATTGAAGCACGTAGTCTGTTGTTACAAGATAGGATGGATTCCAAAGGACTTTCCGACTGACCCCTCAAGTTCTTAGTCCTTATTTTATTGGCCCCCGTAATGCAATCAAGCACATGAAATTAGAAAAAAAAAAAAAAAAAAAAGGAACATCTATCCTTTCTTTCTCTCTCTCTATATATTAGTACAGTAATACAGGGTACATTCAATGTGTGTGAAATATATATATATATACATATATAATATTAAATAGTCAAATTTTAATTCCATACAATTAAATTTTTATTATTTTTCTATGGAATATGTATTTTTTAACTATTATTTATTATTCATCCGACTTTTTTAATTATTTATAATTTATTTATTAAATTTTTCATAAGTCAATGAATTTAATAAAAATAATTTTTAGATGACAAATAAATAGAAATATAAAATAAAAATTCAAAAGAAGAACGTGAGAGAAGAGAGATGAGAGATATGAAAGTAGAAACGGAAAAACAAATCACGTCGTTGGAGAGGAGAGTGAGGGGAGAGATAAGAACACTAAAAGATTACTAAATTTTTTTAAAAACAATCACAATTAAATACACCTAAAAGAGTCAAAAATCCTTACACTTAAATATATAGTGTGTTTATATCTATATATATATATATATTATGATTGAGAGAAATCTAACTAAATTTAAAGAACACTGTGTGAAATAGAGATAAAGACAATAAAGTGCATCAGAAAATGTTTACCTTTGGGGGCGACGTTTTGCGTTCTATCCTCTCGTTTGGTTTTGTCAAAAGATAGGATGTTTGAAAGCTAAAATTGAAACATTTGAATTTAAAAAACATTTTAAAAGTAAATTATATTTGAAATTCTCGGATTTCAATTTAAATGTTTCAAACTTATGTTTGGCAACAGGTTGTGAGAATGATAAAAATGTGTGTTTAAGCGCATACACAAAGTACTTGTACTTCAAGAACTATGACAGGGAAATGACTCAGTATCATCAATATTTTCACGGGTAAAAAAAAATACCTATACCTAGCCGCTTTTTGAACATTGAACCCAAGTACAGCAAAAGATTTAATAGCCCCATGTTTATTTTGCAGTAGCAAAAATAAATTTAATAATAACAATACACACACACACACACACAAAGCAAGCAAGCATTGCAAACCTAAGCCCAAAAAGCATTTATTTCAAGCCTAAAAAAGTTTGTGGAAACAAATAAATTTTGAACAAAAATTGGCTAAAAAGTTGAAGAGAGCCCAAAAAGTTACAATGCAAAATTGCTCAAGTTGCTTGTAAAACTTGTACACATGCACATGGTTTTCATGTACTATAAAGGTTCTTTGACTCCTTTTTTTGTGATATGTTTCATCAATTCCCCTCAATTATCATAACGCCCCAAAAGAAATTTCCACTACTAGCACATACATGTACCACAACACCTTGTAAAGCATTTTGTGCACAAGATACAACCAAATTTGGTCACATATTTTCCCCAAGACAAAGTATGGTAGACATCTTGACCCATGTAGAATTCATTTATGCTGAAATGCTTGCGTCGCCATAAGATTTGAGTATCTAGATTGTATCTTCGTTAATTTTTCTCACAATTGGAACTTATGTTTGTTGAGATCAAAAGTTAATTATTCTATAAGAGTGATTTTTGAGTGGAGGATCTTTGTGCTAACAAGTTCAGATTTGAATTACAAATCAATAAATCATGACACGTGAATAATTGAAAACTTTTAAGTTATTTTATTTAATTCAACGTGACTTAGAGCCACTCATGAAGGTCGTTCCTAACCCTTGGATTGATTCCCAAAAAAAAAACTCTATGGTGACACATGTATACTGTACATTCTCGAAATAACAAACGAAGAAAATATCTGAAGTCTCGTGACTTTACAAGTGGCATTTATCTTGAGTACTTTTCACTCATTTCACCTGACTTTTGTCGACACCTTGAATTGACCAATAACTTTAAACTTGTCCAAAAGAATATTCTCGCAATCAAAAGAATGAGTATATTCCAATAGAACTCATTTAAATTTGGGATTCCATGCATTTTACACCCCTAAACTATGAAATATATATCATTAACCCCATAAACTAAGCAATTTTCATATTTACCACAATCACCACCACCCCTCTCAACTAAGTATTTCGAAGTGTATTTAATCCTTCAATTTTATCGCTCATCCTTAAATCATTTTGGTGGGAAATGTGTCGCCGGACATACCTAGTTAAATTATTGAATGAAAATACAATATTGCTGATGTGACCAAGTTTCCCTCCATTAGGCCGCGTCACCTTCCCACCGGAGAGATAATGGCAAGTATGAAGCCGAAGCCCTCGAATGGGTGTGTTGCCCTCGAATTGGTGTGTTGTCCTCAAAAGAGGCTGTAAGCCACCAAAAAGGGCCTTCCAAGTATGCCCTCGAATGAGTGTGTTGCCCTCGAATTGGTGTGCTGTCCTCGAAAGAGGTTGTAAGCCACCAAAAAGGGGCTTCCAAGTATGCCCTCGAATTGGTGTGCTGTCCTCGAAAGAGGTTCTAAGCCACCAAAAAGGGGCTTCCAAGTGTGTCCTCGAATGTGTGTGTTGTCCTCGAATGAGATCCTATGCCATCAAAAAGGGGCTCCCAAGTGTGCCCTCGAATTGGTGAGTTGTCATCGAATGAGATCCTATGCCATCAAAAAGGGGCTTCCAAATGTGCCCTCGAATGGGTGTGCTGTCCTCGAGGGAAGATGTCCCATTCGAGGGCATGCCCGCTGGATCCTTAATGAGTACTTGGCCCATATAACAGTTAAGGGGGGCCCAACTACTCTGTCAGACGCAAACAACCCCAGCCACCAAAATATGTCCTGACAAGATAGGTGGACCCTTTAAGTTGCAGGTGCCTTAAATGCTCCCTTATAAGTGCAATCTTAAGCATTAAATGCCCAAGATATGCATTTAATGCAAAAGTCAAGCCCCATTAATGAGAGTAGGGCCCCATCCGCCATTTTGGATTTCAAGATGTGATAAAAAGTATGTCCACTTTACTCCCTGGGTCAAATCAGATGGTCAATCCCCATCAACCCCATCAAATCAAAGACCCACTCTCATTATAAATAGGCAAAATCGGCTAGTCTCACGTGCGTTCCTCCCTCTTTGACAGGTGGACCACCAGCAAGAACATCCCAAAATACAACATATCCCCGACACGTGGTCAAACTAAGATTCGACCGCATCAATTGCAATAAAGAAAAACATTGCTAAACAACTTAATGATTGTTGAAAACATTCTTGTAATCGTTGTTTACAGTAAATACGTATAATACATTATTAATTATCTTAGTACACAGATCATTAAAAAAAAAATCTACCATACTATACATGTGGTCCCCACCATGTGATAAAATTTTGAAGAATCCTTGGCCCATCTCATCTTCCTTTTGGAGGATGTGATTTCATTTAATTGTTGAGACCAAAGTACATTTTAGGAGAATAGAGTTGGGGAAGGGAAAAAGCTGAGTAGAAATTGTTGTCTCACCGAAACCGGTAATAGGCAGTTTCGTCTTTTGCAAAGACTCAAGACTAAAGGCTATCCACCAGATTCACATTCGCAACGTGTGGTTTATGTGAATCTTCTTTTTTTGATCGGTCACCGGTCGACATGACACGACAATCTTCACACTCCCTCGATTATATGTTTGATGTCATTTTACCCCCTTTAATAATGAACATATGCAATTTAACCCCCTCGATAAAAAGGATATGATTTTTTTTTTTCAGTTTTATTCTTCTTCTCGATTTTGAAAAATATTGACGCTTTAAAATTTTATTTATATATTGACAAGAATTATAAAATCAAGAGATGGTTTTATTTCATTTTAAGAAGGGATAGATAATCTCCTATTTTTATTTATTTATATATGTCTTGCATTTTATTTCTCCTTTTGCATTTCTTATTGTATTATGCATCTTATATGGTATTATATAACAAGTATCATATAACTTTATTCAATCATTTCTTTATATGTGTGTGTGTGTTTGTGTGAGAGAGAGAGAATCAACAACGATTGATTTTCTTATAAGAAGGAAATAAATTTTTTTTGATACAATCAACTCAAGACACTTTATAGATGTCAATCAGAATACTACACACACATCCAAAGGGAAAAGAAAGATGATAAGAGACTTCAAATTTAGGTCTTCAATGGTGCCAGATCCAAACTCCTACCACTAAGCTATAACTCTAGTGACAAAAAAAATAAAAGAATTATTTGAATAAGTAATATTTATTATATAATCTCAATCAAATTTTAGCTATTAATTTTTATTATTAACGTTAACAGTTAACTTTGAAATTTGAAATCTGAATAAGAAGATACTTTGACCAAAAATTAATATAATAATTAAAAGAATAAATTATCTGATTATTAATTATGATAATTTATTTTTAAAAAAGGATGTTTTGTTTAATAAATTAAGTGAATAAGTTAAAATATATCATTTTATTGTTGGTTTACTTGTTTTATGGGTGGTATTGTTTGAGTTAATTATTTCATGCTTATTAATTGCAATAAAAATGTGAAGTTCAGTATTTTTATAACTTTGTCTATTATACCTAAAAGAGGGCGGACTTGAATGTGAATATTAATATTATTTTTGTTGGCGGGGGTGAAGTGCTTAATTATTTTTATAGTTTGATGGGTCAAAGTGAAACTAAACACGCAATTGAGGGGGTAAAGTGGAAGTCACCAAAGTTTTATGAACAGATTTACTTACGGAAGTTATATTTTAGCTGAAAAGTAACTAAAGAAAGCTCTTTAATAACTTTAACATGTCATTTAAAATTTGATTAACATTTAAGTACAAATTAAGAGTAAATTAAGTTATGCACCCCAATCCATGGAGTATTTTGCACTTTGGTACCTAACATTTATCATTCGTGCGTTGATGTTATTTTTTACACTATTTCGGTGGAATATTCCTCAATATTTTCCAAAATATATCCGAATTTTTTACAAAGATTCCATCAAAATAGTGAAAAAATACCATCAACGCATAAATAATAAAGGTTAGGTACCAAAACGTACATTTACAAAGATTGAGTATGAAAGTGCAAAACACCCGAAAAGTTAGAGTATTTAACATAATTTACTCATAAATTAAAGCCTTTATGTACCTATAAATTGCCTCCAAAAGGTTGGAAGAAATGCAAAATTCGTCCCATAATTTAATCGCATTTGAATTTTTGTCGTTGTTAAATTTCAATCGTAGTCTGATATATTACAAAAAAACAAAAAAAAAAAATCATAGTTTCACAATCCGCCGAATTTTGATATTTTGTAGCAAAAAATGCAGTCTTTTTAAAATATGACACGCTGAAATTAAACCTTTAAAAAACAAATCGAGATAATTGAACTTAATTACAAGATGAATTTTGCATTTTCCTATCAAAAGGTATATGTGAAGGTAAACTAAAATAAAATCTCTACTTTTTTAAGGGCATCGTTGTTTGCACATGCATTGGATTTATAATTTTCAATGGCCAATAAAATAGTCATTATATATGACTTTGATTTTCTAGTATAAACTTTTAACCCCCAATCCATAATCGACACTTAATGATGGAGATGTGCCATTGTAAATTTCAACTATTTAATCCACGGGCTTTATGGATAAGGTTCAGAGTACATTAATTTCAATATATTTTATCAGATTTAGTCAAAAAAAATGATCAAATTTGTCGAGAAGGGCTTATTCAAATCACAAGGCTAAAGTCTCTAAATGTGCGATATATAGTGAAAAGTTTATGTAATTTGATTATTCAACAAGTGCGTCGTTATGATCATATTCTTCAACCCCCCCCCCCCCCCCCCCAATTCATTTTCTCTAAAAATATGTAAATTGTGGTAAATTACATAAATTTTTGACTTGTTTAAGAATTATATTTTAATAACAAAAAAAGATTAGTGTCATTTAATCCATATCCTTATCTTCATTTGCAATTGCCATACGTATATACGCATGTTAGAGAAAAGATGTAAGGTGCCAAATAGTTTGATATGTAACAAAAGGTGCTGCTACCAATAAAAGCACCACGTTTTGTACCATAACATGATTGTATAGTAATTTATTTGTATTGTATAGTAGTTTGATATTTAATGATAATATGATTATAATAGTTTGTTCTTCATTTGAGTATTCGATTGATTGTTATAGACTTGAGGGTATTGATATATTCGATTGATTGTAACAAACAATTTTCATTAAAAAAAAAAGTTAATTTGACTTTGATAACATGAGAACATGGATGGCAAAATTTTAATAATGACTAAATTAACTCTATTGCCGCGTGCAACATAACTTGTGATCACTACCTCCATTTCATAATAATAATTGGTTATGATTGTGTCACACATATTTTTTAAAAAATAATAAATAATTAAGATTTTTACACTCGACTCGACTGTTTTGTCCTCAATAAATTTTGTTGTTAACAATTAGCATATTGTGTAAATGATATTTAATTTGAGGGTAATATTGTAAAAAATGCATTAAATACTCCATTGTTTATTTAATAAAACAACACATCGTGAAACAAAAAGTTGATACTGAAACAAATAGTAATATGAAATGGATGGAGTAATTTGTGTCATTTTCTCAAATCATAATTCAATTAGTCGCGAAATTTCAGCCTCTACTCTTCATGCAACTCAAAGTCTTCTCAGCGGATTTAATTATTCCAAAGGACACATGAAACATGCAATACAATTAATTTGGACACACACAAGAATACATATATGTCGGCTTGGTTTTTTGTCAAATCGCTAATTAATAATTGTCCGAGCCATTTGGTCTAATAGACAAATATTCCATCTTAAAAGTATAGAGAATGTAAGAATTAGGGTTCAAATTCTAGTAGTCGTGCGCATGTAGTTTATCGTTTCACATCAAAAATTTAGAGTTAATTATGAAAAATCTTCGCTGAAAATTTGTAGAGTTAAAGATTACATCTCTCTCTCTCTCTCTCTCTCTCTTCCCTCGAAATTACCTAAATCTTCCCTGTACATTTACAAAGTTCACATACTTTAGTATTTTGGACGAAAACTGCTAATAAGAACAATAAAAATAAAAAAAAAGAAATAACTGTATATACGTTCATAATATGTTTTCTTGACCAACTATCAGTTGGCTTAATGGCAAGAGGCGTTAGATTCCTTAAACAATGTTTCGAGTTCGAACCCTGCAATTATGAATGGAGCAACTGATTTGAAAGGATAGCCCTCAAAATGGGCCTTAATTTTACCTAATCTGAATTAATTAGTCAAAGAGTTGAAATCGGATAGCTAAGAAAAAAACAAAAAACAGTTTTCTTGATGTGTCATTTAAGGCTTCATAAATTATATATAGCAAGTTGTTTCATTTTTTTTTTTTTAAATTTTAATGAATGTAAACTTACTAAACTTCTAATGGATGTTTTGAAAATTTCTTACGAAAAATGGGTGAAGTCTATAATCTTACTAATTTAAAAAGAGATTCCTGCAATTAATTCTTAATTATTACACAAATCAACTCTAGGAGCTATAGGGTCAAAAATGTTAATATTGAGAGGCCAATTAAGTTTTCATAGAATATATTAGCGCTAATATTAATAGTTTAGGCAAAATAAAATATTATATTTTAATATAAGTATAACACAATCAGGTTTATATTCTCTTTTGGATAATATCGCTTCAATATTTTTTTATTTTCTTGTCGATTCTATCTCTTCAATAATTCTGATTATTATAATTTACTGAAATTCATATTCTGAACGGTAAAATTGTAAAGAAAGGAATAGCGAAATATGCTTTAAGGTATGGACATTAAATGTACAATCTTGACCATTATCTGATGCAGGTAATAATCACACGTGGTTGTGTGTTTGGCACGTGACATAAAAGGCGTTTTTTTATGTCGGCCAAAAAATTATCTTTGGACCATTTACCCTCAACCCCACCAAATGTGGATGTTAGTTTATTTATGGCCCACACATATATATATATATATATATATATATATATTTGTAAGAACATTTCATTCAATTATATTAATAATTCAGGTATTATAAATTAATATATAAATTAAATTATTATATTAGAACGAAATAAAGAAGCTATTATTGAATTAAGTAAAGCAAGAAACCTATTACAATATAGTAAAAACCCACACATTTCGGTGATAAATCAAATACATATTTTTAATTCTATTGATAAGTAATCATTAGTAGTAAAATTACAAGTACTTTGCAATAACCATAAAAATACTATATTAGTTTTTATGAAGCAAATAAAACCTGAATATATTAATTGAAATGCATACGAGCATTCTTAATACTAAATGAGGCACAAGCCGAATTGAGTCGAGCCTTGATCTTTTTTTCAGGTTGTAGCTTGAACCAAGACGAGCCAGGAAAAAACTGGCTCGAGCTCGGGCTCGAGTCATGTTCGAGCTCGGCTCGGCTCGTTTGGTTCAAATATGTGAATAAATTATAGGCTCAAGCTCGGGATTGAGCTCGAGTTTAAATATTTTCAATTATTTCATTATGTTTGAGCTGCAAGCTTGAGCTCGGTGTCACGCCTCGATTGATTCACAGAGCGGCTATCATGTATCAAGCAAATGGGATGAGCATAAGGAGGTTTCGACTATTCTAGATGGCTCTAGAATAGTCTTATATATTGTAACCATACTTAGAATATTTTTTGCTTCCTAAAAGGCCATACTTGTAAATAGCACTTTAGAAGGTTCCATGAAAAATATCTACAAAATAAGGTCATATTTGTAAAAATCCCATTAGAAGGTTCTAGGAGAAATATCTAGAGGAAGGACCTAGAAGCTAATCGTAGCCGTTAGATCAAATACATCTCCACCCTTCGTTGGAGAGGAGAACAACTATAAATATGGGACTACTTCTCATTTGTAAATCACCAAGCAAGCTTGAGTGAATAAACCAAATTCCTTTCTCACTCTTTCCTTTGTGTGCTTCCTTTCATTTCTTGGTGTTCTCACTTTCATTCTTTCATTCTCCGAAGAGGTAGGCTGAATTAGCTTGTTTCGCAGGGGCGAACCAAGAACTAAGTGCCGCACGGCGTGCTTGAGAGGTCAAGACCGTGACATCGGGCTCGAGTTCTAAAATCAATATATTACATATAATTATATATATAATTATATAAAAATAAAAATAAATATTAAAAAAATAAAAGCTCACGAGCCTACAAACAAGAATTATTTAGCTCGAACTTGTCTCGAAACTTATACAGGCTAGGCTCGAACTCAAATTATTCAAATTCAAGCTCCAAACTTTGTCGTGCCGGCTCAGGCTCGCGAGCCACTTGATTTGTTTGCTTCCCTACATTAGACTTTCCAATATTTGATTATGTATTAAATCTCCACGTTGACACTGCGTGCTAGAAAATTTGGGAATACAAATTATGTTGTCCACATCATTGATGAAGCACTCAATCCCTCATATTAATAAATTTAAATTAAAAATAAATTTTTATACTAGTTTATATATATAAATATATGTATGTATGTATATCAGCATATAAAAAACTACTACTCAATATTATATATATATATATATATATCAACATATAAAAAACTACTACTCAATATAATATTAATTATATTTCATCGGATAATACCCAAATCTCACTATGATAAATGGCCACGAATAAAAAAATTGTAATGTCAGACATCTGTGATGAATTTGCAACGAAATTCTATCAAAAAAAAAAATAATAATAGCAATTAGTAATAAATGATTTACTAATGGATATGTGATAATATTTTTTAAATCAAAATATACAATTTAAATCGAGAGAGCACTTCATTAATTAGGAGAGTTATATCAATCATAATAATCACAATAATTCAGAAATTATCACCTATATATATTTATATATATATATATATATATAATTCTTAAATTTCATAATTGAGTAAAAAAGTCATAATGACGTCGAGTATTAATACTAGGATGAAAAAAACACATGTCTAAATCACGCGTAACCGCTAACAAAGACTTATAAAACATTAAAAGACATTTGAATCGCGTTTGTTTGATACTGTTAGAGCTTTTTGTTATCTTCTTTGCTTTTGTTTTCGAAATATATTCAACCCCGTGACATAGATGCGACGTGGATGGCACATTTCATAAAAATATTATTTTTGAGCCCAAAAAAAATAAAAATGAAACAACTTTAAAATTAATTTTTATATCTTAGAAAGTCGTAAAATTATGTTACAATCTAAGAAATTTATTCCAATCAAATGATATAATGAATTTTTAAATTGAAAAGTAATTCCATAATTTTTTTAGAGCAAAATTTTAATTTTTTATTTAATTTTTTTGTATTTTTTCCATCATTTTTCAATTTCACAAAGCCGTTCAAGACTTGGATAATGTCATATTGGGTACTTTAGGATGAACTCAATCAAAGAATTTTATTTGAGATGATAAAATTAAATTTCGATCTAATATAAAAAATATTTTCATTATTCACGATTCAATATATATATATATATATATATAATATTATAATGCAATTATATATAGACTTAAAAGAGTCGGACTGTTCGTTTCAGCCCTCCCTCACTCCATCTCTGCGGTAATGAATTTTTAACAACGAAAGAAAACAAAATTTGTTTAAAAATATTGTGAAACATCTAGTCAAATCAGGCAAAAGTTGTCTATGTTGACATGTGAAAATAGATGATAATCAATTAAGTTTTTCAGCTTGATTAGAAAAGATTGAATGAGGAGAAATAAATCACAATTTTATTCATTCTCTCAGTACGTATACATATATATATATATATATAGACGTACGTACATGTGAAATACAAGATATGTGTAATACAAGATATGTGTAATTGATTTACTGACTTGCACAAGATCCTAATTAACTAGAGTAGAAAAGTTAACTAAAAATAATTAAGAAAAATACAATAATTATTCCAGTAAGAAGCCTTGCCCGAAAACTGTGAGTGGTTAAAACTTAAGTTCTTTAATTTTTTTTTTAACCATATTGATGTGATTGATGTATATTAGCAGAAGTGACAAATCATATATAGGGATCAAATTTTGTTTGAATTAAATTAAAATCTGGCTAGCCCAATTATATATAGCTGCCAAATTCAACCTATAATATATGTATATATATAGGCAGTATGGACAAATTAATAACGTGATTTTCGGCAATCTATATATATATTTGATGTCGGTTAGATTTGGGAGCTGGTCGACCTCAATCGAAAATTCTGATCTAGTGTAGGACTAAGGGTATTTAACTGGGAAGTTGACCTGCAATAAAGAAAAGGCAACGTGAACTAGCCGAAAGGGGTCTAGGCTAAGACCCTGCAATACTTAAATCAGTCGATCGATTTTGTATATATTTGAACAGAGTGAAGGTGTTAAGAGTAATTAACGAATCATCCTTACTATAAATGCAAGGATATTTATAGCATATCCAAGTGGGCCACGATTTGGAGGGTCCCCTAGGTTGAGTAGGCCATCAAGGGCTAATGTGGGCGACCTATAAGTCTAATGGTAGGATTAATGGGCATTAGTTGACACTCAATTAATAAGGTATGGGGTTTGGTGGCACCCCCATATCTTGGACTGACGGAACATTTAATGCCAGCACGGATCCATTGGATCCGGTATGACCCTTGTTGAACATGGAATCGATCAGAGGAGTCGATGAGATGGATTCGAGGGGTCGAGGATACAGATCCGATCGATAGAGGAATCGTCCGGCGGGGCTCGTCGGGAATGGTTATCGGTTTGCTAAACTGGTCGATATACTAGCACCCAATCGGAATCGTCCTCATGGATTTTGAGCAATGGGAAGCGGCGAGCATGGTGCGTGACAAGCGGTCGAAATGGCCAATTGAAAGTATGCCACGTCAATACTATTAACAAAATACCAACCCCTTAAAAAATTAGTTTAGCTATATTTATATCCCAAATCATTCTTAGTGAAAAACTTTTATTTGAAGGTACTTTATTTCCCTTTTAGTTCTCTCTCCTCCCCACATCCCTATCTCTCCACTTATTTTTTTCTCAATTAAATTATTTTCCTTTTCTCTCATATTCAATTTTAATATTTTAACTTTTTTAATGATATCATTTTATTGATTAAATTCAAACAACTGTATACATATAATTATATATGTAAAAAAAAAAATTGGGCAAAGCATATTACACAAAAATTATACAGATATTTTAAAATTTATAAACATTAAAACTTTAAACACATTAATCGAGTGTGCCACCATTGCTTCTATATATAACAAGACTTTTTACACTATTGAAGTGGCTCATATGCTTGCAAGGAACACGATTCCCTTGACTGAGAGAATTTCGAATATTCCTGCTTCAGCTTATCAATTTGTAGTTTTTAACTAATTTAAATTATTAATAAAATTACACGGTTTCCGCTTTAAAAAAAAAGAAGTGTGCTTGAGTATATTCCAAAATTTGACAACTTAATGTGGATATTAATTATGTAAGTATATATATATATATATATATATATATATATATATAGACACACGCGCGCGCGCACACACACACCTGAAAAAGCTCGAATCAGTAATCACTCCAAGCTAGGGTCTCCGACATTAATTGCGTTATAAATGGGCATGTGATTATTGGATGGGAATATATATGGTAAGTTGGTAACACTATATTTCAGTTTATTTGATATATATATATATATATATATATATATATAAACTTGCCCCACATAAGATCATATATATAAGAAAAAGGCTACTATGTCATGCATAAATAATACATATATTATGAAATTCTTAATTATCAAAATATATGAATAGATTGCAAAATCACATAAATAGAATCATATATATATATAATAGCCATATTAAAACAAAAAGAAAAAAGAAACAAATTAAGTGCATGTAATGGCCGACATCATCATATCCCATTCGGTAGATGACATCTGATTCTTGACAAAAAACGGTGATTACCTAAATCAAATTTGTTATATTTGACTAATTATATGATAAGTATTATCATTATACCCGGTCTCTCATATTATATTGTAACTCAATTACGCACATTGGATTAAACTACAAATCCGACATTATTTAATCATATTTAGAATTTTTTATATCATCTTTTGACATTTTATATACACATACACGTGTATGCAATCGACGCATCTTATTTAGATTTATCAAACAAAAAATCTTATTTAAACTAAAACTGGCTTGGTTTTTGCTTTTTCTTCTTTTTTTTTTCTCCCATAAAAAGCACTTTAAATTTATTGCCATATAGCCGTATACCATCTATTGCTATCTATACATATTACGTGTGTTGATAAATAGTTGAGATAAGAAAGAAAAAAAAATTATCATTTAAAAAAAAGAGTAAATTACGTTAAACACCTTAATCTTTGGGGTGTTTTGTACTTTAATACTCGACTCTTGTAAATGCGTGTTTTAATACCCAACTTTTATCATTTGTACAATAATGATCTTTTTCACTATTTATAAAATTGAGTACCAAAGTATAAAATACCCTAAAGATTAGAGTGTTTGAAGTAATTTATCCAAACAAAAATTAAAGTGTCATTTTCCTTATATTAACTATCCATCAATGCTATATTGATAAATTCAATAAAAGACATCACACAATTATATATCACAAGATCCAAATTATATAAAAAGCCCACGATTAATTAATGCATGTAGTTCCACATGCACTCTGACAAAACCAACTATATGAATTCAACTTTTTCACGGCGCCGGAAATTAACTCCAATAACCCATATGTAATATATATATATGTATATGAATCTCTATATCTATATAATTAATATATATCAATCTCTATATCTATCTCTATATATATGTCCATCGCCACCCCCACTTATCCCTCACTCCTTTGCGCACCACTCCTCTGTTTTTTCACACACAACACGCAGTACGTGCCTCCGCCCCGCTTCTACTACTTCTTATTCGGGACCATAGAATACCAGAGAATATATATCTCTATGTAGACGCTCATATTCTGTATCAATCACCTATAATTACACGTCCGTTTCACGTGTAAAGTTATAGCCACACAAGTGCCTTTTTTTGATGTGTACAAATCATCACATACTACAAAAATTTAATATCCCCATGAAATTCACGTTCTCTACTTGCCTTCCATTTCAATCTTCTCCTTAACATTAAACATCACCTTCCAAACTCTTCTCCTCTCTCTCTCTCTCTCTCTCTCTATATATATATATATATATATATCACTGTCTGTGTATCTCTGTAGTATATACACAAAAAATGTTGAACTGCTTGCAGAGCTGGCCGGAGCCCGTAGTCCGGGTCCAACACTTGTCGGACAGCGGGATTCGGGTCATACCCGAGCGCTACGTGAAGAAGCCTTCGGACCGGCCGAGTAATTTTACGGGCGGCGCCGCCGACGTGAACATTCCGGTGGTCGACATGAGGGGCCTGCACTCGGAGGACCCGTCGGTCCGGCGATCCACTGCGGCGGCGATCGACGGCGCGTGCCGCAAGTGGGGGTTCTTCCAGGTGGTGAACCATGGCGTGAGCCGCGAGCTGATGCGGCGCTCCCGCGAGGCGTGGCGCGGGTTCTTCAAGCTGCCGCTGGTTGAGAAGCAAAAGTACGCGAACGAGCCGAGCACGTACGAGGGCTACGGGAGCCGGCTCGGCGTGGAGAAGGGGATACCGCTGGATTGGAGCGATTATTTTTTCCTCCATTATCGGCCCGTCGAGCTCAGGGACCAGAACAAGTGGCCTAGTCAACCTGTTTCATGCAGGTGATTTAATATATGAAAAAAAAAACAAAGAACAAAAATTAAAGAAATTACTTTTCGACTACTTTTTATTTAGCACGTGTTCAAAGAAAATTCACACACACTTATTATTATTAATATTTTTTTAATAGTGAAAATTTAATATCATTGTCGATCTATTTAATATCACGTTAATTAATTGCAAATTAACTTATTTATATTCATTGCGTGATTGATTATGAAAGAAACAGTTATTTATGTATAATTTAAACAGAAAAGGAAATAAATTGTTATTGTTATTGTTATTATTATTAAAAATGTGCACTAAATCATTCCCTAAGAGAACACACACACACACACACACATATATATATATATATATATGTATGTATGCGCTCGTGCACCCGCTGAAAATTTATCTTGGAATAAAAAAACTAAAAAAATATTTTAAATTACATTAATGATTCTTACTTATATTTTATATGAAATAAATAGAATTGAGCGTGGGTCTCGATCATCTCAACATAAATATTAATCTTCCAAATTATTATAAAATGAATGAGCCAAGTCCTAATTTATTAAAAATATCATAAAAGTAATTAGATCAGAGCCAGAATATTATTAATTCTTTTCTCTAAGCTCGATTAATTTCTCTAATAATCTCATTATTTTTTATCGTAGTTACAATTTATACACTGTGTTAAATGTTTAAATTGTTGCAGGGAATTGGTGGCGGAGTATAGTAAAGAAGTGGTTGAGTTATGTGGTAAATTGATGAAGATTTTTTCGACCAATCTTGGCCTAAATGAAGACTATCTTCAAAATGCCTTTGGAGGGGAGGATTTGGGTGCATGCATGAGGGTTAATTATTACCCAAAATGCCCTCAACCGGATCTTACGTTGGGCCTCTCATCTCATTCGGATCCGGGTGGAATGACCCTTCTCTACCCGGACGAAAATGTGTCGGGGCTCCAGGTCCGACATGGTGATGAATGGGTCAACGTTGACCCAGTTCCCGATGCCTTCATTGTCAACTTAGGAGATCAACTTCAGGTTGAATGACTTACATTTTTTATATGATTGACGGTTTATGTAGTCATATAAAATTATATGATTGTTCAGTACAACAAAAATAATATTTGATTATTATCTTATTCTTAAACTTTAAGTATGTACGAAGACACTTAAAAGAAGTAAAGATTTAATTATACTCAAAATTCTAATATTTTAAGGGAATTTTTAAAATAAAGAGCGATTTTCACTCAATTTTGTAGGCTTACTGATTTTATGTTGATTGTAGAAAATATTAAATTCCCTCCCCCCTCCCAAAAATTAAATAAAATAAAAGTACCTTTAATATTTTATATAAATTTGGTCGCACCCCACCAAACGAATGTAGCTCCGCCCCTTGATTGTCTTATTTTCGATCCTATATGAAAATTAATTTTGTAATATTAATTTGTAAATAAATACAGGTTTTGAGCAATGCGACTTATAAAAGCGTGGAGCACAGGGTGATTGTGAATTCGGAGAAAGAGAGGGTATCATTGGCATTCTTCTACAATCCGAGGGGGGATATGGTCATTCAGCCGGCGGAGCAGCTTGTCACGGCGGAGCAGCCGCCGCTGTATTCGCCGACAACTTACAATGAATATCGGCTCTTTATGAGGATGAGGGGCCCTCATGGCAAGGCTCAAGTGGAATCTCTTAAATCAACCCACAAACAATAAATTAATTAATTAAATAAGAGTATTACTTTTATATATATATATATTTTTAGCAAGTAATCTTTGGAGTCTTTTTTCACGTTCGTATTCAAAAATAAAAAATAAAAAATAGAGGAATGATTTGTTATAATATGGGAGGTGGGAAACGGAGTTTCTTGAATTTGTAGCACGTATGTGATATATATATGTCGCATTGTGAAATAAATTATAGTGTTGTATGTTAATGAATTAGTTTTGTAATTTATTTTGTATCCTTTGAGTAAGTGTATGTGTGTCCGTCGTTTCGATTGAACATGTATAAAATATTTCAAGTTGATTGTATTAAAAAAAAATATGAATGCCAGATATATTGTTATATTTTCCTTATAGTGATAAAATCCAGTTGTCCAAAGACAACAATTTCATCACTCTGTAGGAAAAAATCAGATCGAAATGAATTCGTTGCGAGACATATTGGAGAAAATTTGGTTTGATTAATTAATGATCCGTGTTTATTAAATATACAATAATTTTTTTTGATTACTTAATAAATACTATTAATTACAAAAATGATATAATTTAATTAATATATTCTTTTAATAATAACTTTTATATTTCACTTTTTTTTTATTAATATTGGTTTTGAGAATCCAAAATGTGTTTTCCTCACTTATCAGTGTGTGCCGTATACAACCATTTCAAAATAATTGATAAAGATATAATTAATCATATCATATCGTATTGATGGAGATAAAATTAATCATATAATATAGTTTTGATCAATTCCATTTCAAATTGATCATGACAAGATAAAATTAAATAATTATGTCAATCATCTAGCATGATAATTAAGTAAAAACATAATGATCTCCACCAATATTCAACTTACTAATGATGTCCACCAATATTCCAACCTATCTATTTTGGTGAAATAATTAATCCTAATATGATGCCTAACGTAAAAAATAATTAAAGTTAATCATATCGACAGACGTAAGTTTAATATATTAATAAAATCATTTCATTCCTAAGTAACTTTTTTAGACCAGTTGATAAATTATTGGAACTTGTAACCTAAAAGTTGGTGGAAAATTTTGATTGATTTTGCCTTCTTCGGAAGGGCTCAAATCGATTAACAATTAGCTACACTTTTGTGTTTGACTAACCCTTATTAATTTATCATATTTTTTTTTCTTTATGGTCAGTTTAAAACGCACGTTTTAGTGGAACTCTGTACAAGTTGCTATCATGGGGTTTCCTTTTTCTTCTTCGACGTGCTATAATTAATTAGATTATATACATATATATAAATAATTTTGCTGAAACTCATGGAGATGAATTGATGATATTTTGATTCGGCACTTAAGGTTTCCATAGATTATGTATGAGATATTGGGTTTACAATTCCACAAAAGTGTATATGATGATGCCCAAATTCGTCGGCAAACACAGAGGACGCTTCGCAAGGTATGAGGGAGAGATTGTTGCTTATAAACTTGCCAAGTCCCTAAACTCCTTTCGATGTGGGATAAGAATATGATATCATTATAAGTCCCCTAATTGAGGGATTTGGGAAGAAGCACAAGGTCATCTATCATGATAAGCCCCTTAGTGGAGGGACTTGGAAAGAAGCATAGGGCCATCATCTCCACAGACGGCGCCATTTGATGATGTCCAAATTGATCGCCGAACACGAATGCCAGAACCTACGAGATATTATCCTGCATATTGAGACGGTGGAATTTTGTCTTTTGATAAAAAAATGTCTCGCAAGATGTAAGGGAGGGATTGTAATTTATAAACTTACTAAGTTCCTAAACTCCTTACGATGTGGGATAAGAATATGATATCATCAGTATGGATGTTTATCTCATTCATCGTAGTTTTAAAACTGAAAAGAAGCAAAAAATTAACACATAATATGGTACTTTTGAAATACTTAATTACGTGATATTTTAACCAATGTTTTAAAATTAATTACAATGTAGTGTTCGTTATTTGTTTATAATTTTATTAATTTTTATCATAAAAGGCATAAATTATTAATTAAAATTTTGTATACAAAAATAAAATAAAAAAGCTCGTGAAAATTAATTAATTGTACCCATCACCGATCAATTACCAAACCTAGCTGTTTGATAATGACCCCATGAGTATACAATTGTACAAAACCATTGTAACAACCACGAAGAAAATGACATATCATAGATACATAGAGATACAATGACTAAGCAATTGATAGTGGGAATTAAGATAATAATCAACTCACATAAAATAATAAATGGTCGACAAAGAACTTTTGTTGTCCAACTACAAATGGGCAAAAATAAACGTAGAGTTTGAAAAAAACTTACGTGCTTCTATATTAGAAAATGACCAAATTTGTTGTCGATATGTCTCATCCAAAAAATGAAGTAATCTAGGCGTTTGAATTTTGTTATTTATTAAAAGTACACCTTACCAGGGTTGGGTTATTTATAAAGGAATTGTTATTAATATTTTAAAATTATTATTGATACTTCGTTCTTATTTTTTTATTGAGAAACTGACTAAAATGTACATCTATTTTAAAATGTGATTGGATACACTTTACTCTCTCAACTATTTACTATGTCTCATTCACGCTCCCAAATTATCAAATGGTGATACTTATCCCGCCCAATTAATAAATTGGTCAAATTTGTCCTCATACCACTTCTATTTATACAAAAAAAAATTTCTTAGTATTCTAAATTCAACTTTAAATCCTTTATTAGTTAATATATATATATATATATATATATATATATAAAAATATTTTAATTTTAAAAGTAATTTCTAGTTTAAGTAAATTGAAATAAAACTAAATTAATAAAATACTGTAATAACAACTACCAATTAAATACGAAAAACTATTCTAGTTCTTTAACTTAATAAATTTATTAAGTATAAATTCTAAGTAAACTTAGACTCTGTTGAATAAAAGTGGAAAAACATTTTTTAATTATATTTTAAATATTTTTTTATTAAATTAAATTATGATGTATTTAAATAAATGAAAATTCCTTAAAAAATGAGTATACCAATTTGTTTTGAAAGAAAAGCATACACAAATTGAAGTAATTATTATATAAATTTAAAAGTGTCTAAAGTTTACTTTTGATTGAAAAGCAAATAACTTAATTTTTAGTTAAAATATATTTAAAATAAAATTTAGATTATAAAAATTGGTATAAATACTTTGTGAATATATATATATATATATATATATATGTATGCACACACATACATACATCGAAATATATAATTGAAGGGGGGGGGGTGTTAATTTATTAGTTTGTAGAGGTAAAATCTCCTCAAATTAGGTCTGATTTCACAAAATTTTATGTGATTTTAAAAATTACAAATATCTTTCAATATTTAGTTTCGTATTACACATACCACTTAATTCATGTAAGTGAAATTTGTAATGAAAAATCAAAATGAGGGAAGTGTATATAAAATATTATATCACCAGGAGCTTTGCGGAAACGGGACAAATTTTAGAGTTTTTTTTCTTTCTTTTCTTTTTTTTTTTAACTAACCCTATTTATAGTGCAAAGTTCTTGGCTACGATAAATATAAATCAACTCTTATGTTATACCATCATGTATATATGTATATATTAGAAAATAAATTTAAAATGTTTTAAAAAAAAGACAAAAAATCAAATAGAGTTAATGTATTGAATTATTTCCACATCAAAAACACATCATTTCCCACAATTAGAAAATGTATATGTTATGTGCTATGAGATATCTTACATGTGTCCAAGTAGGCCACTCTTTATTCGCCACATGGTGTCCACTTGTCATCCAGACCACGCAAAACAAGACCTTCCTTGTTACAAACACCCTCCTAGACTTCTCCTGGGGGGCGCCTTAGCCACATCTCACTCGGTAGCAGAGTTAGGCACATCGAGGAAGTACAGTTTCATATTCTTTTGCAGCCATCTCTGGCACTAGTCACTGACCTTGGCAGGGGACATATCTATTCTACAACCACTAGGTATGGATAGGATGTTCCTTTGCAGCTTTAGCTAGATTGTTCTAAGAATTCTTAAACTTACCAACTCAGCCTTAATCCCAATGAGCTAATTAAGATTTTATCCTATTATAAATACTCCTAGAAAACTCTCCAAAAAGGTAACTCACATTCTATATAACGAAACTCTGCTCGATTCTTTGAAAAAAAAATTTTATCTTTCTATATTAAATTGACTTAAGTATCGAAAGATTTTCGTTGAAAATACTTTTGATTAGACTTACGTATTTTTTATTCTAACAGAACAAGAAGCCATGAGCATTCATAAGACGACAAATCCATGTAAATTTGAGGATAATCTCAAAGTTTAGACCACATTAGGGGGAAAGTGTTGATGTAGCACTTTTATCGTTTGATTGAAAACTACACGTTTATTTTGTTCGAAAAAATATAAAAATAGAAGAAAAGTAGTTATCACTTTTAACTGGGTCCGTGTTTTGCACGGAATTTCCGTACTTTATACCAAATCGGAAAAAAAAAACAAAACAAAAAAGAGGAAAAGCAAGTCTATTCGTGCATATCGAAAACGTGCACAATATCACGATTATATGGTTCCACTAAACTTTGGGTCCTTTTTAGGCTCCTAATAATTAATATGGTACGAATTTTTCTCAAATATTAGGTGAATGGTCTTGGTTTTTTTTTTTGTTCAAAGATAGTGGGATATCTGGTCCAACATAGAATTCATATATAATAATTTTCCATGTGATGGAATTTATATAGAATGTACCACTCCGATTTTACTCATAGTTGTTTAACATTATATCACATATTACGAAAAAATTATTAATTGCAATTCCTATAATCTACTTGAGTAATTTGTCCGTATTAAACGTTAGTATTAATAGTTATGGAGTTGTTTTGAATGGTATTCAATTTGAGGGTAAATTTGAAAAAGAAAAAAAAGTACATTAAATGTAGTATTATTTTCATAAAACGACATATTTTATGAAACAAAAATATTAAGTTGAAATGGCTAATAATATCAAACGGAGGTAGTATCATATATGAATAATCGTGATTCTTTGGATTTTATTTTATTTATTTTTAGATATTTGGAAAGAACACTATTTAGAAAACAAAAATAAATAAATAAAGTGATAATTACATTTACACCCCTCGGGTTAGATGCAATTATTGATAGACCCCCTCACATTTGACTAACTATATTTACACCCCCTTAACTTATGATGCGTTAACAAATACCCCTTGTCATTAGTGACCGTTAGGATTTTTAGCTGACGCTGTTAATTTTCAACTAAAATTCATGAAAATACCCCTCCATTCAAGTACAAAGAAGGGGTGTAAATATAATTTTAAAAAAATCAATACAACAAAATATTTGTTTTTTTTAATTTTAAATATAACTTTTAAAAAATAAATATTTTGGTGTATACATAATTTGAAAATTCATTTGAATATCTAGCACAATACTTTATTTTAATAATTTAAAATAAAATAAATTGATAAATATATATCATACTATATAAAATCATGAAAAAGAATTTTAAAAGTAATCATTAAACTTATGAATAAATATTATGTAACATGTAAATATATAATAGGATCAATACCCCAAGCACTCTACTATCTCAGCTACATCCTTGATATTCAGATTTAGTAAATTACCTAATTTAACATTTGAAACACACAAATGTTATTGGCTTTAGAATTTTGTTTTTTGGATAAGGTAAATAGATTAAACCCAAGAATAAAGCAATCCATACAATGGAAGAGAAAGAAAACAAGTTACAAGAACTAAACAACAGAGCAAATCAAACACATCTCCAAATAAGGAAAACATAAATCCACAAGGAAAATCAAAGGAAACTCCCACCACCGGCTGTCACTCTAGGAGCATCCACTCTCTGCATAACCAATTGTCACTTTGGGAACTTCGGTGACCCTTGAGAGAGAGAGAATCTTAATTTATTTTTTAGCGTAAGCTGGCTACTCTCTTAGAATTTTGTGTACCCCATGAAATCAATACATCGCGCACACACACACACACACACATATATATATATATATAATATTTGAAAAGGGCCATTGGAAAAATACACTTGTTTTGCACATGTATAATTATTTTCAAAATACTATAATTACGAACGTTTTAAACCATTACATCAAGGAGTTTGCAGCAATTCTCTAATTTATATTTGTTTTAGTAATTTTCATTTTATTTAATAGTTTAAAATGTTCATAATTATAGTATTTTAAAAATTATTACACACGTGCAAAGCACGTGCATTTTTCTAGCATCGATATAGTGGTATTTATAAATTTGATTTAATATTTCAAATATAAAATGAGGGGTAAAATCATCATTTTATCTTTATTTCACTAAAAATCATAGTTGGTGGACTTGAATGAATAGGAGAGATTATAAAGAATTTTACAATTAATGCAAACCAATCAATAATTCATAATAAACAATTGAAATTAATTCAAAATTTTAAAAATTGAGAATTTGGTCAAAATTACATATTTTGGTCAAAAGGCCTCTTTCAAATAATATATATATATATATATATATATAAATGAACGTATTTTGCACGTTGGATTTCGAATTGAAACGGATCTGACGGTTCACAGTAAGTCTACTTGGATAATGAGCACAAACCGTTGGATTTGTTGTGCACGAACATTGACAACATCGACAAAAGAAGAAACAAATCGTCAACATCGACAAAATTAATATACCAAATTTTCTCGCCTCAATTACACCAAAATTAATATTGATTATACAATTTTTTAATTATATTTATTTATCAATTTGTGTTATAAAAAAAAGTTAATTTATTTTTATCACATTATTTTTTATAATAAAAATTTGTGAAATTATAAATAAAAATGTCTATTTTTAGTGCCTGGACATGAGTTAAATACTAATTCAATGTATAATTTTGCAACAATATGAGTGTAATTGTTAATTTAAACACCTATTTCATGGACTTTTGCATTATAAAACCAGTTCATCATTAGTAATCAATTCTGTAAGAGATTGTTTGAATTTCAATTTATGGAAGGGAAGAACTAGTTTCTGAGTAGTACTTTTTAAATTAATTGTTTGAATTTAAATTTCAATTTACGCAAGGACGACCTAACTTGGACACAAATAAGGGAAATACACACACACACACACACACAAACTTTTGCTCGATTTGTTCCACAGAAAATTTCAAAATGTATTGAATTTAATTAAAAACTTGGATTGGACCAATTTCACACTTAGTTGGATATTTTTGACCCAATTATTTAAAACTCACATAAACCTACAACGCACTTAAATCCAATTATAAACTCGTACAATCCACACTGCCCAAATAACTAGAATTGGGGTAAACCCATATTCTCTCAACCCACTAATTGGAGCCCATATTTCAGCTCGGAGATGAGCAAGTATTACCCAGTCAAAATGTTTCTCACACAAACAGAACTTACAAAACTAGTAGAGAGGGAAATGTCATTATATATATATATATATATATATATATATATATATTAAGAGTAGAAGCACAAAATACAATGAGGCATGGTGTAGAATCTACCGTCACGATCGTCCTAGCAAGTGCGACTAAAATAAAATTCAACATCGGGGAACCAAAAAAGAAAAACAAAGAAAGTAGAAAACTACAACGCCAAATTCCAGACGTAGTGAAGGACCATAAGATAGTAGGGAACATACATGATATCGAACAGCAATAGAACACTTCCAAGCCGCAGAAACAGAGGAAAATCAACCAACCCAACTGCTTATAATGATACATCAAGAAAACATGATCCTGGAGAAACACAAGTTCCTATATAAATAGCTATAAAACTTGAATAAAAGCACCTACTACAGAAGAAGAAAGGCCTTAACCTTCATGATATAACTGTTGTTATAAACACAACAAAGATAACCGATACAAATAAGTTGAAAAGGCGAGATATTGCTAGCTATACCACTTTGTTGTCAGCCACCCGAATGAACGCTATCCATCTTTTAAGTCGAGATCTAACGATTGCTACTGCCTGCCCCGTTTCATGCAGGAAGGGCATTTGTATTGCTTGATGTTCTCCGCTTTAGCAGGAGTGATCTTCACACATTTCCCGTGGAACCACCGCTCACAGATGTCGCAGCCAATCCAGAACTCGTCCGCATTGTAGTTCCCACCACAGCTCCCACATAGTGTTTCGCTATGTTCATCTTCATCCTCTTCATAACTTTCATCTGCCAGCTTTGGGTTGCTTTTAACCTGACCATCACTAGATCTCTGCAAAATAAAGACAATACTTGAGCTCCATTTTTTTAGCTGTGTATGTGTTTTACACTTCAATTTCAATGCCTAAGGCTTTTAGTAAAATGAATACTATGTTGTACTCATCTTGCTGCAATATTATTTGTGGAGGAAAGCTTAAACATTCAAACAAGACAACATTTAACAGTAAAAAATAAGTTGAAATCTTACCTTTGTGCTGCCGCGAGACTTGCTTCCACTATCTGCATTGGGCTTGTCTTTTACAGGCTTCCTATCTGTCACAACTTCAAAGACTGTTGGCAGATCATTAATCAAGCTGAACAGGCGCTTCCTGCAAGTATAGCCGCCATATTATGTACAACCAGAAATTGTCATTCATATTAAATCAAACATAATGATTTGATCCCCATCCCACCCAATGAGTCTATGTCCCAGAAGAAAAACAATATCTGTAACAACATCAACCAACTTCACAGAATCCACCTCAATCAGGAGCTATCACCACAACACCACCAAAGGAAGGAAAAAGCTAGCAGAAAGAGTACAAAGTATATTTTGCAAGTCAAACACTGATGCTAATATCCAAGCAATGCTAGTGGGTACTTTGGTTTCTCTCTATAAAGAAAACATCAGAGACAGTCCACAGTAAAAAATTAGCATTGGTGGTTCATAAATTTCAAGTTATAAATAACCCAACTAAAGAGTTTCTTGTTTGCTCACACGTAAAGGTAGAAACATGATGCATGTCATAAATTATTTGACTGCTTAACATTTCTTCGGCACATATCATTCAAACTTTAATTCTTGTAAATCCCCAAAATGCTCATATCGTTTAGGTTTAGCTATTCAGAACACCATGAATGCGTGGACTTTGAGGGAAAAAGACCCATTTACTATGCAGCAGTACAGAACAGATTACATCATTTAAGCCCTCTTTCAGTATAACCAAACATTTCTCGTATGTGTTGCTTAAATTTTCAGGAACAAACCCACACCGCTGCACCCCCCCCCCCCCCCCGGCTTTTCACATGAGGAACCTTCTTAAACAGGAAACACAAGAATGGTAATAGTGTGTTTTCTCGTCCTTGTATACATTGTATAATTACACTAGGGTGGGTGTAATGTCCTGGGGTTGTACAATACACTTATGTGATTTCAAATACCAATATGTTAGACAAACACAAACTTGAGGATGATCCTCTAAGTGAATCAACTGAATGGTCAAGACTCAAGATCTAGGTGAAAAGAAACACAGCCCGCAGAATTTTTTTTTTTCCTTAGGACTAAAATAAAATTTGGTATCCCAGTTCTTTGCAAGCTGGATAACAAGACCAGAATGAGACAAGTCACCAAAAGGTACCTCAGACAAATCAAATAAGCAAACACACTGGACAAACTTATTAACCAGAATCCATATTTTCTGTGAGCAACCCAATCAATGGTGTAGTTCACCACGGGGTCTGAAAGCATCAGAACCGAAAATCAAGTTGGATAATGCACACAAAATACAGATCAAACTAGGCCGGTTTGAGTTTAGTGCATTCAAAAGACAAAACAAAAACAATAGGCAACAGCAGAACACTTTCATACATTCTTTAGTTTAGCAAACTGATATTTCACATTTTCCCGCAGAAGTTGTACAATTGATTCTTATCAGGTGAATTTTGACCCAGGATTAATTTCAATATTTCATGAATCATATTTACTGATCCAAACCTTGTGACAACTTCGTATTTTATGCATTTGCTATGGCAATGAACATACAACAGGTAACATCCAAATAGCTGTGAGAGTCATAAGATCATTGTGCAGCCTTGACCCAAATTAGGCTTCAAAATTAATACAAGAAGGTATCCAATGCATCAGGAAGCTACATGGGGAGAACTAATTATCATGCACCCATTAAGAAACCATAATATGTTGCTTTGAACGGCACAGAACGATGATATATACCTTTCGTTGCGGTTCAGCTTGGCTCCAAGGTAGAAAGCCACAGACAGCAACCAACAATCACTATGCACAGCGATTAATGAAAGCCAATCTCTCCGATTCATTCCATCCCTGGCAAAATTGATCCCAAGTGCTGGCTCTGGAAGCTCAGGAGGCACTTCCTCAGCTGGAAGATTTACTTCCCAAGTTTCATTTGAGTGCCCATACAGACACAAATTCTCCTTCTCTAAAATAATAAGATGACGAATAAAACATGAAAACTAGAGAAAATGAAAATCAGAAGTTACAAACAATAGATCACGAGCATATAAAAGGGTATGCTTAGTACAGAATCTTCACATGCCAAAGCGGTTCTACGTCAATGAAAAACGATTGAGCAGTTAAAACTTTCCCAGATTCATCTTCCAATTTTCAACAAACTAACCTTAGAAATTAATTGCTGGTTAAACACCGGAAAAAAACATAACAAGAGAGGCCAAAAGTTGTAAAATGATTTATCAAAAACGAAATGCTACAGAACCAAGAGAAAATAACAAGCATCTGTATAAGAAACAGAACCATTCCTAATTAGCCAATTCGAAGTGGTGAAAGCTGCAATTTTTCTTCCTTGCCTTTCCTAGTTAACCAAAAAGTAGTTAAAATAACCTTCATGTTAACCAAAATCTAAAATTTATACCATAATTAGCAGAACCACTTGAAATCTGATTTAAAAATTGTCAAAAGTATTAAACAACTCCATTCCTAATCAACCAATCCGGCAAAAAGCAAGAGCAAGGTTACAAACTCTTTTCATCTTATTCCTAATTAACTAAAACCCAAGTTAAATAACCTTCAAACAGAAAAAATTAAAACCCTTATTCGCTGAAAATGTAAACATAAACATCAAACACCTATTTATCAATTACACAATCAGAACCAAATTCGCGTAAATAAAGTCAACAACCTAAATTCAAACTTATAAAGTAAATTAAACTAAATCTGAACTAAAAAAATAAACTACCTGGATCGCAGAGTCCATAGAACTCATCCACATCTGGAAAAATGAAAACGAAAATGACATTCAAGTATATCTTTATTAAAAAAAAAATTAACATTTCGTGATGTGCAAATTGTGTAGAGCAAAGTACCGTCAGTCAAAGCACGAATAATTCCAGTTCGCCGAGCGCTGTAATCTTTGAAGATCTCCTCTACAGTTCGGGGGCCCGAAGAAGCCGACGCCATTGCCGTGTATAAATTGTGAGATCTAAAAATTTATCGAGAGAGAACTAACAAATATACATGAAGGAATTGAAAGAATTGTATGAATTGGAATTGCAGAGAGAAAATAGGGTGAGAAGGGAGTTGAGTGTGCATGTAACTTGAGAATCAAAAAACAGAGAAAAGAAGAGGAGGAAAAAAAAAAGGGCAAGGCGAGCAAAACGACGACGTTTGGTTACTCGGAATGGGAGGATTTGATTTTGCCGCTCCCTTTTTTGCTATTTCCAATCAGTTTATTTCTCTTTTTCTTTTTGAAGAGGATAGGGGAGGAAATTTATGGTTAGCCACCCTTTTTGTCTTAGCATTAAATTACTTGGTTTTTGTAATAAAAGTTTTAAATTATTTTGTTAAAAAAAATTTAAACTATTTACCCATGTCAAATGACGATTCTAACCCTACTATGCAAATAGTCTGGCTTTTTTACCGTTTATTAAATGAAAGAACGTGGAGACAATTATTTGGAAATAAGGACATGTATGTATATTAAAAATAATTTTAATATATATAAAGGGAGTTACTGATTGTTGATTTTTTTTTAAAAAAATTTATTTGAAGTACATGTTGGATTTAATTAGAAATAAAATGTTGAAGTAACAATTTTAATTTTGAAGTCGATCTTATTTTTGAACGATTTTAAGACTCATATTAAGCTACTGATATATCCAAAAGAATCATAACTTGTTTACATCAAGCGTGATAATACTAATATTTTGTTTGATTATATTATCATTTTTCATTCAACGGATTATAATTTGTTTCAATAGTGGCGGAGAGGGAGTTTTGTGAGTTAATTCAAGCTTATAAATGAAAATTACCCCGAGCAACTTTTATCCATTCGTTCAAATAAAAACCGACTAGAATAAAACGCTAAATTTCCTAAATAATATGTATGATTTGAATCTTAGAATTGTGAATAGAACAACTAAAATGAAAACATCACTGGGAATCTATATAGGCCAGTGGGCCAAAAACCAGGCAGTTAAAACTTTTTAAAAACACACTCCAAGTAAGGGCCAACATTACAGATGGGGCTCACGTTTTGTATCAGATTTTTTACTACTTTTAACAGGTACAGCATAAAAGCTACAGCCAACCCTTGTTATTATCAACCACCAGTACTGAGGGACCTATTACTCTGTAATTAAAACAACAAAAGATACAATCTTGGATCACTTTTAACATTCGTTGACTTCAAACTGGAATCATTTAAATTCCCACCAAACAACACCGCAACACCAAAGTACCCACTGCAATGGTCCTTGACAATGCACTAACCAGTTACCAAGATCAAAGGAAAAAATAATAATAATAACATAAGGCCGGGGGGGTGGGGGGGTCGGCATGACATTTATATTCCCCAAGATTTGGTGTAAATGCTCAAACCACCAGAAATTTACATAATTACAAAAACCACCCATATCGTCAACTTTTGCCTTACAGTTAGACCCTTCTAAAGTTTGTATAATTGTAAAAACGATATCTACGTCAACTTTAATCTTATAATTAGACCCCCATATAAACAGCAATGGTGGTTTTCATACTTATAAAAACCTCAAGGGGTCTAAGTGTAACCTATCCCAAAAATTACACACACACACATTATATGTGTTGATAGCTCTTGACAAGATTCAAAGAGATAAAAGGCATTGAGAGAAATGATGCATCCTTGACATGCTATGTTCTGCCTATTGAAACCAAAAGAAAAATTCATGGAGAAAAAGCAAACAACAAAGTTCTGAATGGTGTAATCAGAGGAAACTATGCAATTTTGGCTGCCAATGGAAGCTTGGAAGATAAATAACAGGAACAAAAATGACGCAAACTTAAATTATCTGTTTCTCAAGGCATCCCACACATAATTTCCAACTCACAAGAAGACATAAACCAAGAAAAACATCGCCTGCTTACACGAGTATGGTATGGCGATCCACCACTAGCGTTCAAGAAGACGTTAACAATCTCTTGATGCCCGTTTTTTGCTCCGAAGTAAGCCTGCTAGGGAACTTAATGTTGAATTTGATCCTCAAGTTTCCTTTTTTACCAGGTTCTTTCGGGATGGGCATCCCTTCGCCTTTAACAACTTCATCATAGGTGGGATTGATGATGCTGTTAATGGGAATCGTTAGATTCCGGCCATCGAGAGTAGTTATTTGTGCAGTATAACCGGTCAGAGCTTCGACCAATGAAATTTTCTGAGTGGCAATAAGGTCATTTCCATCCCTCTTGAACACACCATGAGGCTTTTCATCGATTATGAAGACCAGGTCTGAGGGGATAACGCCTCGCTGTTCGTTGCCTTTCTCTGGGAAAGTTATTTTTGTGCCTTTTTTCCACCCGGGCTTGATTTCTATTGTGAGAATTTCCTCTGTAGTAGACTGTTTCCTGCCAAAAGAAAAATAATAGGAAACAATATGTCATGAGCGTATAAGTTGCTAATAATATGGAGTCAAATGAAATATCTGGACTATATTAGCCCCCCAAAGTACTGAAATTAGAAAACGACAATCAAAAAGACAAGTCACAGGATGGTGTTTGCATAAATATATATTGATTATGCAATTAATAAGTTCAGACATTGAACATAGAGCAGAAGAGACAGATTCACCCACCATAGAGAAAGGCATTAACTGAAGGGTACGCAGTCTATAACACTGAAGCCCTTATTGCGTTAACTATAATTTTTCAGTCATATTATGGAAAGAACCAATTAGTACAAATAGAGTAATTACTTGGCCAAAACTATGGTCCATTTATGGATAACCACTACTGAATCTAGGCTATATTGACTATAATAACCACAAATGGAATATGATCAAGAGAAATTATCCATGCAAAACTAATTGCCAATAACAGGTTTACACTAAGACATTTAGGGTTACTTTTCTCCACAGAAAATTCGTGGGTTTTCCAAAGACTACATAGTTAAGACATGCAAAGTAATCGTAGATCATAAGACAGCAGCAAAGAGACATCCCCATTCACAAAACATTCTTTATATGGAAAACACAGAACAAGTAATTCAAGAAAGCCCGTCACTAGCAAGAGCAACACAAGCGTCAGACATATTCTACAACTCAATCTCTTCTACTCTACGTAACAAAACCACAGAAATCAATGTAAACATTTGACAGGCAGAGAAACTGAGCAGCGTGAAGCTCCCACTCCGATTGTCTTATTGGTCAATTTCACCACGTCCTTCATTTTATAAAGCTTTGGGATAATCCCTTTTGTGCTTAGGATTGGAGGTCGATTTTCCAACTGAATGTCGTACATTAGGACATTGACATTTTGGCTATGAGGATAAGCTTTGCATTCAGAAACTGATCAAGTGCTTCTCTTTCATTCTTTCCTGTGTCTTTTCTTTTATTTAATTACTTAATTTTTGAGTAATAAATTTCACTTAAAACGGTAAGGCGTGTTTGCAGTAAATTCTGCGAGAAGAGTAACAAGCTGCAAGCAAGACCGTAGCATCTTAGATAATATAACTCCTTCAGAAGTCACAACTATACAAAATTTCGGTGGTCCCAAAAGCTACATTTGCATTCCTAAGTGAATATTGAGTTAACAAATTTAAGGTAATCCAACTTAACATACCAATAAACACAAGACAGTTATCGCTTTCCAAAGATCAATCAATTCATATCTCCCACACAACAAAAGTTACAGATGCCAATTATAGAAAGCTAACACCTTTTTGACACAACTAATCAAATTAAACTCAACTCAACTCCACTCCAAACACCAATAGCCAAATCAATAAATCGGCGAAATAACATCAAAAGATCAAAGCTTTACCCGCTAGCATCCGTCACATCTCTCGAAATCTTCATCTTTTTAGTAGTTCCCTTATATAAATCCTCCAAACTACAGGGCAACATCCGTTCAATGGCAGGAGCTTTTCGCATTCCGCCACCCGAGACCCCTTCCCCTGCGGCGGCTGTATTCCTAAACGTAGTGAATAAATCATCCCCAAACATACTCCTATGAAAACCAGACCCCCCGGCCCTAGACCCACCTCCCATATCCCCCATTCCCCCAAAGGGACTCGAAAACCCGAAAAACTCTGAAAAAATATCATCCGGACTGCGGGGATTGAACCGGAAATTTGTGGGTCCGCCTCCATCCATCCCGCAGGGAAACCCACCGGCCCCCCGCGGCACCTGCCCCGTCAACCCCTCCTCCCCGTACTGATCATAAACCGCCCTCTTTTGTGGATCACTCAATACCTGATCACAAGCATACATACATCTCAATCCCAAAAAAAATAAACTAAAAATAAACGAAAAAAAAAGGAGTCGGATTTCCGCAATTACATCGTAGGCTTCGGAGATTTGTTTGAATTTGGCCTCGGCTTCTTTCTTGCTGTTAGGGTTCTTGTCGGGGTGCCACTTCATGGCGAGCTTGCGATAGGCTTTCTTGAGGTCATCATCCTTGGCGGAGCGGTCCACCTGAAGAATCTTGTAGTAGTCCACACCCATTATCTACTCTCTCTGCTCTGTTTCTCACTCATCCAACTTTTACAGTTCAACTTTCTTCTTCTTCTTTTTTTTTTTCCAATAAATTTCTGCAAAGCTCTGGTGCTGGAACTGATGAATTTCCCAGTTTATTTCCTTCTCAACAATTGTTTTTCTTTTACTTTCCGAAAAATAAAAATGGTTTTCCTTTTCCTAATACAGGACCAATTAAAATGATGACTCTGATTAGTCTTTAATATGGAGTGAGAAAATTGGGCCTCTGGCCCAAAGAGGAATTTTTTAATTCTACCAAATAACCACTCGCGTGAACTTTTGGGCCTATTTGGATAAAATTAATATAAAATTTATATAAAAAAAAAAAACTTCTTGATCGGTGATTTTTTTAATTAAATAATTTGAGGTTTGAATTTAGTAATTTAAAGGTACGTTTATTTGAAATTATTTTAAATAACTTCTAAAAATAAATTATTTTTGAGTTTTTTATTCCGATTTCTTTTTTTTTTTTTTTAAAGTCCATCTAAAAACAAATCATTCAAAAGTTTTTTCTCAAAAAAATAAATAAATAAATAAAATGCTTTTTTTCTAAGACGATCGGGGTATGTGAAATTTCCTCCTAAACAGGTGCGTGTTGAATAAAAGAAATATTTGATATCCCGTTGCCTACTGAAATAAAACAAAATATAATTGGACTTGGAAAATCGATTGGACTTGAATTTGTAGTTGAGTAAGAAAACTCTGTGTGGAGCAATACCCTTTCTCATTCTTTTTTGAAATATTCGAGGGAAAAATTAAGTTGCCATTTTCAATTCCTCCAATTTATTTTTTTTTTTTTTATTGAAAACAATAGAGAACATTTCATTCAATGGCATAATAACTCATGAAGTATATAATAAATTATTACATCATAATTCAAATTACAAATTCATCGTGAGGAACCAAGAAGGCTAACATTAAAACATATCAACTGGTTCAGAAAAAAGTTCAACGTTCTTCCTTATAGTTTTCTTTTTGTTCGGGCAATTTCATACGTTTTAATCTAATTTTTTGTAACATAAATTGTAGAAAGTTTACTTACAAATATATATATATATATATATATGCATGTGTGTGTGTGTGTGTGTGTAGAAAGTCGAAACGGGTTTATTTTTCATGATAAAGAAAAATTCTTTCATTGATCGGGTGAATTCACCATATGGTCTATATTCAGCCACGTAATATATATTAATTTTTTCTAAAAAAACATATAACATGTGGTTGAATTTAAACCATCGAGTGCATAAATGGAACCCACCCGATCCATAAGAATTTTCCCTTATAAAATGACATAATGCAGAATTTGTAAAACAACCAACCAACGTAACAATACAAGAAAATCTCGAAACAAAGTACAAAGAACCAGTACGAATTTCATTGGAGTTTCAGATCTTGAACTGTGTATCTAACCATTTCGGGGAATGCCTATGTTACAAAAAATAAATTCCTATAATCCTTTTACAAATTTCCTACAAACATGTGTTTGGTACAGCCGCCCTACTGGTATGAGTAAAGATATCATCTTTACTAGTACTATGAACAGCACTATACACCGAATCAAAAATCCGATTAGCTACAAAAATATTCACTCGATAACAATTCCGGTTAAGATTTTGACTCCTCAGAGATCAGCTCACTGTAGATGATGATTCCTTAGACTTATCCGTCACTGCTTCCTTGTCTGAATTGGCCGTCTGGCCCGTCTCTACAGTCTGAGCTTGGCTCAGTTGTGTCTGAGTAGACGGTTGAGGCTCTGATACAATGCCAAGAACAGCTAATGTGGACCTGGAAAAAGATAATTCATTCATTTAACTTACAAATACGTATGTTTGTGTGTGCGCGTGTGTGCTCGCGCACGTGTACTTTATGAGCAGTTCCAATATATGACTTTATACCTTGGAAGTGAAGATTTTATATGTGGTTGGCTTGCGTGGGCAACTAAGGGAGCCTTGAGAGCAGGCGTTCTATTCAATGCGTTTTCGAGTTGTGCTGTTGGTAGCTGCAAGGTTATGACAAAAAGTATCCGTCATAAAAGATTATACAGTATGTTCTTTAGAAAGTCCTAGGATATAAACTTGCTAGTCTCCAACAAAAACTGGATTTAAGTGACCAGGTTTCAAGCGTTACACACATTGATCAGTTAGACCTTTCAAAACAAAAATTTCTTCGGTTCCTCCAGTTAGGAAGGGGAGCTATCCTGTAAGATGCAGGTGCACGCACACACACATACATGCTTTCTCCAATTGTTTACAGACGATATGTTCTTATCAAATGTTTTCATGTTTTTGCACAAGAACACCAACTTTTAGGTTAATAGTAGTTTCATAGGAGCCCCCATACAAAGAGATGTGGTTGCTGCAATTTATGCATGAACGATGTAGTTCAACTAATCAATACTGAAGAAATATATGGTATAACCAGTAATACAAGTATGCACCACGTGCAAGAAATGATAAAACATTCACCCAGTAAAGATCTCTTTGGTTGTTTGATTCTTTCCTTTGTTGTAGGATTTATTAAGTTGTTAAGCCAACAGTGATTTACATCACGTAATCCAAGTGCAAGACACACAAATAACTAGTTTTATGAAAATGGAAGTTTTGTGCCAATAAGTTTTGTGCCAAAATAAAAAGGAGACTATGTGAGTAATCGAGTCGAACAAAGAGTGATCATAAAATGACGATTGAAATCTAAAGAACATTTGACAATTGACAGCAATTAAAAAACACACCTGAAGCAGAACACCGAAAGACTGTGGCTTTGTTAAAAGAGCACACTTCATGAATCCCACCCAAAGCTTTGGATATTTCCATATCTGCATTAAAGTACATGTTTACATAAAATATCATGCTAAACAAGAGAAGTGGAACTAGCCACCTGGGTTTAAATGGATACCTGCTTGCTTACAAGACGAGAAAGAATCTCCATTATGAATTCCACCTGAAAAAGGTTATCTAGAAAAGTCAGAGATGGTAGCAAAAGGATGATCAATAGAGTCATACTCCGCTACAAACCAAGGGAACCATTGACAATGGATATGTGTGTAGTGCGGTTCACAGTGTAGTAACTTGACACCTTCATGTAAGTAAACATTTTACCAAGGATATCAGGGAAATATTTGTCTATTAATGAGGGCACTAATATTCCCCCTGGATTTGTCTACAAGGAATAAGGTGCCTAAAATTAGCAAATGAATTGAGATGACGGTAGTCACAAAAGCCTTACCAGAGAAGGAAAAGCACCTATCGCCTGCAATACTGTACGCATAAATAGCAAGGGAAGAGGAATTTGCTCAACCTGAAATCAATGCAGTTTATAATATATGAAGATGTTAAATGAAAAATAGTAGGGCCAATCACAAGTTAAAGGAAGTTTTGCATACCAATTGATTTAAGACCTTGGCAAGAACTTGCTGAGTAAATATATTTCGCTGCTCAAAACAAGCATTGCAGGCATCTGTAACCTGCTTATAAAGAACGTTTTTCAGTGAACATGTCGATCCAGAATAAGCAACTTAAAGAGAAAGCATAATAATTGCCTTTTTCAAGGGAATTCCATCTCTGTCGGGATCAATCCCATGGATAGCGATCAATGCTTCAGCTGGAGTGAGCACCGGAGTAGAATTATTCAACCCCTGGGCAATAACATTTCAAAATCTGTTAGGCGGTAAACAAAAACATGCAGGATATAGGAATGGTAAGAGTTTTGAGGGAAGAGAATTACAAACATTAGAGTGTAAAGACCAAATTCATAATAATGATATTCAGCACGTTGCTTCAGAGAATAACAGGGAGAAGGTTATGGTCTATTAATGCTTAGTAAACTTTATACCTCAAAGCAAACATTCCCTCTCCAAGAAAAAGAATCAAAGGCCCTACTTTTGGGCCCTCAAAAACAACTACATCATAGGGCAGACTTCGGTGCATAGAACAAACTTAAATCCTTAAGATACAATTCCATGAAAATTTATCCCTACTCCCTACTCTCTGTATTGAGCTATATGCACCTTCCGCATGCAGAGACATAAAAAAGTAACTAACTGGTCAAGATACAGTCAGAGTTAAATACCTGAAGAACACGAGAAAGTGCAACTTGGAACTTATCGAGCGGTGCATTCACAAGATGTGGAAAAAGAAGTAAAACCTAGCAAGTAGAAGACAATAATGTTTAGTAAGGAAAGGAAAAATGCAAAAGGCAGACAAAGCATGAAACTAAGTTTGGGTAGGGGAACCCTACTAATTTACTCACAACAGCTTTCAACTCAAACTTTAGGACTACGTTACATGTTCAGAATGCCTATCAGAAGACAGGCACACATGGTGGAAGTAATAAATTCCCCACAAACACCACCACCCCACCCCCCCCCCCCCCCCCACCCCAAAGTAAAAAAGAAGCCTATCAAAAAAAAATTAAGAGCTCAAAATCCCCAAAAGTGTATCATGACATGCCAACGCTTTCGTCGCCGGTAATGACCAGACAAACAATTTATTAATGTTTTTATGTTGGATCTCGGCTTCTAAAATGTGCAATCTATAGTACTTGCTTGCAGTAGTGAACATTTGCAGCACAAATTTAGTGCACCACAAATTACACAAAGATGAAATAAATTAAAAGAATTAATTGGTATTACACACTGAATTGTCTGCACTACATATGGAACCATAGCTCTCTCTAGATGGTGCGGCTCAGAAATGAGGTACAGTTGGTCACTTCAGCTCACCCACCATGGCAAAAACAGTTTGGTAAGCTATGGGGACATCATATATCAAGAATTAAAAATCATCCCCAGAAACCTAGGGAAATTTTATCACCGAAACACCACATGCAATGGCACAAACTTCCTCAATCATATACAAAGATATTTCTGAGTCACAGAAGACTTCATGTAAAATGATTAGGAATGTAGTAGCAGCAGTCAGATTGAGTGTGTAAAAAGGAAAAAATCGATAAAGGAAATATTCAAAGAAGCTGAGATGTATGGTTTCGACCTCATCTCTTGGCAGGAATGGTAATATTGGAATCAAAATATCTACATCCTGTAAGACAAGAAGCAACAAAAGTTAGAATTGGAAAAGCTGCCAATTCGATTATTTAGACTTGGCTAGGAAACATAACGGACGTATATGAAACATATTTTCCAGGAACAGTACAACATAACAGTTACTAAAACTAATAGACTTTAAGAAATGGAACCACATCTTAACATAGACTTACAATTGCCCAATCAATTAATATACAATACTGATATCTAAATGTTAATGAGTTGATATTTTAGAAAGGGAATGCTTAATTGAAAAACAAAAACAGGACCACCCTGAGATACCTTCAGCGTTGTATCGTATAACCTCTTAATGGTAGATACTAACTCTGGAGAAGGAACAGTTCCATCTGTAAGTGTATGCACAACCTGCAGTTTGCATAAGCAATCATGAGGGGCCAGAGAATTTCACACATGCCAGCCTTAAATTTATTATATATGCATCTATATGTATGTAAAAAGTAACACCTGAGTTACAAGCTCTTCACTTCCATTTGGGGGATCAGATATTATGCCAAGGAGATCACGGGATGAACCAATAGTTCGAACAAGTAAGGGGATTTGACGATGAACTGCCTGCACCATGAAGAAGCTGGTCATCAAGACAGTCTAATAGAAAGAATTGGACACATATACAGGTTTTCATTTGCATGAAGTATAAGTGATTGCATCAAACCTGCTTTGCCATCTTGGATGCGCCTTTATAAACATTGAATATTTGCCAGAAAAGGGAGTGTTTCTGTTAACCAAACATACTACGGTTAGGCTGGAAAGTAAAAAGAACTTACCCTAGTGACTGACAGTATGTTAATCCAGGAAAGCGACAGAAACAGCTTTGATGATACCTTTGTACACAATGCGAAATATAAGGACATGCAACGTTGCACCTCAGCTACCGTAGTGCTTGCAGATGCCGAGAACAGATGACTGTCGGGGGAAATCTCTTTAACTGCCGCACTCACCGACTGATTTTCATTCGAAGGGTTTTCATCCTTAACAAAACAAAGTCCACATTTCCAAAAAATCGAAATTTATGAACCAGATCAAGAAGCCATTCAGTAGGATTAAACTCAATACAAATGTCAAGTAAAACAGAATATATGAAACCTCATCTGACTGATACAAGTTTCTCCTCCCCTTATCCTAATGCTCTACTTTTGAAAGGAGGATTTTATTTAGAATGATTAATATCTCTTTTTGGTTTCTTATCTTTATAATTGTTTACAAATTTTACTTAAAATCTGTACAACCAAAACCACAGGTCAACAACATATCATATGACAAGCAGTCATTTGTTGTTCTTCCAACTTTACATCTCTTTCTAGCCAAAAGCCCAAGTTCAAGAAAAAACAATCCCGAAAAGTAGATTCTTAACCTAATTTGCACATCTAGATACCTGGACCGGAGCAACTTTTTAAGATAATTCGCTAGTTGGTATGACATTCACTTTTTGATCTTACCTTCTGTAGTTCAGCATGGGATTCACTGGCCTCCTTTGTCAATGCAGTTTGATCATCACTTACAATTGATAGCAACATTTCCTTTGCAAAATCTTCAATTTTTTCAGATATGGATGATAAAGGATAAAGCTTATTAGCCACCTAGTCAAACATCAGAAAAGATGAATTTTAATGTGTTCTTTTGGATAATAGACAAAGTAACTGGTGAAAAGCATGTTACACATAAATACCAGACGTATTGCCTTCATTCGCACTTCTTCCAAGTGATGGACTGCACTCTATCGAAAAATAAAATAAATAAAAGTCATTGCAGTAAAACAAGTTGATTTGTCTATCCTAAAAGATGCAATATAGCAGGCTACCAGTCTGCATACATGTGGGCATAGATGTCTTTGTGTGAGAATAGAAAGAAAGGAAGGGGGGAGACAATGGAAAATAAGTGACGAAAAACAGAGACAACAAGCCATTTCCCTTCAGTAATTAAAATTTTCTTCCATGAAATTTAGTATAACGATGGAAACCTTCAAAGCAATTTTGAGGCAAGCATCTCGAATCGGAGGTCTCAGCAAAATCAGGTTCCACACAGCACTGAGCCCCTGGGTTACTCGATCTCCACCATGCAACTCCTTATCATCATCACTGCTACCAGGTGAGCATAAGCACTCCAACATTTCAAATATAGACTTTGGCAGATATGGGACTTCACCAAGCAATCTACTCAAAGATTTGTCAGAAGCTGGAAAAGAATCTCTCAGAGTTTCAGCCTGTAGTGCAGAAATAACAAAAGAAATCTGAGTACATTTTTCACAATATGTCAGGAGAAACAAATTGGAGATTTGGAACATATATGCACACCACTTGTAGAAGAAAAGTTTCATATACAGATGTAGCGGTTGTCGAAGTAAAAAAGTCGCGATCTTCTTCCGCCTCACCAAATAACCTGTATAGGACGCGCAATGTTAACTCGTGCCCCTGAAGACACACAACAATCAGCCACATTGTAGAAAATCATGTATATTAAAAATTATGCCACAGATGGATTTGCAGTATGTACATAAGATGACACAGAAAAGTAAAATGAATCTTAAATGTTATGAAGAATAGGCATGATTAAGAAAAACAAAAAATGGAAAGCTGAATACAGAGAGAAGGAAGAACATGATAACCACCCTAGTTTCAAAATTTACAACTATAATCAGTGATAGTCAAGAAGTGTCTGCCCATATGCTAAAAAACCTCACTCCCGGCTTTTTAGGATACATTTTGTCTTTGGATTTTGGTAAGGAAAACGGCAAGGAAAAATTTTTCCTTACTTCAAATTATAGCATATTGTGCTTTATTTTCCCCAAGGTCCAAACATAGCATTAAGATCTCTACAGTGTTAATCTATTCACAGGAAGGCAACCATATGTGCAGAAGAAAATAATTATTAACAGAATAATAATATAAGCCTATGTTTAGGAAAACAAAAAACAAGACATTCATTTACCTCATGATTTACATAGTCCGACAATATATGGTCTTTCAATAACTTCCATGGGTCTAGCTCTGAAGGGAACTGCAGCAATGAAAAATACATCATTCAGCGACTAGCATGATAAAAAGATACTGGCTCACATATGTCGGAGTGTTACCTCCATTCCCGAATGAGCAAGAATAGAAAAACGGACTTGAGACCCTCCAGCAACAGTAACTTGCTTATATGCATCAACAATGCGCACAAAAACCAATTGTTGTAACTGATCCTTTTGTTCATCACCAAGGCAGATGACGGGGGCAGATATCTTGGGCAGAGCCAACTGTGAGGTTACTACAACAGAAGTTGCAGTTGAGGAATTCATGCTGTTTGTGTCTGTTATTGCTGCTTTAGGGCTAAGCTCCTCAGACTTATCTGCAGAAAATGACTGAGCTAATTCCACTGGTGTCCTATCTAATTCTAATGATGTCCTATCTAATTCTACTGGTGTCCTATCTAAGTCTATTGGCATCCTACCTAAATTAGTGAACTTCTCTTGATTGGCATCATCTAAATCAGTTGAGCCTTTTGATAAATCAGCTGAAATTTCAGGCAATCCATCATCCAGGGTGGACAAAGCAAGTCCAGGTATTTCATTTGCCACACCTTCAATATCATTGACTTCAGATGTGATTGCTGTATAATCAGTCTCCATTGCAGATGGGATGTCTTCAAGAGAAACAGACTCACTGATAGAATCAGTTCGCTGTTGAGTTGTATAATTCAAGTCATCATGTGCAACATTACTATCAGCCAAAGTTGCTCGTGGTTCCTCTTCTTCTTGAGGTTGCTGCAATTCCAATTATGTTGCGTCCAATTAAAAAGCAATGAAGTCACAAATCAACATCATTTCCGTGAGTAGATTAGGAAAAGGAAAAAGTTGTTATTGTAAGGTAAAAAATGAAAAACTGACCTACACACCAAATAAAGAATCACGAAAATTTATTGAAATAAGAAATGATACATGCCTCAAGCTCATGAGGTACTGAATGATGAGGATCTTCGAGTCCAGTTTCTCTCTCTGGAGAAGACCCAGGTTGTGAAAGTATGTCTGACAGCAACAAAGACAAATGTTTGATGTGTGTATCACTTGCAATCATATCAGCATGAGCAACCATATTTCCGAGTGGTTCATCATCCCCTTCAGATTTAGGCCTTTTTGGAGGAAGATTCCGCATGTTAGCCATTACAACTTCAGCTAACAAGTCAGCTGATATGCTTGAGATGAGAATCTCCAAAGAAGCAACAGCTTTCTCACCCTGAGCAACCAACCCACAAAACATCGCCACTAGCTGCTGCACAGGTCCACTATCTACATCCGAGTTGGATGGTGTTGGTTCACGAGAAGGGGCCCTATCCTGTCCCTCACCCATTTCATTCCCAGGTCCCTCTAAGCTGTCAGATGCTGCTCTAGCACGCTTTCCAGGTGTGTCATCCTCAGTCAACTCTGAAGTATCCACTCCAGTTCTTTTTCTACCAGCATTACTACGTTCAGCTGCAAATGCTGTAGAAGGTTTTTCATCCTGTAAGAAGTTAGCAGAATCAATTGCGAACGTTTTTCCTTGTAGATGGGATGTCTGTTAACATAATCAACTGATTTAAAATTTAAAAAAGAAAAAAAGGAAGAAAGACAGAAAGAAGAAAATACCTCATGCATTCGAGCCACATGTGAGTCACCGGCACGCTCCGCTCCTCCATCGTTCTTAGGTATTTCATTAGCAGCCTGTTCAGTTGGTCTTCCACCTTCAATTTCTTTCAATGCTCTAACTAGACGATCCCGCCACTGCAAAACAAAGAATCCACATAAACTAAACGGGCAAAAATCACTCTGGAAATTCAAGAGGTTAAAAGATTTTTGAGTTAAAAGCAATGTGACTGTAATTTGGCTAAAATATCCAGAATTAATGAAAGTTGTCTTGAATTCCGAAAACTAAAACTAAATGAAGTTGACTATGAAAAACGGATCATGGATGCGTGATATTTAAAACCAATAGGCAAAAGGGGGAAACAGTAATCATGCAGCTGTGAAGGCAGATCAAAGAAGCCAAAATGGTTGCTCAGAAAGCATACGTTTGGCAGTCCAACAATCAAGATGAAGTTTTGAAATGTCAATAGTAGAAAACAGTATACCGGTGCAGCACCAGGGTGTGTACAGTTCAAACATGATTCGAAAGCGTTCTTCAGAGCATGATGCACCCCAGCAAGATGTATGCCTTTGCTAGCAGAACTTGAAGGATCCAAGCCAAGTAAAACTGGCAGTATACGACCATAAAAGGCAGGTCTCTTCCTTGCAACCTTCGACAGACTAAATCAAAAAAGACAAAGACCAATTAAATTGAGAGAAAGAGAGATAGAGTTAGAGAGAGAGGTGCTGGCCTGTGTGACCAAGAGGGTATATACCTTTTAATTAGCACAATGATCACCAAATAACTATGTGATTGCAAAGATGGGAATCTCAGCTGATCAAGCAGCAGACCCAAACTTTGGCTTGCTTCTGCTGACAAATCTCTAACATTGAGTACGGGATGTCCACCACGAAGCCATGAGACATTGAATTCCTCGAACTTCCCTGATAGAAAAGTAAGCAGCTCATGCATGTCACGCATCTAAAGTTAGTTGTGTCGTTTTCATCCATAAACCAGAACCTTAGTTCTCAAAATTACAAAATCCCAAAAAATATAGAAACACATTTACCTTCAGATATTTGATCAGAAGGTGGCTCCAAAGAGACACTAGGATCAGGGGTATAAAGTAGCAAAACTGATTCTACAAACTTCAACGCAGGCAACCTTCTCCCATCACTTCCCACCTTAACACAAGTTTAGCAGTCAGAAAAAAGTAATGAGAAAGAGTACACATTTCATCTTTCAAGTGACACTTACCTTAAACGCCATCGAGTATATTTCATCTCTAAACTTTAGCACATTTGCCCATGATGATTTCAGTGATTCATTTAACTCACTTGAGTACAAGCCCTGGTATAGAAAACACAACACTAATTGTGTCAGAGAGGCTTCCTCACAGTGGCATATAAGGGAAGAAGAACTGATACCATTCGAACTACTTATTCCACATCATTTAAGACTGAAATAGTATATAAAGAAAGAATAAAGTAAAACTTTCCCAGAGTATTCCATACCAAGGACCTTCTTGCACCAAGCGACCAAGTAATCTCACTTTAGAATCTTCTTTATAGGAGTATCTTTTGTTTAGCATAAACCAAACAACAGAAGACAGATGGGGGAAGGGGGGAAAAAAGAAAGAAAGAAAGAAAGAAAAAGAACTATTCGTGAAATTAACAGACTTTGTTTAGAGGTATGTTAATACAATTTTCCATCCAAAAGGATCATAAAACAAAAACTGAGGTTAAGATGGTATAAGAGCTGAATTTCCTCATTGTTAATTTTCAAAGAATGTCACCACAATCTCAATCAAAGCAAAGTTTCATAACGATGCCATAACTTATAGCTTACTATTTAACATGTCGAACCCAATTCAAATCAGTACCACACGAGTTTGCACATGCAAAGAAATCCTCGTCAGTTTCCAAGTAGGTCAAAAAACTGTATTCTGGTGTTACAGGAAACCAATAAGTAATATAAATAGCACAGTTAGAAAAAGGAAAAGGGAGAAGGAAAACATCCATGAATCACCATCCCATTATCCATATTGCCAAGCGGTGATCAATAAGCAAAGACTAGAGATAACACAAGACCTGATTGTTCAGAGTTAAAAAAGTCATAAGACTTCAATTTGAGCTAGAGTTTATAGATTATCCTACTCCTGCCCATCTCCATTCCACATCAAAATTATAATATGAGAAATTCGTATAAGGGATTCAAAATCCGAACCAACCTGGATAGCAACTTTCACCAGAGAACAGCGAAATATTTCAATACCACATGCAATGGCCTGTCGAGCAACAGCTGGTGTATCATCTTTCAAGGCATCCACCAGCGTCGGTACAATTTCAGGTAACAACTCCAAGTGCTTCAAACCAATTTCACCAATCATCCTACATAAGCGGAGACCATAATCAACGTCTAACTGTAGAAACTAAGTACCTAAAACTACTCTTCAGTCTTCATCATTGAACTTGTGAAACTAGATTCATAACGAACAATACTCGCACATCAAAGTAGACGAGAAAGAATCGAAAGCCTTCGAAATTCATCAACACAACCCATATATACATACAGCATTCACACATACACAATTCGACAAATCAAGCACACATGTACATGTACGTGTACATAAGCATATGTTGCCAGGCGCGCTTACTGAGTAATGAATTTGCGGACAGGGCTCAAAGAGTCTGAAAGGAGGTCAAGTATTGGGGATAGGAACTCCGCCACCACCACATAATCCGCCGCCGAGAGTTCGTCGCTGAGCCGCCGTAACTGTTCGAGTTTCCAGGAAATTCCGGCGGCCCCGCCGTACTTTATCGAGCTGATTCGGCCGGCGATTTTCTCCCTCGATACCGCCGCCGTCATTCCCACCATTGCCTCAAACAGGCAAAATCAAACAAAGACCACCCTAGGTTTCTAGTATAACTCAGAATGATTTCATATATAATCAAAATTGATAATTATTTTACAGAAGAAAATTGAGCTGAGCGGGGATTTGGGGGATGCACTTCGCGTCGCCGGATTGTCGTCTCCGGTGAGGTGGGATTACTTACAGTTCGCTACGATTGTCAGGATTTCCCTGTCACGTAAAAGCGTGTTTCTCCAGGCCCATCTTGTTATTGGGCTTCAAAGTTTATAGGCTTAATTACATGGGAGAGTGGTTTAAGGGCCCACTTGTGGCCCTAGATTTTAGATTAATGTGTTTAGAACTTTAGATCTAGGGCTGTCGATGGATCGGATCTGGAGCAAATCAGTGCAATTCGGATCCGAATCCGATTACAAGGACCGACTATCGAATCCGATCCGAAATTCTATAGGATCTTTAGTCTTTATTCTGAATCCGAATCCGGAATAAATCCGAGATCCGATAAAAAAATCCGATCCGATCCGATATGACAAAAAATTTTTATGCTTGAACCAAAAAATAAATAATAAAAAATTCTTTAATATATAAATATATAAACGTGTAAAAATATATTATATATATAAGAGATCTTTAATAATTATGCGCCATACTTAATTTTTTATTTAATGACAATATATATTTAGAATTATATATAAATACGTTTATGTATAATGTATTTAGTAAATATCTCTAATAACTATAGAGATTATTAGTTGTTCATTTAATGATAGTATATAATAGATATCTCTAATAACATATCCTATATGTGTATATATACGGTGTATGTAATAGAGATCTTTAATATATAGACTAATTAATTAGTATTCTATAAAAAAACGCCTCTTTATGTTAAAAATAAAACTAAATAATGTAGAAAAATATTTTAGAATATGTATGAAAATTATATAATGTTTTGTTAAAAAAAAGTACCTTAAAATTAATAAATAATATATTATTAATTACAATGAAATATATATTACATTGAAGTATCTTTATTAATATTGTATTATATATAATGTATAAATTTAATAAAATATAATATAAAATTTCGGATTCGGATCTTTAACGGATCGGACTCATTGAATCCAAATCCAACCCATTTATTTCGGATTACGGATATTTGCTATCGGATCTGACCCATCGAATATTTTAATCAGTCGAATATACTAAAATTCGGATCGGATTCGGATTAAAATCCGCTCCATTGACAGCCCTATTTAGATCATGATATCATTTTTTTTCTTTCCTTTTTTATGATAATTAGGTTAGTTTATAATTAATTGTCGGGCAATTGAAGTAATTCACTATTATTCATTGTTTAAGGAAAATCTAAGGTAATTTTCAACTACTCGAAAGATATCATTATTACTTATCTTGTGTCTCCTTTCTTCATTTCAATTCTGTTATTACTTTATTCTTTTGATATTTCTTACTATTGTTTTATATTATTTATGCATATTCTATGCAAAATGTTTCAAAATATATGCATCTATATATATATATATATACACACATGCATTTATAGAATAAATATATAAGATAAAAAAGATAAATTGCATATTATACATCAACTATCAATTAATCTAATAGGATGAAACGCTATATTTTTTGATCAATGTCTATGGTTCGAATCATAGTATTATGAATTTGAGCAACTGAGTTTGAATTATCACCTCCATAACGGGTCTCTACTTTACTTGATTCGAATTAATAGACCAATTGAGTTACAACCTTAAATTTTAAGCATTACTGATTGCCACCCAATATTTGCGTATTTTTAACCATTGCTATCTAATTATATTTTTCAGCCAAAAATTTTATCCCGAGTGGTAATACGTGTTGCTATTTCGGCTAGTATTTTTGGTCAAAAAATGTTATTAGGTGGCAACTGGTAAAAAATATAATTTTTAAGTGATAATTGATAGTAAATAAAATTTAAGATTATAAAATATAAAAATACGTGTAATTCGGATGGGAATGTGTACGTAACTCAAATATATGTACATATCATAAAGAATATATATAGACACACTTATAGGAAGGGAGCCTAATTTCCAAAAGTGTGGAGTTTGAAGATAAGGAGTTATAATTGAAGACATCATCATGGCACTTCAACTGACGCACCACCACGCATCCGCCTTGAACCACCGCCAGCCACCGGCCTCCGCCGCCGTTCCGCCGCGCTCAGCCTCCCTAAGAGTGCACTCCGTTATCGGCGGCAGAGCCCAGGAGCTGATACAATCCGGTGCGGTGAGCCCCATACTACCAAAAGATGCAGCCTCAGCAGTGGAGTCGCAGGGGTACACATTGCTGGACATCAGGCCACAGTGGGAGAGAGAGAAGGCACGTGTCAAAGGGTCCCTGCACGTGCCGTTGTTCGTGGAGGATAAGGATAATAGCCCAATAACGTTGTTGAAGAAGTGGGTGCATTTTGGGTATATTGGGCTGTGGACAGGGCAGTATTTTACCATGATAAATGGTGATTTTGTTGAGGAAGTTGAAAAAGTGGCTCCTGATAAAGAGTCTAAGCTTCTTGTGGCTTGTGGAGAGGGACTAAGGTAATAATTTAAGCATAATTTTTTTTTTTTTTTGTTGAGGAGATATTACATTTTTATTGGTTTTCTTGTTCCTGATCTAAATGTATGATAATCGGTGGAGAAATCAGGACCCTAAGAGTAAGGGTGCACTTATTAGCTATGTGCAGGATATTGATAATATAAATAATTAAATTGATAAAATCTAGCGGGTAACACTAAAGGATGTTCAGGGAGTGGATTAAAGAGAATTTAGGATAATCACTCAAATTTAGTGATATATATGAAGCGATTTCAATGTCAGGGAGTGTACGTACAAGCCTTGAGCTATATGCGGCTCTACCAATGGTGATAATTTGAGAATTTGGGGTTTAGGACACAGCTGGAAGAAATTATAGCCCAAGTTCGATTGAATCGAACCATTGTGAATTACGGGGTGAGTGTTTTACACTTGCTCGGTAATTGACAAATAATTTAGAAAGAACGATTAATCACTTGACAAGTGTAAATATATTTACCATATAATTTGTTTGGTTCAACTAAACCAAATTCGGATGAGAATTTTTCAAGAGTAAGAAATTAAAGAGTTTGACAGAGACAATCGTCTCGCTTTAATTTTCTTTAAAAAAAAAATTTGCACATGAATTGAGTCCACTTCAGTAATATAAGAGCAATCATCTGGATGGAATCATTTTTTGTGAAATGAAATTTCTTGTATACTTTATTTTTGTTGATTGACGATGTATAATGGTAATTGTTTTTGTGGTCTCCTCCTCATATTGAAGGTCTTTGATGGCTGTTGCAAAATTGTACCAAGGGGGATACAAGAATTTGGGGTGGTTGGCAGGGGGGTTTAACAAAGCAAGTGATGAAGATTTTCCAAGTGTTGAAGGTAATGAGAAGTTGCAATATGCCACAATTGGAGGTGCATCATATTTCTTGCTTAAGTTGCTTATTTTATTACAAGCTGTGGGAAAGAAGAATTGAGATCCCACAGAAGTGACTTTTGTAAGCCTAGAATAAATTTTTGGCTTAGTTTACATGGACCCTATTGGAGAGTTTTGTGTATGTTGTTAGAAACATGATCGGCAAGCGTAACTGAAAATGTAAAATTGTTACATATCAATAGATTCAGGATGTGTGCCATTCGAGATCTTCGATTTTAAATTATGTTTTATCTCATATTCCAATACACGGCGGATAGACACATATATGTAAATTTGATTGTGTCTCAAACAAATCAAAGTTCATGTCTATCAGAATGCTTACCACCTCACCATTGGGGCAGTAGCTCAGTTGTGGGAGTTCAAACCTGGCACTATTGAAATTTTGGATCCGACCCCTCTTGTACTCTTTCCTTGCCATTTGGGTCTCTGTGTGTGCGTGTGTGTGTAGAGTTTCAGTAGACGTCTATAAATTGTCCTGAATGGATTGTATCAAAAAAAAATACTTACAACCTCGATTCAAACTTTCAGAACGTAGGAAGAAGACAAACGGTCCAATTTTTCTCTTTTTTCTTTCCCCCTCGTATCAAACCAATGAACAATCGAAATTTTCTGGCTTGAAATATGTTTCAGCAAATATACAGTTGGTTCATGTACAAACACTTTCTCATCTATGTATTGTGTATACCGTAACAAGAAAGGGCAGCTGGCAAATACAATGAAGGGAAAAGGGAGAACAACTCTTGGCCATTTCGCCTTCGGAAATTCGGTTTCTTTATGCAATACTTTTCGAAATTTGCTCCTCAAGGAAAAAAGAGACAGTCACCATGAATAAGCCAAGTGGTGACAATGCAAGAGAACTCCCGTGCTGCTCAAACTGTATATATCTTGCTTACCTTTTTCGTGCTTCGCCGGCAAATAGGGCAAGTTCCAGAAGTTTCCACTATCCTGTAAAGGTAAGGTAGGACTAGATATAATTAATCTCTAACTAATATTTTGAAGCAATCTGTTGAAGCAAAATATAGATTATCCTTGGAAGATTTTTCGATTGACCTCCACTACCATAATTAAGCTAGAATCCGAGTAAAATTTTGAATATATCCATGTTTGTCTTATGCGGTGTACACATTTTATAGTACCATAAGCACAATAAGAGCAAGATATACTTTCCAACATAATTAAGCTGGGGGAGAAGGTTCTTCAGTCATCTTAATCTTATATTAACTTTTAACGACGTCCCATTGAAAACAAAAACAGAATGCTAAAAATGGACAGGGAAAGTTTTACCTTGTAGCACATTCAAAACAAGCCACACTGTGCCCGCATGGGAAGAAGAAACAATCCTTCTGAGCATCAAAGCAAATTGCACAAAGATGTCGCCTATATTCTTCATCTTCAACTGGTTTCCTACCCTGTCCAGCACCAGTTTGTGCTTCTTCAAGATACCCATCCTCTGGGATTGACGCATTAGAAGAATCCTTACTAGAGATATTATCATCTCTGTGTGGAAGCAAAGGGTTTCTCTCAGATCCAGTGTCCCCAAGCTGATCTCTTATTGTATCTTGCAAGGTGTGTTGATAATGGTTTAAAAAGTAATTAACGAGTAGCAGAAAAGAAGTCATTCCACCTGTGCATGACAGAATTTAATAAAATCATCGATATTTGACACAACTTGATTTTATTTTCTAGGAAGTTCTATGATAGTGTAGGTACCTGCGCCAACCAAATATGTAAGTAGTCGGGGTCCATATGAAAGTTTAACATAAAAATCACCGTTGATCATACCCTACAGAATATATATAACGATGAATGAGAAAGCCAATAGAAAAACATGATCTTGGAATTTATAGATGAATGTTATAATTCTAACAACAGTTTTGGCAGGTAATTCTATTCATTCCACGTCATCATTACCATAATGAAGTGATGACTCTCAATCAAACAATTAAATACACTCCCTAGAGCCCTACTACTTTTATGAAGCATTATTTATGAAATAGAATCTCCATTGTGGGCCAAGACTGGAGCTGCTTTCAATGGTCATTATTCTGATTGATGATTGAAGACAATTGCAGTAACTATTTCCGCTATTTCTGCCTCTAGCCCATTTTTCTTAATGACTCTTTTAACTTGCATATTAGAGGTACTACCCTCTTTCTTTGCGAAAATGTTGGTGCTGATTGATAAACTTCTTTCTTTTCAAGAAAATTATCACTTAAAGGACTCACAGGTATTTGACCAGGGGAGGTAAGAACAGCTGCATTTTCACCTAGGAAAGACAGTGGGAAAGTACACTGGCCCTTTGCAGGTGTACACTTGTAACATGGTTCTGTTGTATTGTAAACAAAAGCCTTTATTCTGGTATTCAGATGCACCTGTTAACAAATAAAATATGAGAACTATGCATAGAGCAGCTAGTCATCAGGAATGGCATATGAGAAAATGACACAATCTGTAAAAGGAGACTAGTGATGCACTAATATAGAAAGGTAGGGTCCATTTCCCATAGATTCTCAGGAAAAGAAGCAACGCCAAGCACATATAAATTTGCTGCAGTATGAAGCTAACATGTCCAAATAAATCTTTTCACGGTCAGATGATAGCACATTTGCAGTGCAGTGCATTCACATGTTCCTTCGCCAAAGTATTAATAAAAGCAAAAGAATGAAGGTCACAGAGATGAGAAAACTATATAGAACACTTGCCTCGACAACTTCAGTATTCAAGTTACCAACTGCAATGTAATAGGTAGAAGATTCAGAGACATCCTTCTGCATTGAACCATTTCCTGCAAAAAATGAATTAAGTACGTTATAATAAAACAAAGAGAAGATACGCAAAATTTTCCCTCATTTTACCTCACCATGAATTATATTCCACAATAAGGTTGTATCTGGATATAATGGATCCCCCAGCCACTTTGCAAGACCTTCAATCCCTGCCAGCATGTAGTGAAAAATCTCACCGTAGGACACATTAATCCATCAAACCAATGTTAATCCAGCAACATGAAATGCTAACAATGAGAAAATGTTTCAAATAGTTTTAGTTTTAACGCAGACAGTCACTTTTGGTGCTAGAAGGTCAAAGAAAGAATTAATTCGAGAACACTAACAGCTAGACAGTCACAGACATGCCTAAGTCTCGACAAAATCATTACCATAGTCGGCATAAATCTACAGCATATTAGCAAAACAGTTTTCAGAATTTCAACCATACATTATTGTTAGTGGCATGCAGCTGCTAACTAGTATCAATGACGTAGGAATAGCATTTGTTGATCTTCATTTTATGAGTGACAAAAACACAGCTCACACCTGGAAATTTAGATAGTGCCACAAAAATGAAAAGAACAAAATCACTTGGATCCAGGTCACTAATGCGGTAGAATGTCTCCCAAGCATTTACAAATTTCCAGAAGCATGTTATTAACTCCCAGTTATTATGATACACAGCCATCAACCATCAGGACACATTTGCATGGTGTATTTTTTAATATGTACAAAGGAAATGCAGGAAACTTCTGGTAATGATGTAGAATCAATGGCTACACCCACATTCCATGACATTTTACCACATGGGCCTGACTTTGTGAAAAAAAGTAGTAAAGCTCGTGAAAAAAGGAAACATGCTTCTTTCTTTCTCCTGACTTAAACACACTAAAAGGCAATAGGACTAATATTAACTAAGCTTACACATGCTACACCTTAGATTTGTTAAACATTCTATCAAGTCACCAGTTCATGTTTCTATCTGCAGCCATGAGCATATTGCATGTCCCTCTTGCAGACAAGCTTCCCTTCATTTTCCCCCATAATGTCAAAGAATGTATCTTAGTTTAACTAGGTGGCAGTGAATTCAAAATGAACTTGTGCCCGGGAAACTGAGATCTACCTTTCACAATTACAAGAACAATGGATGATGAACTTAGGGAGTTCACACTATACGATATGTTTATGTGAGATCCTTCATTCAAAGAGTATATCCACTCCTGCAATATAAGAAGGCGGAAAATTTAACCAAACCACCATTTACTGTGTCCACAAATTATATGTTTTCCTATCCACAAACAGAACAAGACATTTAAGATAAGCTTCAGTACTTCAGTGCAGAATCACTCCTTATGAAGCTCACCTTGTGTGTACTGGCAGGAAGAGTGATCTTGTGAGTCTCGGACCACGTAATCAAGACATCAAGAGGTGGGGTCTTATAAAATCCATATAGTGTTGATCCATTTGCAGCATCAAGTTCTACCACCTGGTACAAGCTATTGTTTAATATAGAGTACAACTTTCAGAACATTGATAATACAATTGTAACGCAGCCTTGGCTACAGAAGCTGCAGGGTAAAATAGAAAGCAAACTGAATTTGCAACCACTGTCGTATACCTTTATGGAATCCACGAATAAATTGTTGGGTTTTATCAATATTGACGTATTAGGTCCCAGCCGCAGTGTCTCAGAACCATACAGCCCAAATACCATAGCCATAGCTACTGAAACCAGAAACAGAACAAATATGCAAAACCAGATACACACCAGCCTTAACTTCAGGCTCCACATAAAGCTACGCACAAAAACTAATTGAATGGAAACGGCGGGTAGAAATTTGACAAAGACGCCAACAAAGTTTCTCACAATTGACTAACTAAAGATCCAAAAAATCCAAGGAATTCCCAACTCCAAGTGTAATTTCCGGAATTCAAAATATAAAAGTTTCCCAACTTGACTCCATGATACATCCAGTAGCAATTAGGTTTGTGCATTTCCAGCAATTACCTACTCTCTCTTTCATCTATTTTTATCCAAAGTAAACGAGTAACTGCCAACTTCATCAAAGAGGATGCAACATTTTCAAACCTCATATAACAAAACTCATACACAAAATTGAGAGGCAATTCCAAAACAAAAAACAAAAAATTACCAAATAACGAGAACACGGCCGAAACAAAGAAGCAAGACTTAGCGTCGCCACTGGTCGCCGAGGAAGAACCCCCATTATTCATCATGAAAACCTCATCATTCGTCCCCGCGAAACGGTCTACGTGAGGTGATAAGTGGGGGAAATCCGGGAATCTCGGGGGAAACGGCAACGGTAGCGACTCCACAACATTCTCCGTCGTCGGCGCCGATCCAGAAGCATCGCCGGAATATTCCCCTGATTTCGACGGCGGCTCCATTCTGTACAAAATTTCTATTACGAAATCGGTTCTGAGGACGCCATGAGGGGAATTATATCATTTTTATTATTATTTTTTTTTTACCGATATTAAGTCTACGGATTTGTATTTTCTCGCAGCTAGGTGGTTATTTGATGTACAGAGCGTCGGTTGGAATGGGCGTTGGGTCAATGGGAATGTGTTCCGGTGAGCATACCAAAATTACAAGGTTTGATACTGGCCGTATGCAGTCAACCATCTAAATTCAACAATACGTTATATATTATTTTTTTTATAAAATACTAGTAATGCAGCATAGTTTATATATGTATAAAATATAAAAAATATATACTTTAATTTAATATTTAATTTATTTTAAAATCAAAATATAAATATATTATTAATTTTTTTATAATAATACTTTTTTAAGAACCATTTGATATAATGTATTAAATAATAATAAGTTAAAGATAAAATAATTATATAAAATAGAATTACGTGATAAATAAATAAATCCAAAAAGAAGAAAAAAAATGTTGGATAATTCTAATTAGATAAATTATTTGTGTGTGTGTGAGAGAGAGAGAGAGAGCTAAAAATTTTAATTATTACAAATGGGTTTCAATTTTCAAGATCCAAAATAATCGAGAAAGTAGTTTGTGGGTTGAGAAAATAGATTTTCATATTGAATTGTGATATTACAATATTGTCATCTCTATTTGTTTCTATGTTCTATGTATTTACTAATTAAAATGATAAAATCGGCACATTAAAATTTAGTATCTGAATTGAATTGATTTCATAAGAATTTTCAATATTAGGCATAATTTTACATAGTTCTGTTTATTTCAAATAGAATTGAAGGGTAAATTTTATAAGATTACAAAAAAAAATGTCATGTGTGAGGCAAAAATGACTTTCTTTTTATAATAGCATAGATATATAATACGTTGTTAAATCTCAATTACTTGGTGCATGGGTGGAGCCAAAACATCCATGCAATAGTTTGCTTATTTATTCATAATTATAGTAGTTGTTTTTTTTTTATATATATAATAGTGTTTAAATATGAACCATTTTGTGCATTGAAGGAGCCCAAACACCCATCCAATAGTTTGCTTATTTATTCATAATTATAATATATATATATATATATTTTATACAAGATGTCAGGAAAAAGCGAGAGGACATGATAAATGTTAATCGAAATACCACATGCATATGCACACACACACTCACACTCACTCGAAGGAAAGGGGAAAGGATAAGAGGGTTTGAACTCAAAAACTTCAATTATATTAGTTCGAACCCCATCAATGGTCTACAACCTCAATAAAAATTATGATAGTTGTTAATATTGATTGATATGTGATCATATAATTATTATTATTATTTTTTTTTTTTTTATGGTAACATCTCGGGAATATATTCCCAACACTATTATTAATTTGCTTGTAATTAATCTGAGTACAAATTGTGTTCAAAGCATGAAGGGGGAACATTCTCCCATATATCCACTAACCCGACATTACAAGATGCAAACTTTGCTAGATCGTGAGCCACCCGATTTGCCGTTTGCCGCACATGCGTAAATTGGCATTCTCCAAACCTATCTGCTAGTGCTAAGATGTCATTTAGTGTCCCGATGCGCCAATATATATGTTGACATATTCCCCAATAAATCAAACAAGGTGCTGCAATCTCCTTCGATCTAGGTTCTTTTAATTCCTCTCTCGATAAGCCGATATTTGGCTATGTAATTGATAATAGTATTGATCATTGATAATTATATGATGATAGTGTAAACGATGTATTATGAAAAATATATAAATTGACTAGTCATTATGATATATTCATTGTGCATGCAAAATAATTCTATACATATGTAAAACTAAAAATAAAAAATAAAATGTAATGATATGCTTAAATTTATATAATATAGACCACACATGTTCATTAATTTTTATATGAGTATAATTTTATTTAAACTATTTTCAATATTTTTTATTAAATTAATGATAAATAAAAAACAAAATAATTTAAAATAATGTTGAATAGTTGGGATAAGAGAGGTGAGAGAGACATGCGAAGGTACAAAAAGGGCAAATTACATCTGCCTCCCATGAGGTTTGGCGAAATTATAATTTAACCCACAGTTTTTTTATAAATTACAATAAACCGCATGTGATATATTTCGTCTAACAATTTACCCCAGCCGTTTATGACCGTTAGAGTTCCGTTAGCTTTTGTATGTAAAGTTCCAATAGTACTCTTGAGAGGTTTTTTTGTAATATATATAAAACATTTGGGGTTGTATGTTATGTATTATATTTTTGTGGGACTAAAAGTAATAATATTGAAAAAATTTCTTCCATTTTAAGAGCTGAAAATGACGGGTAGGTGGGAGAAGAGAGAGATCTAGATACATACATATGCAATGTATATACACATGCAAGTTGAGAAATCCTCCACTTGCAATTCATCATAACTCGCTTATTTCTTATCCAAATCGAGCAAATTGTATGTCAAAATCGATCACCGCGACAAGAGGAACACATTGGCAGTGATAGTTTTGGATTTCACTGGACGGTTGAGGACTGACGACGGTGGTGACGAAGGCGAGGTGGTGGTGGGTTTTCATTTTCCGACAAAATTTTCGATGAACTTGAAGTGGGTCTTAGGAAACACATTGGTGAGGTCAATTTTGGGCTAGAGTCGACGGAGGTGGCGAAATTGAGGCGAAGAGTGGGCTTTATACATTTTTCGTTCATTACTTATAATTATTACATACCACAGGGGGTTTATTGTAATATACACAAAAATGTGGGTTAAATTGTAATTTTACCAAACCTCATGAGAGGTAGATGTATTTCGCCCTATTTAATATCAGCAAAAAATAAAGGGTAAAATGTACTTTATACATTGTCCGTCCAACACTTGTAATTATTACATACCACAAAGGGGTTTATTATAATTTACAAAAAATGGTGGGTTAAATTATAATTTCGTCAAACCTCATAAGATGTAGATGTAATTTGCCCTAAAGAAATGTGAGAGAGGAGATAGAAAGTAAATTCAAATGACAGATTAAAGATATAAAAAACAATTATTAAATGATGATATTGTTGTTTTATATGAAGTGTATATTATGCAAAATCTACATTGTGACACCTGAAGAAATAATTAAAGCTAACAAATATTATATTGATGACCGTATATTTATAAATTTATTTTACTTAGTAAATGAACAGTATGAAGAGTTATTTGACATTTTTTTAAATTTATGCATTGACAATGAATAAATTTTCATATGAAAAAAATCAATACTCTAGTAATGACTAATAAGATAGAATATATATGTATATTTATCGAAAGAAAACAAAAATGAAAATATATGTATATTTATCAAAATAAAAAACCGATTCTCCTGTTGATTGTTATGAAAAATGAGATTTTGGTGAACTGAGAGTGCTTAAAGCGTGAGTGGTGAAATTAAGGAAGTTAGCAGAATAAGTTTTTTCTCTGGCTTTTCAAAATATTTTCTCACTTTTTTTTTTTTTTTTTGGTGACAAATCGAACTTCTACGGGTTATATTGTACTTTTTCTTTTTCCTCTAATTTTAATATTTTTAAATAATCAAGCATTTAATATATTGTCCTCATTATTTTTGTCCGTCCCTAAAATATTTATATCCAATGTAATGTTGGTGATTTTTGTTCCCCAAATAAGTTAATGAAATATGAAACTCTACGAGTAATTTAATGCAATTCATGCGTTCACCATTGCCAAATCAAGGAATGTGGTCAAGTGGTCTATGGCAATTAATCTGCATCCCAAGTAATGAGAATGCGTGAAAACTCTGGTGAGGAGGTTTGAGTTAATTACGTGTTGATCTTGTAATTTATTTGGCATATGTGTGTGTATATATATATATATATTATCTAGAATAAAAAGAAAGAATTTATGTAAAGATCAACACACACAATAATCACAATATTAAAGGGCAAATGAGAAAAGACGATATAAGATTTAGGGTCTGTTTGGATTATTTTTTTTAGAATAAATATTTATGTTTTGAACAAAAAAACATTTAAGTGAAAAAAACTGTGTTTTTTTTTAATTAAAAAAAAACATAGTGCCTCAAAAAACCCAAAAGTAGTTTTTTTTCTAAACTATTTAAATTAGTTTCAAATAAAAGCATATTTTAAAACATGTTTAATTACTATATGAAAATGTAAAATTGCCTGACTTAAAAAAATATATATTGTAAATAGCAGAAGTTCGAGAAGCATTTGTATTTTAAACTTATCCAAACGATCTTTAAATTGGTTCAACCAGAGACACCTATAGTTGTGGGCACAGTAGAAATAAAAGTTATACTACGATGAAAATGTTTCACAATTTGATAACTACCCAATATTGACCTTAATAAAAAAATCACTTCGGGTTTCGCTGCAATAGATCACAATTAGAATCACTAAAATTCAAACCACATCAACAATTTGTTTAATATATTACTTCCTCTATCTTGTAATATTAGTTGTCCTGGGTTTTTTAACACAAACCAATTACGCTAATAAATAGCATTCTTTTTAGTTAAATTTAAAATAATTTGACAAAATTACTCTCCCCATGCCTTATCAAATTTCATTAAAAATAATAAATGAGGGTAAATTCGGGGGAAAAAAATTAATGCTCTATTAAAATATTCAAAGTGACAAATATTATGGGACAAAAAATAAAATCTCTAACACGACTAATATTATGGGACAAAGGGAGTAATATTCAATGTCCTTAAAAATTTGATAGTTAAAAAAAAAAAGAAATCAAGAGAATTGTACCAATTTTCCAATTTTGGAAAAAAAATCTCAAGTTCGAAAGTAATAAAGAGAATTCCATTAATTATTGAAATTAATCATTCATTCTATGTTTTTGGTTTATACTTTATAATGATAAATTTTGAATTTTATATTTATCAAAGCATAATTAATTGATGAAAATTCAAATATTTTGCGGCGAAACAAAGGTCTTTTTCGGCTTTAATTTAAAAATGTCGAAGGAAAGTTGATACAAGGTAGATGCATGCATCTCAAAAATTCAAAATTGGGGGAAGTAAATGTAAAATATCCATAGATCAGGCGCGTGGATGCAAATTTTCGTTTTTCTTTTTGTCCTTTTTTTTTCACAGTTAGTTAGGGGCAGTTCAGCTTCGGTAACCAAAGCAATAAGCGTGGGGTTGAGTGGTTAACTCCACAGTTCTCTCTCATAAACCTCTCTCTCTCTCTCTCTCTTCAAAACGGAACGAACGAATAATGACCCAATGCCGATGCCCATTCTCGCGGCAACACCATTTTCTCGTGCGAACCTACTTCTCGCGATGATGATTCCGGCGGCGGCGCTGGAGTTCTCCTCCTCCACGCGGCGAATGGGGGTTCCGGCGCTCGCGGCGGTGCTCATATTGGGGGTGGCGGTGCCCTGCTTCTTCCTCTACAGAGCTGACGACTACGGAATCCCACGCGCCGCGCACGTGATCCCAATCTTCGGCGACGGCGTTCTCCCTTCCTCGGTAACTCTCGTTTTCATTATACTCCTGTTGCTATCTGGAATTCAATTGATTGCTTTTAATATTCTCTGTATTTGTTTGATTTTCATGTTTCCGTCATGTGGATGAATTAATTAATTGGAAGGGGACTAGTTTTTGCGAGCTTTAGTTTTTGGAGTAGCTTATCAGTCGGTTCATCTATTGATATGTATATATGACATAAAGAGACAACAGCTAGAAACAGTTCGCTTATACTTTAATTTCATAGAAGACTATAACAATCCCTAGAGACGTAGAGAACAAAAAAAAAAGGAACGACGCTATAGAGATTATTGTGGAGTTAATATGTTAATATCAACCTACTCTTTTATTTTCTTTCTTTATTTTTTCATTTACCAGGTTATTTAATGAAGTATTTTAGAGGCAACTGAAAATCTATTAATAAAATTTGATAGCCTTATTAGAGTGGGATTTCTAAACCTGTGATATAATTATGAGGCTGCTATTTGATATAACCTAATTCTCAAAAACTATCATGTTTTCTTCATCCTCTGGTGTTTTAGATCTGATGATGCTCAATAAACTCGAAGGATTTTCAATTTGTCGTTCCAATTATACTTGATTGGTATCAGATAATGCTTTCAGTTTACAATTAAGATTTTCTGTGTGTCGTTAACATAGTGTAGGCATAGAATTATCATACTGTTTGTTTTCTAATTATTTCATAGCTGTTGTAGGACAGTGAGGAGTATAGTCTTGAAAGAGTGTTGAAGGATGCTTCTATGCAAGATAACTCAGTGATTTTAACAACCCTAAATGAAGCATGGGCAGCTCCGAATTCGGTCGTTGATCTGTTTCTTGAGAGCTTCAGAATTAGTGAGCAGACCCGTCGTTTATTGAACCATTTGGTGATTGTTTCTTTAGATCGAAAGGCATTTGCTCGATGTTTGGTCGTTCATTCCCATTGTTTTGCCCTTGTCACTGAAGGAGTCAACTTTTCAAAGGAGGCTTATTTTATGACCCCCGACTACTTGAAGATGATGTGGAGAAGGATTGATTTCCTACGAACAGTTCTTGAAATGGGATACAACTTTGTTTTCACAGTACTCTCTCTCTCTCTTGTTGGCTGTGTGTGTATGAGTCTATTTACATATCTGTAATTAGACCTGCACGTATGTAACACACATTCACCCCCTTTTCTGAAACTAAAAAGTTGAATGAACTTTTGAGTCCACTATGAATAGTAAGATTAATAGTTTAATCTTTTGGTACTCTCCAATTTGGATACATGAAGCCCAATGATTTTTGATTACTTCAATGAGGTCATCAATAGGCTACCTGTCAATTGGTTAATTCTATTATGAACTAGGTGCAACACACCCGAATCCACTTATGGCCATTTGATTCCAAGAGGGATTGTGGTTTTCACCACCCACCCCCCTTGAATGGTAATGAACTGGGTGTCTTTCACTCAGTCCATCTAAAAATTTCACCTCATCGGGGTGGTACTTATATAGTTCAATGTAATTCTGGAAATTCCTGACCATACTTATTCTTCACTTTCTTACTTGTAGGATGCAGATGTTATGTGGTTCAGAGATCCATTCCCTCACTTCCATCCAGATGCTGACTTTCAGATAGCATGTGATCATTTCTCCGGCAGTTCTGATGACATAGAAAATAAACCTAATGGAGGATTTAAGTTTGTAAGATCAAATAACCGATCTATAGAGTTCTACAAGTTTTGGCATGCCTCACACGAGACTTACCCAGGATTACACGATCAAGATGTTCTTAACAGAATTAAGAACAATTCCTTCATCACAGAGATAGGGCTAAAATTGAAATTCTTGGATACTACATACTTTGGTGGGTTTTGTGAACCAAGTGAAGATCTAAATCAAGTTTGCACAATGCATGCAAACTGTTGTTTTGGGTTGTACAGTAAGCTTCATGACCTCAGAATTCTGCTTGAAGACTGGAAATGGTTTTTGTCTTTGCCACTAGATACAAGATCAATTGGATCACTTTGGACTGTCCCGCAAAACTGCAGGTAAGCTGGATGCTTCAGAAAGACAATGCTAATAAATAAGATGACGTGCTGAAATTCATGTATGAACACGGTCTTGAGCACCACATATGCGCCAAACGGTCCAAATTGTGCCACACACTTCATTTATTTGGAAAAAAAAAATTTTTATACAAAATGTGGCACAATTTTGGACTGTTTGGCGCAGATGTTAGACCCAAGATTGGGTTCATACAATAATTTTCCGATTTATCTCATGAACTACCATCATTGTTCTTGACTATTGATTTGATTATCCCCACTCTCATGTTTTATGTCAATTGTTTGTGTTTCCAGTCTTGACTCCCTCCACGTGTATGCGCGAGAACCCAATCTGACAAGCACAGACACACTTTGAATGGGGACATATTAGGAATTTTGACGAGCACCTCCTCTCCAGCAATTAACTGTGATATACCCTGTTAAATTTGCGGCTATTTTGGTTATCTACTTCTGCACATTATGTGGTACAGATCATTAGACAATAGAGTATTGGAAGAGTAAACACTTCTCATGAGTCTGCGATACTGTTTCTCTTATATGGTTGAGGTCTCTGGAATGCAGAGCAAAATGTGCAGACACATTACATAGCTTTGTTTAGTTTGTACTGAGAGAGGTTGCAAGCATTGAGTTGACTTGCAAATTTTGTATGTGGATTATGTGTCATACTCCATCTAGAACAGAATGAATAAATCTCTAAAGAATTGAAAATGGCAAGAAGCATAAAATTTTACTGCACATTGGGTAGCTTTTATAGATTATCATTCTTATTTCTGTTTTTTGACGGCTAAACTATGACGCATGATATGTTTAATTTGTAAACTTCTAGTACTTATAACATTTAAAAATATTTTATATTCACGTTGGTGTGTGAGTGGGATTTGCATTGGATGAAAAATTGCCCTAATATGTAGTGTAGTAGTATCATTAGTATCCTTGAAAGGAATTGAAATTCGAACCTACCTGGATTGCAACTCTTGATAAGGGAGCCCAAAAACATAACTTGCCGAGGGTGGAATATGAAATCCTACCGAAAAGGTAAAGTGTTCAAGTTTAATTTGAAATCGTAATAAATAGTCTATCATTTTCTATTTTTGTCTAACCATTTTAATTTCGGTGATATTAAAAGTAAGATTGTGTCATTAATGTCACACAGGCTTCATAATCTCATTATGCTACAATACTTCAATAATTAATTTATAAAACAAAATTGAATAGTTTATAAATTAAAAAAAAAAAAAAAAACCAGGGAGTTATATTCAGTTTGGATTTGACGTCGTCATTAACGGGTCATTAGCGCGGAGCACCCGAAGGCCTCGTTGTGACAGGCTGTTGCCATGTCTATCTCCATAGACCATACTAAAGAATTCAAATTTGCTAATTCCCTATAAAACCCTCCCAAGATATGACCTTTTTTGAATCTAATAAAATCAAGCATAAGGCTAAAATAGTAATTTCGTTCACCCGTCAAAACCCATCCTCGCGTTCGCCCAACCTTCACCGTTCACCGGAACAATCGCTCTCTCTCTCTCTCTCTCTCTCTATCTAAATCAAAAAGAAGGAAAGAGAAAAAGGAAAACCCAAAATCCTCCTAAAACCAGATCCACCCTGCCCATATCCAGAGCTTGATTCCAATCAATCAGAGTCAAAACCCTAGGATTTTCAACAAATTGATTAGAAGCAGCGGGAGAGGAGCTCCCATCAATTTCTACCCCGCCCAGAAATGGGGGATTTCAATTTAGCTCTCGTGATTGTGGCGATAATCGTGTGCGTTCTGGTGTTCATATTCAACATCTACCTCCTCGTCAATTACCAGCATCCCGATGATGCCAACCAGGCCTATTTCCCCAAATTCGTCGTCGTTTTGGGGCTCTCCATAGCCGCCATCTCCATTCTCATGCTGCCTGCTGACGTGGCGAACCGGCAGGCCTGTCGCCACGCTATTTATAACGGCGCATGCAACCTCACGCTGCCGATGAAGGATTTGTGGCTCGCTATTTACATTGTCGACGCAGTCCTTGTTTTCTTCGTCATACCGTTTGCTATGTTTTACTATGAAGGCGACCAAGACAAGTAAGCGTTTTCCGTTTTCATTTTTATTCTTTCACTTTTTGCTATATTTTAGTTGCTTTTTTCTTTTTTGGGTATTTATTCTGAATAGTTGCGGCTGCTTGTTCTTGTTTTTGAGTTTTCAGGAGTGTGTGGAAGAGGGTTAGAAGTGCGTTGCTGTGGGTGATTGTTACAGCTATTGTTTGTGCTCTTGTTCTGGGAATTTTGTATGGTAAGTTTTTGGTGACTTTTCTGGTTTGAATTATCGTGAGGTATACTCGTACCAGTTGTAAATTGTGGAAGGCAAGCTTTGGATCACTTAATATGCCCTAATTGGAATGTTTTGTGCTGATAGGGAAGCTCAGCTTATTTCAGTTCTGACTGGATTGTGGTTGTTGTAATTGTTTAGTAAATGCTTTGCGTGTGGACTGGTGTTCTGCTAATTATTCTTTTGCCGTACAAAACTACTTGTATTGTGTTAGAGTTGCATTTGGTGATTGATAGTGACAATTTATTGTAAATGAATGCTATTATTTGATTGTGCTTTCATGGCAGTTGGTTCTGCAATAAATGGAGATGTTATGCAACATTCTGAAGTGTACCTCATGTAGGATTTTTAGCTAATAAATTCAAATCGGATGTGTTCTTGGGGGGAAATGATTTTTACTGCTACATGTGGTCTCTCTGTTACAATGACGTTTGGATGGACTGACGTCATACATAAATTTGATTGAACTTCGTTGTTCATTTATAATTGAAAATCTAGGAAGGAGTTCTGAGAGATTGAGGCAATCTACTAACCTCAATTGGATCTACTTGTGTGTAATTTTTGATTGGTTGTGTCCTAGGGCTTGTGGGAAAGGTGGACTTCACTGTTAGGCACCTCTCCTCAACCACAGAATCCTTCCCATCATCATGGGACTTCCCCAGTGGTCAACAATGTATTGGAAGTGGAGCTAGACAGGTCAGAGAAAATATATTCATCATATAAAATAGCTTTTGGTTTTGCTTATTCATTCCTGCTAAGTTTGCCTTTCACATTTTCAGTGTTCTGCATACTCAGCAAATGCTGCATCTGAGACTACATGGACCATGCGTACTACCTTCCCAGAATATGTTGTTGCCCTCGCTACCGTTGTTGGATCTGTGCTTTTCACTGTATGTCTCCAATCCTAATTTCGCACAATGAATATCTCCTCGACAATAATGAGAGTTCTCTAGGATATATTTATATATCATTTCATTTTTAATCTTTTTGCTCAAGTATTTTGCTTGCTGCCATATCCAGATTTTTGGTGGTGTTGGGATTGCTTGCCTTCCATTGGGACTTATGTTTTCATTCATCCGGCGTCCAAAGGCTGTTATCACACGATCGCAGTATATCAAGGTATTTGTGCTTCTTTCTATATTTAGTTTTCCATGTGGACCTAAAGGAGAAGGCTTGAATCTTTTGGTAATTGGATTCTTTATGTACACTTTACATGTGAGACTTCTTTTTCATCCGATGCAGGAGGCAACTGAACTGGGGAAAAAAGCAAGAGAACTTAAGAAAGCAGCTGACGCACTTCATCAGGAAGAAAGGGGTGGCAATAAGGGAAGAAAATGGCGTAAAAATGTGAAATCTGTCGAAAAGGTTTGTTGTAATGTAAATTATATGCTCTTTTTTTATCGATGTAAGTTTCATGCTCTTTTTTTATCATCTTTTGGCTTCTAAATTATGTTTTCTAATGTATGGGGTTGAGTATTGTGACATCTGACCTTGCATATTTGATTAGAACTTGTTTGACTCAGTACAATGAATGTCTTGTTTTTATTACTGCTCTAACAACTGCGTGGAGGGAAATTTTGATCTCTTACAGTGGAATACTTTCAACTGTTTTAATGACAATTGAATCCTTATTGCATGTGACCTTTGTTGGCGGATTATGTTTTTAGTGCTCATACGACCATGCATAATGGATGGGTCTTAATGAACATCTTTCGCACATTATAAATCTATTCTTTATTCAGGGCGATGTGCATTTGACATGAATTATTTTGATTTGATTTGGTGCTTCTTTGGCTATTTCTTCTCTGTTATCCCTTCTTACGTATTATGTTTTTTCCTTTGTCAGCTTGTGAATATAGATTATGTGTTAGAACGAGGTAAATTCTTCATTTGTTGGATTTATTTGCTGCAGCATAATTGTCCATACATGTGTGTTTGACTTGCAGGAGCTACTTCTTCTGGAAGAAGACGTGAAGGCTCTAGAAGAGATGTATCCTCAAGGTGAAAAGGTGATGTATGAACATTCAATGAATGCCTAAAATTTTGAATTGTGTTATGCTAGTAGAGATTCTAGTTCCTCCAAACAACACCCTGCACCCCCACCCACAGGAAAAAAAAAGGAGGGAAAAAGGAAACAAAAGGTGAAAAAAATTATGTAATGACATTTTGTCTAATTTATTCAGGCTGAAGCAGCTTGGGCTATGACTGTTCTTGGCTACCTTGCCAAGTTGATACTTGGGGTTATAGGGTATGTTCTTGTGACTTAGTTTGCTGCCATGCTTGTTTTGGATCTCTGTTTTTCCTTCCTGCCTTGTGGAGCTTTAGCCATTTTCCCTGATGATTTGACAATGTTATTGAATAAGTCCAATTCTTTCAATAGGTTGATTGTTTCAGTGGCTTGGGTTGTACATATTGTGATATATTTGCTAATTGACCCTCCGCTTTCTCCATTTCTTAACCAAGTTTTCATCAAATTGGATGATGTTTGGGGTAAGGAAACTTTCATCTATGTTTTGTTTTTACCATTTGACTATGCACTTATTTACACGGATATTGGTTTCTTTTACTTCTAGGTCTTTTGGGAACTTTAGCATTTGCATTCTTCTGCTTCTATCTTCTACTTGCTGTCATTGCTGGGGCAATGATGCTTGGCCTGAAATTGGTTTTCATCACAATCCACCCTATGAAGTATGTATTTTTGTTGTGTTGATATTTGCTGTATCTTGTTTTATTTATTTTTAATTATTATTTATTTATTTATTTATATATTTGCTTTCTCTCATTGCTTTTTTACCACCCAACATTTGATTGCTGTTTACAGATGGGGAGCTACACTAATGAACTCATTTCTTTTTAATGTGGGCCTCATTCTTCTTTGCTCAATCAGGTGATTGTCCTTAAAAATTTGGTGTTTCTCTTTTATGCGTCATGTCTGAGTTGTTTATAGGTATTGGGCTTATCTTGAACTCCCCCTGAAGTTGAACTTTTGAAGTGATATTTTCATTGTGATGTGATGCAGTGTGATACAATTCTGTGCCACTGCATTTGCATATTACGCCCAAGCTACCGCAGCTCAAGAAATATTTGGTCATACATTGCAATCTCTTCGGGGAATCAAATATTTATACAAGTCAGTTAACATTCACTGTATTCTTCCTAGTCGCTATTATTTGAAATCGACACCCTATGGTACCATAAATCATTTTGCTGTTGCAGGTATAATGTGTTCCAAATTGCATTCATCGTTCTAGCAGGGCTCACATTTGTATATTATGCAGCTTTTGTAAGTTCTCTTAACCTTTGATTTCCGTGGTATTATTTTTATTTGCTTCTGAGCATGAACCCCGAGTGTAACGGGCTATTATATGGTTCATCTTTCAGGGATGGAGAAGAAAAAAGCCTAGTGGCAGATTCCAATTATCTACATGATCATGTTACTTCGAACAGATTGAATGCATGAATCGGCCAGGCTATTTCATTCATCGTTCACAAGAGTGACTCGTGGCTCGATTTTGTCTTAATTTCATTGGCTGGAGAAAATACTAACATCTTTCGAGAGCCATTTTATCGTGGCAGTGGAATTTGCAGGACCATTCTGTTAGTATTGCTCTGCTTTTTTATTTTGTGCCCGGTGTATGTATTGGCTTGATGATGTTGTAGAAGTGTCTTTGTGCATACTTTTTATCAGCATTGTGAGATATTTGTTTGAGAAAGAGGATCGCCATTGATGTAACATATTATCAACGAGAGCTAAAATTTTCTCATGTATTATCGTCGCCATGTTTCTTGTTCACTCTTATAAATGGTATGCATTCTAGATTTTCAGCTTAATCGACCATAGGAATATCCATTCAACCCTTGTGGTACCATTATTTTTCACCATGTGACGTTGGAGAAATATGTGTTATTAATGAGCACCTATTTTGAACGCGACTTATATTTTACCAAATTGTTAAACATTTGATTCATATTCTGTAAGTTTGAACACAAATTTAACTATCATTTTTTTTTTCTTGACCAGTCGGCTTTTGATTGGCTGTTCAACTAATTCTGATTCAGGCACTATAAAGGTGTAATATGAAGTGCGACTCTTCAAATTCAATTGTTTCACTCTTAAATTTAATTATCCAATTGATCACATTGTAAATAGAAATTCTCGAAATACTTGTTGAATCAATTGCGTTAATAAGAGGTTTCGGTCTTTTGGATGTATTTCTAGGCCAAACTAATTGAAAACTTTTAAGATTTTTAAAGAAGTATTTCAATTCCTTTATTTTAATTGTCTTTGATATTGTATCCATTAAATAGTCATACAGCTATAGTTTTATACTTGAGGAACTAATTTGTAATTGGTTGTTAATGTTTATCCTTATTTTTAATTTCATTCGTCAAGTTACAGAAAATCGAATCGAAAGTTTGCGCAGAGAGATCCAAGTCGTAGCATAGAGAAAACACAAGGGTGGTTTCGCAATCGAATAAAAACTAAGGGATGACAATAAATTTTACCCATGAATTACATCAATCATCAAGTCAAATCCACGATTGTTCAGACCTAAAATATTGATAATTAAAATCACATACAGTTACATGATATGAAAACATGACCAATCCAAATAAAAATAGAAACCAAAATGAAACCAGTTTTAACTAGATATTGAGCCACTCCCTCTGCCAAGTGCATATATGACTAGTAACATTAAAGGTAGTTTTACCATCAGGACCAACAACGTAATATGGTGAATCTTCTGGAAACTCAGCTGGCATTGACAACCAGTATAGGCTTGGTTCCCAATCAACTCTTTTCAGGACCTTCAGTATCTCCTTCACCACAACTTTGCACCCATCAGATGACAAGTGTATCCCGTCTCTGCACAGAGGATACCCGTAAACAAATAATAAGTTAAAAGTATTTCGAAACAACTATTCATTGAGAAAATCAATCGGTTAAAGTTTTAAGTTCACTACAAGATGCTTAATTTCCAGCGTAAATAGGCATTTTATACTAGGTTTAGTCGGACAAAAGCTAATCAAACGACGAGCGAATCTCAGTGTATAATTTAGGAAGAACGATTAATCGTTTGGCAACTACAGTATCAATTGCCATGTAACTGATTAGTTGGGTGTGACCAAATCTTGGTTCGGGTGAAAAAAATTTCCTTAAAAGATATGTTGGATAGGATAAGCTGAAAAAATGACTCCAAATGATGGCCTAGAGAGTGTTCACTTACATAAAGCAAGTGTTAGCCCAATCTTCTCTTTCCTTAATTGCAGTAAAGAGATTGATGGCCTCAACATCCAATTCTTGGCATAACTCTACTAAAGCTTCTGAATATATACGGCAGCCTTCATTCGTCCGGGCTTGATCATCCAGTGCATTCCTGATTAAGGAGTAAAATGAAATAAATGTCCTTTAATCATTAAGGAGTAAAATGAAATAAATGTCCTTTAATCATTTATTGATATGATAGAGTTTTGATCAAAACAATAATCAACCAGAGTCATTTTAGTATGAGTTACCCAAATATTTCACGAACCCTTGCTTCATTGACGGGAGGAGAAGTAAGACATATTATCCGTGTCTTCTCCGAAAGACTCTGAAATTGATCAAGCGAATTGTCAGGATAAATGTTTTTCATTATTGTGGAACAGTTCTCGATAAATGATAAAGACATTATCAGACATTCAATCAAAAGACCAAATACACATTTGAGGGGATTAGGACTTACTAAAAAGAATGGGGAAAAAAACACTAATTACTTGCCCAAAACCACTTAAACGTATTATCAATAAGAAGTTAAGAAATGAAAATCAATAAACACTGCTTCCACATTCAACAAAAGCAAATTCACAACTCTTTTAATGCCAACCAATTCAGAACACACTTAGCATCAGATTATGGTGTGAATATATATATATATATATATATATATATGTTTTAGCTGCAATTTGCGGTCGAACACTAGGAGAAGTCATGTGGTACTAACCTTGACATGACCAATAATTTTTCTCATGTTTTCGATAAATTCGGGAAGAGGCACATGAGCGCCGAGGCCACTTGGATGAGGGTTTATCGCATCATTGCCGCCAAAATATAGTATAACCAGAGAAGGCTGAGCAGCTGAATCCTGAACTCAAACCATAAATGAGAATCAATTATGATGTTAACAAAAGTCTTTATGTCAAGAAGCTATATAGTCCCTATTGGCAGATTAGCAAGAAATGTGTTATGTGATGACGATTTGAATGGATTAAAACTTTTACTTGATTTGTTATCTGACATGTCTATGTATGTAAGTATGTATGTATATATATATATATATATATACCTTGGGGAAAACTTGATCCAAAACTTGAAGAGCCATCTTCGTGTTCCATCCAGAGTATCCTCGTAGCACAACATCAGCCTTCAACAGATTTGCACAAATAAAATAAGTTTAAGTAATATGATCTAAATTCTAAGTCCTGACTTGAATTGCATATCAGCCAATACAGACATTAAATACAGTAACCAAGTAATTTCTACACTGATCCTTACAATTCTTCCCCTTTATGATTTCATTGAAGATCCCAAATCGGATCTTGTGATTGAATCCCACAAGGAAACTAGAAACAACATTCCTAATTCTTGAAATTCAATATCACCCAGCAATATGGCATGATCCACAGTTCATTTTAAAAAGCCCAGCGCCAGAAATGAGCTCCCAAGTCTTTGCGAAACAGAAAAACACACACGCACACAGCAACAAGAAGAACATGAAACCAATCGAAGGATAGAATTAGGTCAAATGAATCAGAAAAATTTGGCACCTTGCGAGCGTAAAGGTCGGCGAGAACAGCACCCCAGCCTCCAACATTGTAGCACATCTGAACTATGGATGACCCGAATAACACGAACTGCGGTCGATTCGGACCCACCATTTTTACAATCTTCTTCGTCTGCAACTGTGTGTTGTGCGTGTTTTTAGAAGAGTTGCACGTTTGTTTTTGGTTCCAAAAAAAAGTTGGAAGTTTTGAAGAGTAGTTGGCTTTTGGCTCCAACTCCTATATTTTGGGGTCGGTGGAGGCGATTGAAAAAAAAAAAAACTATCTTTTTCTTCGTGTATTTGATATTATTTATCATTTTCGTATTTCATTTTTATTTTAAAATACTATCATTTTAAAAAAATAAGTCAACATTTAACATTCACATATTCTCTTTGATTATTTCATTATTTATATCTTTAATAAATTTTTGATGAAGATAAATTTATCAAATATAACATCTCTTAAAAAAAATTTAATCGACATATCACCACACGCAAATAGAGATGGTCCAAAGTTGTCAAATAACATGTTTTGCATGTGTAATCATGAAATATGACAATCATTGATCAGCAAAGCTCAATTTAATTAGTTGATTAGTAAAATAAATAGCCACAATTAAAAAAAAAATTTATTCTATTATTTATTTTGTCTTTTTATTGGTCTAAAAATAAATTTCAATTTCTTTAATTGATCAAAATAGTTTGTTAGGTGGACAAAAAAAATACCCCAAAAAAAAGAGACAAAGAATGAGCCACCTTCTCGTAGTCGAAAAGGTGTTAGGTGGGAGATATCATATGAATTTGTACAGCCAAATTAGGATTTTGTTTATTCACCAAAATAATCCAATCTTATAAATTAATATGTCAAAAAAAAAAACAAAAAAAAAAATGTCAATCAATAGCCTCAACAAAAGCTAATAAGGGGTAGGGACCAAAGATTTTGATGTCAAATCTTTAAGTTCTGTATCATCCATCCACTCAAATTTCCATTGAGAAATAATATCAGAGATATTAATAGTAATTTTGCCATCAGAGCCAACTGGATAATATGGTGACTCTTCACAAAACTCTGTTGCCATTTTCATCCAATACAAGCTTGGTTCCCACTCGGCCTCTCTCAGTACCTTCAGTATTTCCTTTACTACTACTTTGCTACCTCCGGAGGATAAATGGATGCCATCCCTATGTCGAAAACAACGAAAAACGGAATTATTTCGACGTAAAAACAAGGGGTGGAAGATCAATCGAGTTGAACTGGGGATATCATTTTGTTAGCATAGCCTAACGTGTCGAGCTCGAATTGAAATTCAATTTTTTTTTCCTTGAAATGTTCGTGAGCTAGCTCGTGAGTTTTTTCAATTATTTTTTAATAATAGTGAAGATAATTGATAATAGTATTGTTTTCATTTGGAGTTAAAGCAAGATTTATTGCATAAGTTTGTGTGTATTGATGGTGAACTAAAAAAATATATATATGAAAATCAATACTAGTAAAATTTTACTACAATTATGTAATGTGGTAAAATAGCAAAAGTGAAATCTATATCCTAATTTTTGTTAATAGTATATAACAATAAGGATGATGAAAGGATAATAATGTTATACAAAATAATTAAATAGGAAAAAAGTTAAATATATGCATATATATATTTTAAGTAAGCCGAGATCAAGCTTAATTTTTTATGCTCACCAAGTATGAAAGCCTGTTTGAATAGGTTTTTTTTTAAAAAAATATATATTGTAGTAAAAAAAAAAGTGTTTACCTCCTTTTTTTTAGAAAAGGGTAAAAAGTGCTTTTATTAGAAGCTATCCAGAGTAGCACGGCTTTAAAAACTGTTTGGCCTAAAAAAAAAAACTCTGTTATAAAATACACAGCTAAAAAACACCTTTTTGTTTAAGCCTGAGCTCGAGGTTTGAAAATTTACAAAGATTTGATTCTAGCTCGACACATTTGCACCCCCGATGAGAACAAAATTAAACTATGGAAAGAAATCAAGACAAGTCGCAAAGAAATAAAGGAAAAAAATAAAGAACAAGATTTCGAAATTTCTTACATTAAGTAAGCTGCTGCCCAATCATCTCTGTTCTGAAATGCTGTCCATAGATTGATGACTTTGATATCCAATTCTTTGCACAACTCTACCAAAGCATCAGAATATATACGACAGGCTTCATTTGTGCGTTCTTGCTTGTCAAATGCATTGCTGATTTAAAATATTTTGAGACTAAGGAAAAATAAATAAAATGCAATTCTAAGACAAGAAAATAATAAATGAAATGTAATTTAAGTTATGATTACCCGAAATGTTGACGAATCATCGCCTCGTCGACGGGAGGACAGGTAAGAAAAATTATCCTCGTTTCCTCAGAAAGACTCTACAGATGGGAAAACGTAAAAGCATAAATTACAGCTGGACCCCCTGATATTTAACGTAATTACAGATAACCCCCTCTCGTTTTAGAAATCCCGAAATTCCATCCACCAATGTCTACCTTTTTGTTAGCTACTATCAGATTTACGACTAAAAATGATGTAGTTTTCAACAGATAAATGGTAATAGGAAAATGTTACCCTGAGATGAAGAGCTATCTTTTTCATGTTTTCGACATATTCAGGCAAAGGAACATGGGGGCCTAGGCCGCTCGAATGAGGTTGGGTTGCATCGTTACCACCAAAATATACGATAACCAGAGAAGGATGAACAGCAGCATCCTGGATTCGAGTGAATTGTCAAGAAAAATGCTGTGTTATACAGTCTCTCTCTATTTCACACACACACACACATCTCTCTCTCTCTCTCTCTCTCTCTCTCTCTATACATATATATGTATACCTTTGGGAAGATTTTATGCAAGACTTGAAGAGCGTTCCTCGAGTTCCACGCACCATAGCCTCGTATCATTATGTCTGCCTGCGGGAAGGATTGAAGAAAGACGATTTTTATCAGGAACAAATCTTTTCTAGAGTTGAAAAGACAAATGATCATCACCAATTAACAACTTTGAGGGAAAAGTTGCTCTCATATCAAATTTGATCTTTACATTCATTTCTGGTTAATCTTCTTTACAACTGAGAAAAGCATTTTATCATCCAAAATTGAGAAGAACTAGGAGAACCAAGACAAAAATATTGATAGCTAACTGACACCCAAAAATATAAATGCAAATCACAATTAGCCAAAGGGCTCCCATCAAACAATTCACCACTAATCATCACATAATGCCGAATAATTTTCCTGATTAGATCGAAAAATGGGGAAAAAATTGCAATTCAACCAAGTCCTTGGGAAGCAAACGCATTAGCCCATCATCACAAATGGAAAATTTCATGCTACCAGTTGGGAAATAATGTTTTTTAACTGTTGAATTTGATTACATTGATGTCAAAAAATTTGAACAAAAAAGTGAAATTATAATATCAGCATCCTCAATCAACGATCGAAAACACCACTAATATAGTACGGGAGTGAGTAGCATCTCATCAACCCATCATCACAAAGAACCAGAGACTAATACGCCACATTGACAGCTCAAACATCAAGAAAATTTACAGGCATGCAACAAGTATTAATCAAGAAAATAAGTACACAAATAGATGAAGCAAAAGTGCACACAGATAAGCTACTACCACACCCCAACCCACCCACCCCCTGGATGAAAGCAATACATACCTTTCTGTCGTAGAGGTCAGCGAGGATAGCTCCCCAGCCTCCGACGTTGAGGGACATCTGAACTATGGAGGACCCGAATAACACAAACTGTGGTCGACCCGGATCCGACATTTCTTCTTCTCTGTACTCTCACTCACTGTGTGTACTGTGTGTTTTTGGATACACCAAAAGGTGCGAAGAAGACGAAGTCTCAGGCTTTCTTGGGGTTGTTAGTTCACCAATTGGGCGCTTTGGATTGGAAGTTGCGATTTAGGGAAACACGATTCCCACGCCCCAATTTGTTTTCTTTATGTCACCCCCAATTCGTATTTCCCTAAACCGCAACCAATTGGTGAACTAACAATCCCAAGAAAGATTGAGATTTTTTTTTTTTTCTATGATAGGATTATAGAAATTCTTATCTTTTGTCGTCATCTCGAAAGACCACAAGTTTGGAGCTTATTTGTGCTTTTTTTTTTTTAGGAAAATTCCTTTATTGTTGGAATTGATTAATGGCTTATTTGTTTTTAATAGGATTTTCAAAGGACGGACACAAATACAATAAGCGTATATTGAGACAATGACATAAAGAAAACAAATTGGGGTATGAGAATCATGTTTTTCCTAAATCGCAACTTCCAATCCAAAACGCCCAATTGGTGAACTAACAACTTCCAAAAAGATTGAGACTATTTCTTTTTTTATGACAGGGATTAAAGAAATCCTTATCTTTCATAATCATCTTGAAAGATCACAAGCTTTGAATTTGTCTATACTTTTTTTTTTTTTTTGAGAATCTCTTTGTTGTTGGAATTGATTGATGGCTTGTTTGTTTTTAACAAGATTTTCACAGGACGGATACAAATACAATACATGCATATTGAGACAGTAACATAAAGAAAATAAAATGGGGCATGGAAATCGTGTTTATCCTAAACTGCAACTTCCAATCCAAAGCACCCAATTGGTGAACTAACAACCCTAACAAAGATTGCATCTATTTTTTTTTTTCCATAATAGGGGTTAAAGAAATCCTTATCTTCTATGATCATCTTAAAAGACCACAAGCGTTGAGCTTGTCTGTGCTTTTTTTTTTTTTGTTGAGAATCCGTTTGTTGTTGGAATTGATTAATGACTTGTTTGTTTTTAACAAGATTTCCCAAAGACGGGCACAAATAAAATACACGCATATTGAGACAATGACACAAAGAAAACAAATTGGGGCATGGGAATCGTGTTTTCCCTAAACCGCAACTTCCAATCCAAAGTGCCCAATTGGTGAACTAACAACCCCAAGAAAGGTTGAGACTATTTTTTTTTTCATGACAGGGATTAAAAAAATCCTTATTTTCCATGATCATTTCGAAAGACCACATGCTTTGAGTTTGTCTGTGCTTTTTTTTTTTTTTTTTTTTTTTTTTTTTGAGAATACCTTTGTTGTTGGAATTGATTGATGGCTTTTTGCTTTTAACAGAATTTTCAAATAACGGGCACAAATACAATACATGCACACATGTTTGTGGGTGTGAGATTCTGGCCTACTTTCTTGATTACTTTTTAAATCTTCCATGATAAGAATTAAGAAGTCAATGATTGATGGGCTCCCGAAAAACATACCCTGGAATGTTTTGTTTCGTTTTTTTTTTATTGAACTAATAAAGGGTCATCTAATTTTGAAAACAGAGGCGCTCCACCATCCAGGCTGTATAAATCGAAGTTTATTCAATCAATACATCATTAATCAAATTCTAATAATAATAAGACTATAAAACCGTAAACATTTATTGAAATTTCGTACTTACATATATGTACTTTTAACCATGATGAATGTATTTTTTAAAATTTAGCCGGGAAGATTTGAGACAAGATAGGTACTACAAGGGCTCTTCAATTACAAAATAATAATATAGATATAAACATCAAATGTGCTATGTAAAAGCCGGCTATAGCGAACCCTTGGAGCATATTAACCATACAAATCCGGCATTCTACATATGGAATATGATCAATATATGATAATTTAAGCGGGACTCGAACAAATGACCTTGATAGTCAAAGTTTTGACCTAATGCCATTCATCGTATACTCGATTTTCCAACGGGAGATGCCCCGGGAGACATTGATGGTGGTTTTGCCATCAGGATGAACTATGTAATATGGCGAATCCTCGGCAAATTCAGTCGGTATTGATGTCCAAAATAGGCTCGGTTCCCAATCGGCCTCTTTGATAACCTTCAGTATCTCCTTCGCTACAATTTTGCTCCCCTCGGCCGTGAAATGGATTCCATCTCTACACACGAGAGTAAAAAGAAATAAAATGCCGTATTTGAGGATGAATATACAGATGGTAGATACTGGGTAGCAACAATCCGGATAGGATTCTCTATTTCGAAAATGGTGTTTGATCTCCTATTCCAATAAACATATTCATGCCATGTGTAAAAGATTATTTTCTGATTTATACACTTGGTCTGAGATCTTTGCACTTGAGGTATATCCATATATTGGAACAAGAGATGAAACACGATTTGAAACAATAATTATTAGCAAATAATGATAACGGCACTGGATGTATTTTTCAAACCTGAATGAGTCCATCAGTAATCAGCCAAACCTCAGGGGAGGTTGCTGTAATTATTTTTAAATATAATGGCATGTATATGCTTACCTTAAGCAAGCTGTTGCCCAATCTTCCTTTTGCTGAAGTGTGGTCCAAAGGTTGATAACTTTAAAGTTCAATTGTTTGCCCAACTCTACCAAAGCTTCAGCGTATATACGGCAAGTCTCGTTTTTCCGGTCTTGGTTATCATGTGCATTACTGGAGTTGAAAAGACGGGAAAGAACAACATAAAGTTTTTTAAGATGGTTAATATCCAACATGAAGTGAAAAAATGAAAAATAAAAGGCAAAACTGAAATTGAATTAAGTTTAGATCACCCAAAATGTTCACGAATCATGGCCTCGTTCAAGGGAGGAGAAGTAAGAAAAATTAGCTGTATCTTGTCCGAAAGAGACTGCAAGGAGTGGAAAATTACTATATCAGAATGGATGATGTTAACGCCATTGCAAATCGGAAAATACAGGGGCTATAGGAGTATAGATTTAAATCAAGTACTATAGGAGTATATTAGACAAGTAATATACATATATTTAGGAGTCTAAAAATATTGAAGAAGGTCGAAACTTTGATATGGATTTTCATCTATATGCATAGTCTCTGATATGGGCTTCAAAAAAGCTCAATCTTTCTCACAATTGAAGGGGGAAATTCAAAAATACTGATAATGAGGAGTTGCAACTTATTAAAAAGAATCAAGACATTTTACCTTGAGATGAAGATAAATCTTTTTCATGTTCTCAACATATTCGTGTAGAGGAACATGAGCGCCTAAGCCACTCGGGTGAGGGTGCATTGCATCGTTACCGCCGAAATATACTATAACCAGAGAAGGCTGGGTATCTGCTTCCTGAACAAAATTCAAATCGGCAAGAAAAATTTGTCAACACAAACATCGAGTGAAATGATGAAAGGTGTACAACAATGTTCTACTTTCGTTAAACAAAAATCTAGCATCGCGCGCGCGCTCGCACACAACACACACATACATGTATACATATGTATACACTTCCAAGTGACACACACACTCATGCATATACACATATATACACATTTCCAAGTGACACACACACAAGCATGTATACCTATATACACACTTCCAAGTGACACAAACACACACACATGCATATATACCTATCTACACACTTCCAAGTGACACAAACACGCAGACAAATGTATGTATACATATATATACACTTCCAAGTGATGCGCGCGCGCGCGCACACACAGTGATGGATGGTTTTCTTGAGAAAAAATAAATGGATATATTCAAAATATCGAGCAGCATCAAAACCATGATACAGTAGCAGATTACCTTTGGGAAAATTCGGGACAATACTTGAAGAGCGCCCCTTGAATTCCACCCAGAATATCCTCGTATAAATATATCAGCCTATATGCCCACAAATAAATAAACAAATAATACTAATAATAATAAAAGAAAATTAATTCAATTTGGAGAAAAACCCTTGAGGAAACTAGTTTACTTAGTATCACAACAACACAATCTAAGAGGCATATAACTTCACTTGCTTTCTTCTAGTTCTACAAAATTCGCAAAACAATTCTATTATTGAATGATGATCATATTTAGCTACATAAAAAGGGATTCCTGATTATTTCGCAAAAAAAACAAAAAAAATCCAAACAGAGCATTAGGATCGATGAAATTAAAGAGGGGAAAAAGGGGTTAGTTTAATTTAATATGGTCAGTACCTTGCGGTCGTAGAGATCAGCAAGAATAGCTCCCCATCCGCCATTGCTGAAGCTCTCTTGAACTATGGACGACCCGAATAGCACGAACTGGGGTCGGCCCGGCCCGACCATTTCCTCTCACTTCTCACCGTGCCAGAGTGTCGAGGGTCTCGAGTTCCTTGTCATTAATGTTGTTTTTTTTTTTTTTTTTTGTCATTTTCGATGGTTAATATTTGTTGTTGAAAAGTATAAACAGATTTAATTACTCTCGAAAGATCTACTCTCTCTCTCTCTCTTTTTTTTTTTAATATATTTATAAAAACTCAGTTTATTAGAATCGGTTCTTTTGTGATAATAAAAAGTATATGTAGGAACGAAATGCATTTAATTTGAGATTCTTTCAACAGGGGCAGTTTGAATAGATTTTAAAAAATAAATATATTTTTGGATTGTATTTTTTATAAGTTAAATAATTTTATATTTAGATTTAGTAATTAAAAGAGTTTTAAAGAATATTTTTGATAACTTCTTTACAAAGTCATTTTAAACCTTTTTGCCTGGGGTGGCGGGGGGGTGGGGGGTTGGTGGTTTGGTGGGGGCGGGCTTCTTAGAAAAGCTTAGCCAAACACAAAGTTTTTGAAATTGAAGTGTTATTTATGGAAAACAATAAGTATTTTTTTATCTATATTATTATTAAAAAAATTATTTTTATTTTACAAATGACGATTATTTATATAATTTTATAAAATTTATCCTTCAATTTTATGTAAAATAAATAAAGATATGTAAAATTGTAACTAAAATTAAAAATTTATATAAAACCAATTCAATTCGAATATTAAATTTTGATGTGTCAATTTTGTCTTTTTAATTAGTAAACACAGGCAATAAATAAGCAAATAAAAAATAATAATATTATAATATTACATCCAATTTATAAAACTCATGTTCTCAACCCACAAATCACTTTTTCTAATTACAATTAATTGATTTTTTTCTTTTTTTATTTATTCTTTATCATATAATTTTATTTTATATAATTATTTTATTTTTAAATTATTATAATTTAATAAATTATTTCAAATAATTTTTAAAAAAGTATTCTTTCAAAAGAAATTTAAGAATATATTTATATTTTCATCCTAAAAAAAATTGAAGCACTATATTAAAATATATATTTTTTATATTTTACACATACATAGAGTATGCGGTGTTGCAAGTATTAAAAAACACACACACACACACACTATCCAAACGGACTTTGAAAGCTCAAATTCTTAACCCGTCAGGGAAGCAAGCTAAAGCCCAAAGGGGTATGAGATAACTGGATTTCTCAATCTAGCCTGGCCTCAAACTAAAAAGCCTAATGTAAATGGGCAAAAAGATATAAAGCCCAAAAAAACTACTAGGGTATTTGTGTCAACTGATTTAATTCATCTTATAAGTTGCACCATTTTGCAACATATTTTTTGAGTAAAAAGTTAGATATATTATGTTAAAAATAAGCTCTTGAATTATTTGAGTTGATAAAATAAGATAACGGTACTGTAAATATTAGTAATACTAATTTTGTGACTGGTAAATTTTCGTTTTAATTTTTATTTTTTTTCAAATTAATTAAGCTTAACTTTCTGTATTTTGTTTAGAAACTTACAAAGTTTTATATTATCTTAGTTGCGAAATTCGTAAACTCATCTCCTAAAATTTTTGTTCAAAAAAAAAAAAATTGTAATTGATATATAAAAGGCTAGCGAAGCTTATAAGCTTGGACAAAATTGTGAGTATTATTTACTAGGGATGCAAACAAACTGAATTAGCTCGACAAAGGTTCGAGCTCGAATTCTAATAATTCGAGCCAAGTAATTCTTGTTTGTAGGTTTGCGAGCCAGCTCGCGAGCTTTTATTTTTTAATATTTATTTTTATTTTTATATAATTATAAATAATATATTAATTTTCAAACTTGAGCCTGAGCTTGAGCCCAACTCAAACTTAATAAAATATTTAAACATATTTAAACTCAAGCTCGAACCCAAGTTTGAACCTATAATTTACTCACAAATTCGAGCTAAACGAGCCGAGCTGAGCTCGAAAATGACTTGAGCCCAAGCTCGAGCCAATTTTTCCGGCTCGTCGGGCTCGGGCTCGAGCCAGTTTTTCCGGCTCGTCGAGCTTGGGCTCGAGCTCGAGTCTAAAAAAAAGGCCAAGGCTCGGCTCAACTCGTTTGTATCCCTATTATTTACTTATTATATGGTACACATTCGCATTAATAAAAATATCTTTAATTTCTATAGTCTTGTTATTCTTTTGTAAGTAATTGTAAGTAAGTATTTTCCTTAATTTAGTTTTGATTTAGGCACCACTCGTTTTTTTTTTCTCTCCTATAAAAATGATATATTACATATCAATCGATTATATCAGTAGTTTCTAATTGAAACAATATAATACATCACTAATTAAAAACTACTTTAGAATCGAACATAAAGGACCACTCAACAAAAACATGCCTAAATTCATAGGATTCAAAATAACTGAAAACTTTTGATTATTTTGATGAATGGGCCTTCAATTATTCATATGCGTCCAAAATCAAGAAATTAACAGGTCACACAAAAATCCAACTTAAAAACAGCACCAAATCCATTGCTGTGAGCCAAGTGGCACCATTGGGTCACTCTAAGGTGGTGTGTGTGGGGCCTCGTATAAGAGAGCATTAGGTTGTCTTGTATATGGTGACTGTTTTTTACTCTTGAGAAATAGGATTTAAGACGACTTATGAAATAAAAGATATTCTTTTGATCGCTAAAGGACAAAAATCATTCTCATTGACATGCATAATAGAGGTTTTTCTTTGTACTTTGAGACGTACGGTAAAATATACAATTGTCATTTTGCAATCATCATTTGAAGAAGAAGAGAGAGAGAGAGAAAGAGGCATTTGGACAAATAATGGTGTCAGCTAGACTTTACCAGCATATATTTACCAAAATAATGTGACATGAATAATGAAACAAGAACCCATATAAAAAACATCGATGATAAAATATACTATATATCTCACTCAAACTAAAACAACAGAAAAAACTCTTATTTTATACACATCGCCCGAAGCTACTAATAAAGTACATTTCTCGAAATATTTTTTCTCAGAATATTCAAAATGAAATAGAGATGATATCAAACATGAGACATAGCCTACAAATTTTTGCAATATATATATATATACACACAAACACACACACACACACACACACACTATATATATATATATATATATATATATATATGATGACAAGCTAGAATTGAGGCACACTATCTGCTAAAAAGAAACTTCGACGAAATCACCTGTTATTGTTTGGTTTCTGGAGATGATATATATGACATTACATCGGTCTGCTTCAACATAATTCTTGGATCCAAGCTTGAAAGAGTACTAAAATTATATCCAAATAGATATATTTATATGATGATATATTGTTGTTGAGTGAGAATATTAATGTCCATTATCAGGATTGCTGATGGTGTACGTTTCCCGAAAGGTTTTAGATCTTGATCACTTCCAAATTCACTTAATTAGCAAATATATATATATATAGGTATTTATTTAATTTATTTTCATACTATGAAATGAATAATTACTTGTTATGGCATTGTGGATAATTTATTCGTCATTGTATTTTCATGAAGTAAGATATGTAACAATTTCGTTTCGGGAAAGGTACCCTTTATTCAAATTCTTCAATCATGCATGTATCCATAGATTTTTTTTTTATTTATTTTTTTCCATCTAGTAGGATTGGTATGTTGAATTATTCCATTATGTATTTCAATTCGGATTTTATGCTATACAATCGTGCAAATTTTTCTACTTATTCTCATCAATACGCGCACACACCACGCTTATTGATGGACGATTGCAATAAAAAAAGATAATCTTTAACAAATTTTTTTCATTTCTTAAGTTTTTCTTTTAATCTTAACCGATCACCAACACACCTGACTTTTGTTAAAAAAAATGCAGCATGAGATGTCACACAGTTGTTTAGTGAAAAATCCAGTTTTATTGTGTTTCTAAAAGATAAAATACATACATAGCATTCCTAATTTCCACTAATACTTGATTTATGTAGCATTCTACCCTTCAGTTTTTTTTTTCCCTTTTTGTTGCCCCTTGGACACTTCTAATCATCATTTAAAGTAGCTAAAATTATCATATAAACGAATGTGCCGACAATCCATACAATATCACAAAAAAAATAATAATAAATACATTAAACTTTGTTTAAATATCTTTTCTGAATTATGGTAATCAGTGTATCATTCAGCTGCATCCTTAAAAAATGTCATATTCTATTTGTTAAATTAAATTTTATTGTGGCGGGCATCAAATATCCCAAAATTCAAGGTAAATGCAAACATGAAAACAAGGCCAAAAAAAAAATCACAACATAGTACTAGAAGATCAATGAGAGCCAAATATTTAAAGCAACAAGAACATGGACGTAAACAGATACGATCGAAGAAGATGACGGTTTGTATTTTCAAGTGAGGTCAAAATAGGAAGCTTCGTAGAACCAACTCAAAATTGGCATAAAATATGTGTGGGGTCTGAGGTATTTTTGATTTGTTGTCTTGATACGAGCACCCCTTATGTAGTGAGAGATGGGACTTATTCCCCATGATCTCTTGATAAGAGGCTACAAATGGCTATCATGAGATATTTCGTAATTTGTTGTTCCGAAAAAATAGATTTCGACTTAGGTTTTAGCTTTAAACCTGACACGATTGAATGAATGTTAATTATATGGCCGAGTGTTTTTATATTTATTTTGTAATTGAATGGTAATTTAAGGAGAATGGTTAATTACTTTGACAAGTGTAATACACTTATTCTTAAAAAAGGAGTTTGTTACTGGTGACATTCGTATGGGCTAATTTAGGATTAAACCATTTTTAGTGGAAATTCATAGATAAAGCCAAGAGAATGTTGTCTGTATGGTTAAACGATGAGTATAAATATTCCACATCGTATAGTTAGTCTTGATAATTAAAGTATAAATATGGTTAAGTGTGAAGTCAGTATAAACTAATTCACAAATGACTGCATATGGGTACACTACTAGAAAAACTGTATTTAGCCGCAGAAAAAATCCATCTAAACAAGCTAGGAAAAAAATTAGCCGCAAATCAAAAAAAGCCACAAAAAAAAGTAGCCACAGATTAGCTATTCCATGGCTAATCCTTAATAAATTTTTTCTTCTTGCACCTAATGTGACTTGAACTTTTGACCTCTTAATTGAGGTTAGAACATCAAACCACTACACTACTTTAATTTTTTATTTAAGGCTAAGTTTTTATTATACTTGACTAATATAAATTGTGCAAAATTCTAAATATAAATTATCTAAATAAATTTTTGTTATAATTTTTGGTTTTGCTATTAATTTATTAAATATTTGTTTAGCCACTACACCACCTTTGTTTTTTAGCCACGGAAAATCCTAATCCAATTTTTTTTTTGGGCACATATAATTTTAGTTACAGAAAAAATCTGTGGTTAAATACAATTTTTATAGTAGTGGTAGCACCACCAGCTCCTACCCGGTTCCGGCCATGGGCGTTCTGGGTGAATTATCTTGATTTTGATCTTACCTTTTATTGAAATAGCCCTACAGTAACTATTATAATTTAAATTCAGATTTTTCATCAACATCCTACTTATTTTAATACGACATGATTTAATTTTTTTTAAGAGTTTCTCCTTCCTTTTTTTTTTTTTTAATTGGTGATGTCGTGGGTTCTAGTCTCGAGCGGGTCACGGTGATTTAATTTTTAGTTTATTTCTTTTTTTTAAAAAAAAAAGGTAGAAGGAATTGGTTATAGGCTTACATTGGGAAATTTGCAAATTCGTTATGTAAGTTGATTTCATTAATCTTTCATCATTTCTTTATTAAATATTAATTAATTGCACTTCCGTATGTTTAATAATTTACAAGTTTAATTTTAATTTGTCAAAATATTCAAATCAATTTTGCTGATATGACATTCACCTTTACTATGACCTAATTATAAGCTACTCGCGTGTCACTATTTTGAGTCTCAAATTAGCATAATTCTTCATCGTATTATAACGAAATTGGACTAAAGTTGCATATTTTTTTCCTTAACATGTTTATTGTACTAAAATGAAATTTGACAATTGATAATCCTAATCCAAATAGGATTAATTTACAAGACAAACAATTTTTGCAATCCCATAATTAAGGTGATATGGAATACTTAATACACACTGGTCACATAAATATTTGCAAGAATAGACAATTAATGCTATGTATATTTTGAACTAAATTTTTATATATTCAAGAAAAAATTAATAATTCATAGCTTAGGGCCAATTTCATTAATATTCAAGAATTGTATTCCTTCTCAAATAATAATGTTTCCTTTTTCTAGCGGCAAATGATGAAAAAATCCCGAAAATGGCCAAAAAATATATAGGATTTTTTTTTTTTCGGTGCTACGTATACATCACTGTTGCTGTAACTAATTTGTTGGTTTGTTTGTTGAGAAATTTCGAGGAAGCTTCAACTGCAGGTACAACACAGTACACGACATGATCTTCAGATTTCAGTGATGCAGACGTGGGGTCGGATAAAGAACAAGTGAATTTGGGATAGACATTGAAGTAAATCGGACCATCATACAAGGGTGTTTGTAAGATTGTAAGATTTATCTATACATACATAGATATTATTCTTTGTATGTATATCTATATATATATATATACATATACATGTGAGAGAGTGGTCAATATCACATTTATTTAATTTGCCTCTAAAACTCATAAAAATGCCTCTTTTAATATATAAGAAGGCTTTTTAAAAAATAACATCCGTAGTCGCGGTCGTAAAAAATATAAAGATTTTTTATTCAAAGTGCCCCCGTATACAATTTTTAGAGGTAAATTATCAAATGTGAAAACTTAATTAAGTTTACCTCTAAACGTTTATGAGAACTATTGAAAATAAAATACATTTTCAAATCATTTTTTGCGGCCAATATGTGGTTGCTTCTAATTAATTTGCCCCTAAATTTCATGTTTGTTTTTTCTATTGGTTATTGATCATTTAGTATTCGGAATCAATAAATACCGATTAAATTCGGATTCAAGTTGAATCAAATCATCTAAGTGTTAAATTATTTTCAAAATTCGAACACGAAATATCTTATTATTCTTTGTATATGTAAATGCACTTTATGTGAATGGAAAAGTTTAAAAAAAACGTATATGTAAAATCACTAGAAAGAAAAAAATGTGTAAATTAATTATCTAGCGTGTCTTAGGTTAATTAGGTGGATAGTTAAATGCGCCGATTATAGAGTGTGAAGCAACCCATACATGCGAACTAACCTCATGACAAGTATACTTATCTAATTATTTTACATCACTTATTAAAAAATAATTTTAGTTTAGGTACGTAATAGTCATGATGGCATATATTCATTACTGTAGTACGAATAATTAAAGATATCTGACTTTCTGGTGAACAAAATTAGTTGACAAAGTCTTATAAAGTTTTACTTTTAATGAACGAATAACGTTTATAATTGAATTTTAATAAAAATAATTTGTTGATACAATCCACTCGCGACACCCTATAAATGTCAACTGAGATGCCAAACGGTTAACATAAACATTTTAATAAAAATGCATGCGTTCTGTACGTGTATAATTATTTTCAAAATATTATAATTACATACTTTTAATTATAAACCATTATATGAATAAGTTTGGAGTAATACTATAATTTATATTCTTTTTAGTAATTTTCAATTTATATGGTTTAAAATATTTATATTTTTAAAATTTTAAAAATTATTATACAAGTGCATTTTTCTAATTTAAATATTTGAGTAGAGATTATTGAAATTAAAAATATTTTAAACGCGACTTTCGGGCAATCACAAATGCCACACTTACATGCTAGAAGAAAAGTACTAGCATGTTTACGAGAAACAATATTCCTGTTTATATATCATTATAAAATTTTAATAAATAAAAAATAAATTGATGAAAATGATTTTACCATTTTCTTGTGGAACAAAAAGTTTATAAATACACTATAATAAATTTAAAAATTAATAAATAAGTATACCAAAAAATAATAACTAAATACATTCAATTATTTCAACGTAATTATGGCATGGGGGTGTTTGTAAATCAGTATTATGTGCAAAAAAGTGATGGATAATTCTAACAATTTCAAGTCAGAGTGATTGATAAATGTCTTGAGTATGAATCTTTAAATTAGAAGAAATTATTTAATTAGAATTAAAATATATCATATATATCTAGTTTAAAGTTTGGATAAATGCTGGATTTTTTTTAATAATTATAAATAATAATATACTTACACAAAATAAAATTAAAACCTAAAGCAAATATTGTAAATAGAAGAGTAGAAGACTATAATTTTATCTTTTTTCTTTTAATAAAAGTTCTCATCCAGAAATAATTCTACGTCAAAGGAAACAAATGCCGAGTATGCTATATCTACATCACTAATTGAAAAATAATTTAGTTTAAGTACTTAATAGTCATGATGGTTAAGTACTTAATAGTCGTGATGGCATTCATTCATACTTTAGCAAAAAGAAATTATTCCAAAATATTTGCCATTCTCACATTTCAAAACTATATTTATTATTTTTTTTCCTCGATATACTTTTGCACTTTAATAAGTATCATTTATAATTTTTAAAAAAAAAAAAATTCAACAACTCATTAATTAGAGTAATCAACGGAAAGGGAAGGATGAAGCATTTTAGTTAATTATTTAAAACGTTTAGTCTGAATTTTACACAATTCTGATTCTTTGAAAGCAAATAGTCATGCGAGTTTCGTGCAATCATAAATGCGACACTTACTTGCTAGAAGAAATTTCGGTTGCCACAGCATTGAATTAGAACGGTTGTTTGAATAGATGCATGTGGGGCTTAACTAAATTTAAGTACTTGTTCTTTTCCTGAAAAGTGAGGCATAGTTACTTAATAATATGCCTTAATTTTGATGCTTCCAGAAAAATTAATTATTTCACACACACACACACACATATATATATATATATACATTATATAAATCGGGGATATTTGGTGCCGCATATCTAAACAATTGATATGCTTATCCAATGTTGGCCAACGACATCCTTTTATAGCTCAATTAAGTCGGGCCATCAAAGAGAATTGTTACGTTAGTGCTGGATTTTTTTCGTTAAAATATATGATACGTACGTATAAAGGAGATGATTATTGTCACCCTAAAATTTATTTAATTTGTTTACCTATTCATTTATTTATTTGTTGTTGGGGTACTAATGCAGTGGAATTTAAGGATAGATTGAAAAAGGGGGGGCATAATTAACAAAAAGTAAGTGGTCCTAGCCAAGTACTTTAAAATGAAGTTAAGACACTTCATTACGTTAAGTTTCAATAGATTAATGGCGATTACAATTCTGAATATATATATATATATAAACACGAAAAATTCATACCTGAATCTGATTTGGCCGAACCCAACAAATTATATGGTAAGTATATTGCACTTGCTAAGTGATTGATCACTCTCCCTAAATTATCGACCATTCACAAGACAAGTGTAAAACATTTGTCATTTGATTAGTGTAAAACATTTGTCATTTGATTAACACTGGTTCAGACGAACCGGGATTTGACTATAATTTTCCATATACACACACATATTTAGGAGTTTTATTGTTGCACCGTCAATGTGCTTTTAATATTTTCCCCAAACTGCACCTCTTTCCTTCTATTATGTAAGGCACGAGAAATATGAGAATCTCACAACTATTAAAAAACAAAAATTAATACTTATTATATGACACTTTTAAAATATATCTCAATTATATATAACAACGCTCCATAAAAAGTATCGAAATAAACTACAGACTTTCAACTGAATATATTTTTTGTAATATTATAAAATTGCAAAATAGATTATCGGAAAACTTAACTACAATCACACTATTCTTTGTTGTTTTTTTTTTTCAATACAATCGACTTGGAATACCCTATAAATGTCCAATACAATTGACTTGGAATACCCTACATAATATTCTTAGTTAATGTTTCAAAAAAAAAAAAAGTAAAGCGATATTTATTTATAATAATGACATTTTTATGGTGGTGTTTATAATAGATATCTTTTTCACTATTATTTTATTTGTCTTTAGAAAGCGATTTGATTCAAAACAACTTATTCTGATAAATTTGATGAGAAAAACATTCAATCTCTCATCATAGGTAATAAATTATATTCCGAAAATTAGGTTAGATTTGGGGATGAAAAGATCTTTGGGCAATCCTAATTAATTTCTTTTTTATCGTAATAATGCATGCTCGTATGTGCCCACAAACCACTTGTCATCCAAACACAACCGAAGGCCCTTTAATTTGGTTCACTATTTCAAAGTTTTTTGATTTGACATGAACACTATAACAACATTTGACCTTAATGGCAATAAATGAGTTTTAATCTCATAGTTTCGCATTATTAGCGTTGAATAATTTGCGTTTTGGCTTGCAAAAATTAAAAATCGGCCTATGTATATAATCATATCAATATATATATATATATATATATATATATCTTGAATAGATTGGTTACATAAATGTTACGTGATAGAAATAAATCATTAATTATTATAATATAACTATCATTTAAATAAAAAAGGTAACCACACACAACTACAATTAATGTTAAAGTCTCACTATCTGATTTCTGAATCAAGCATAGTCCGATATATATATATATATATATATTAAATAAAAGTCCAATCTCCATGAAATCTATACACGTGTCCAAATAAAGTTCATACAAATTAGTATTTTTTTTTTCAAGAAAAAAAATGGATCTAAGTTAAATCAATTAAAAGTTAATACAGTCACGAGATATACTGATGCCGGTGATATAAAGTGTAACTGTAATTGGGGTTTTTCTTTTATGCATCGGATGTTTATGTTTTGTGATTCAGATTCAATTATATTTTATGTATTAAATTTTTTATAAAATATACATAATACGTGATTAAATTTAGATCGCAGCATGTATTGATGGAACCCACACACCCAATTCATAAAATTTTTTTTCCTGTAATTGTATAACAACAAAAAACCGCACCTTCGTGGAAATATCCTCCCACGCGTACCTCTCCTCTCTCTCTCTCTCTCTCTCTCGCTCTCTCTCTCTCTACACACACACACACACATATATGCAACTGTATCTATACACACACTCACAGAGTCACACACACGCACGCAAGCAGAGACACACAGAGGTTATCGCCTTCTTAAAGAATCCCAACAGGACCGCTATACGTGCTGATCACAATCACCGTAGCGTTTCGTTAGTGCGCGATTTATATTTATATCATGATCATCACCATCAGTTTCGTTGTCTCCTAGGCCAAACCAAAAGCCACATACACAAAACCACTCAGAAACATTAAAATCTTCGGGAAAAAAAAAACCTTGGAGAAGATCAATAATGGCGTCGGCAACGACTGCAGAGGCGTGGCTTTTGGAGAATGCGAACATCAAGCTTCTTAGCAAGGAGATGAAGCATGGCCGTACGGCCCACAACATGTCCTCGTCTTCGCTGCGCAAGAAATCGGATCTCTCGCTGATTTCGAAGATTAGGGTCGGCTTTTTGAGGATGTTTTTTGATAATCTCCAGGAGGTTTTGTTGGGGACCAGGCTTGCGATTTTGTTCCTCGCTATCCCCTTCGCCATTGTTGCTGATTATCGTGGTTTTGGAAGAGTGAGTATCTCTCTCTCTCTCTCTCTCTCCCCCCCACCCCCTCTCCCCCACGCCTCCCCGCCCCCCCCCCCCCCCCAATTTTGGAAGAGTGAATTCATCTCCCTCTCCCTCCTTACCTCTCTCTCTTCCTCCCTCCTTAATTTTGGAAGAGTGAGTTCGTCTCTCTCTCTCTCTCTCTTGCTTTTTTTTTCTTCGTCTTTTTTTTTTGGGGGGGTCATCAGTGTCATTAATTCGGCCTTAATTCATCATTAATTTGAGTAAAAGCATTTTATTTGCAAATTGGTATCAATGCATGTTGTTTTGTGACAGCTGCATGGCAATTAATTTTTGTAACAGTGCTAGAAATTTTGACTATGGGAGATGAAATTGAGTTTTTCTAATGTTGTTATATATATATATATATATATAAAGTGTAATGTGATAATTTTTAAGAGGATAAAATTTTTAAATTATAACTACTTAAAATATACATAATATAATTCATATAAAAAGTGAGATGACACCTGGTTTTTAATCAATTAATTTGCGTTTGAAGGACAAAGTTTGGTTCAGAAAAAAACAATTGATTTGCATTACTTAATAGTATATCTTAATTAATTATTTAACGTGGCATCTTTTTGATTATAACAGCCATGGGTATTCGCTTTGAGTTTGCTTGGACTCGCTCCGCTTGCTGAACGAGTTAGCTTTCTGACAGAGTAAGCTTGACATAATAATAATAATAATAATAATAATCGGCAAAATTATGATTTTATGACAGTATGGCATATGTTCTGTCATTTTGGAATACTAATTTTGGAATTTTAATTTTAAAACATGAATTTAAACACTCTAATTGCGTTTAGGATAAATTGCCTCATAATTAGCAATCTCATCAAACTTTAAACAAAATTAAAAAACAAAATTGAACACTAGTGGTGAAATTGATCACATAACGTGTCCTACTTTCCCAATTTCACCACCGATGATCGATTTTGTTCTCTAATTTTGTTCAATTTTTGGCGAGATTGGTAATTTGTCATAAATGTGTTAAAAGCATTTAAATTTATGTCTTAAAATTAAAATTTGAAAAGTTAGTATTCCAAAATTGCAATTTTTTTTTATTTATTATTATATGCTTTTGAATAATTAACTATTAATCTGGAGTTAAAAGCTTAATCTCTCCATCTTATGCAGGCAAATTGCTTTCTACACAGGGCCAACAGGTGATTATTTAAATCCCTTCCATATTATATTTTTATTCTTTGACGATTGATGAACATCAGAAATTCTCTCTCTCTCTCTCACTCGCGCGCGCGCGCACACACACACCCCTACGGCTTCACTTGAAAATCTAGATTTTCTGTCTGCTTCCCTATTTAACAAATAAAGAATTATGTTTTGACGAGAAATTCTTATCGCGCTAGGTTCGGCCACACTGAAATTAAGTACATAACAAGTATTTTATACTTGTCAAGTGATTGGTGCACAATTTATAAAGAATGACTAATCATATGACAAGTGTATTAAGACTTGCTGCATGATTGATTCGATGCGGTCAAACCGAATCTGGACAAGAATTTTCTTGTTTTGACGGTCATTTAAAGTCATTTTGATTATTCTTTCCAATTCATGTCTCATTTGTATTTCACTTAATTAATGATATATTTTACTTAACGGATAAATATTGAAAAATGTAATTCACAAATAAATAATTTTTAAAAAAAAACTTAGTAGTTACAAGTTGATCACCCCCAAAAATTCGTTTTTTGGGGGAAAAAAAATTAAAATGACAGTTCATAAATGATTTCAATTTAGACTACATTTTCATTTTGCCGCCAAATAAGAATTTCTAGCTTCATCTCCACACAATTTCAACGAGGCATTTATCTACATTTTCAGAACGGTCCCAGATAAGAACCATGAATATGATATATTGTTGTGTGTATGTGTATATATGTATCATTCTTTTTTGTTTTTGTTTTTTTTTGTCTTTTCTTTTGGTGGGGTTGGATATATATATATATATATATATGTGTGTGGGTGTGTATCCTGTAGGAAGGGACATAACGTTCACATTCCTTCCGTAACCACCGCTATTGCTTTAAAAAAGGCAAATCAGACGTGACGTTTTTGTCTTTACGTTATTAGTCAATAGCACATACACTCGAAAAAAATGTGTTTTTTTTTTCTCCTTTGAGAAGGAAAGAAATGTGAATTGAAACACTATAAACCATCAATATAAGCGAATATTTTGACATTTCTTGCATTCTAAAAATACCTCTTTTAAAACTTTATAACGTTTTTAATGTATCTTTTGGCCATATATAATATATTGTCATACAAATGATTTATAACGATACTTCTATGAAATTGTCACGATTTTAACATTATTATGATCTTTTTAAAAAGTATCTCGTTAAACACACACATATATAGGTTGCAAATAATATTCCCATTTTTTTTAATTTGTTACTTGCCTTAATAGTGTCCTACTCCAATTGTAATTAAATTTAGTTAACTTCAAGGAACAAAAATAAAATATATAAAATAAATGGGACTAATTCGTAATTTATTGTTTGAATTTTTCAGTTGGTGGGCTTCTAAATGCAACATGTGGCAATGCTACAGAGCTGATAATAGCTATACTTGCTCTTATTCAGCACAAAGTAGACGTTGTGAAATACTCACTATTGGGCTCTATACTCTCTAACCTTCTCCTAGTCCTCGGCAGCTCTCTTTTTTGTGGTGGCATTGCTAATATATCAAAAGAACAAAAGTTTGACAGAGTAAGGAATATATACATATATACACATATATATATATATATATATATTATCATGTAGCAAGTATTCTATCATGAATTCATCACATATATATATATATACCTTTTGTTATATGTGATCGAATTTTATCTCCAAGCGCCCTTGGATAAAATTCTAGCACATATATATTGAGAACATCCTCGTACTTTTAATTAATTTTTCGCAAAATCGACAGAAACAAGCGGATGTGAACGCGCTGCTTTTGTTGCTGGGATTATTGTGCCATGTGCTGCCGTTGATGTTTAAGCTGACCGGAAAATCGCCGGAACTAACAGCAATTGGGACACTTCAGCTGTCGAGAGCCAGTTGCGTTGTTATGCTCATTGCATACGCTGCTTATTTGGTTTTTCAGTTATGGACTCATCGACAATTCTTCGAAGCACAAGAGGTGACACTCTTTCATATTTATTTTAGAGCAAAAAACACTTTATCCTGGAACTATGACCCTTTTTTTGCACTTTTGTTTTTATTTTTATTTACGCTTTGATATATGATCTATTCGATTTTCAAACATTATCTACGGAACCTATATATTTAGTCAACTTAACCAGGGATTGAGCCAGAAATTTTTATGTGGAGGGAGATTAAATTTTATAAAATGCCAAGGTATTTTTATTATTTAATTAGGTGGAGAATCTAAAATTTTCAAACAAATGCATATAAAATTTAACTTAATGTGAGCTTAAGAGAGGGGCGGGGGTTTGACAGCCCCCTTCCTAGCTTCATCTTTAATTACTTAACGTATTATTCTAGTACTTCATTCGTACATTTTGTCGATGTTTCCCTTAAACACTGCATCAAAACAATATAATTAAACTGCATTTGACCGATTTAGAAATCAGTGATGGAGCTATACAAAACTCAAAGGTGCACATCCTGACAACAACATTGAACCTTTATACATAGCATTAAATTCAATCGACCATCCTATTTTTTTTGGTTTTTTTCTTTTTAGTCAATTGCTTGGATGTTCTTCAATACACCAATATTTTTTCTAAATTTAGTGTATGTATTATCGATAGCATGTAACTGTTAGGCGCACCCTCTGACTTTGACGTCTTGGCTCCGCCACTATTGGAAACAACACAAAAATGATGAAATTAATATATATATACACACACACACACACACACATATGTATATTTATATATTCAATACTAAAAACACTATCTTGTCATGTATATTGTTGCAGGATGAAGGAGGCAGCGATGTTGTCGCATCACGGGAATCGCCAGCAATTAGTTTCTGGAGTGCGTTTATTTGGTTAGCTTTCATGACTGGCTTAGTAGCTCTTCTATCGGAGTACGTCGTCGCCACAATTGAAGTGAGTTAATATACATACTTTATAATAAAAATCACTTTAAATCGCTTTTGTATCGAAACGTTAAATACAATACTTTTAGTATTTCTTTCTTTAGTAAATAATATATATTATTTTCTTCAAGTATATTAAATTACATTTTATATGCTAATTTGAAAGTTATTGCATTGTATAGGCTGTCTCTACAAGAAAATTAGTAAATTTATCAAGAAATGTCAGTGGTGACAATTAAAATATTAATTTTTGTCATAAAGTAGATGTTTGTCACTAAATTAATTTAATTAGTGACTTCGTATAGAGTATCACCACTTAATATATATTATTAATAATACCTTTTATATTGCTATTTTTATGTTTTGTTACTGATATTATTTTTTTTCTTATAGTGTGCCTCCGATTCTTGGGGCCTGTCAGTCAGCTTCATTAGCGTGATTCTACTACCAATAGTCGGGAACGCAGCAGAACATGCCGGGGCTATCATTTTTGCATTCAAGAACAAATTGGTAAGTAGTCATGAAAAAATCATATAATTTTTTATCGTAAATTTGGATACTATCAAATTAGTATTTATTCCAGTTTTTGTTGAAATATTAGTATTTAAGTTTTGTGTATTTGTGTGACGTAGGATATAACTTTAGGTGTTGCTCTAGGTTCAGCTACTCAAATTGCCTTGTTTGTGGTGAGAATATCAAATTTTTTTCAATAAAATAAAATAAATAGTTTGATTTGTACTATAATTCTATTTTATTTTATTTTTAACGTAAGTTTGCTTCTTGAAAACTAATTTAGGTCCCATTAAGCGTATTAATTTCGTGGATTATCGGTGTCGGAATGGACCTTCATTACAATCTCCTAGAGACTAGTGCTCTAGCTCTGGCAATAGTCGTAACTACATTCACGTTACAGGTAAATAAATTTAAACTTTAGGAACTTTTTAAATAAATTTGAACTTTTATCACTAATGTTTTTTCAATTTGTTTATTCAGGATGGGACGTCTCATTACATTAAAGGGCTGGTTCTTGTGCTATGCTACGTTGTTATAGGGGCATGTTTTTTTGTGTTTAGAGCGCCAATTAGTAAGCATTGACCCTAATAATCTTTTAATATGCACAGATATATTTAAATATATACATCGGAGATTTTAGTTACGTATTTTTCTTGAATCTTTTAGCAGAACATGGCAACATGGATATCAAGTTCTCACAAGATCAAGAACTCGTGAGATTTTAAATAAGGTAATATTCGATTAATTTTCATAATCAATGCTGTTAAAAACTAGCGTGCATAAACAGACGTTGGGAATTTTGATATTATGGGACAAAATTAAATTTTACATCGTAAAATGGATAATTCTCTCTCTCTCTCTCTCTCTCTCTAGGTGGTATGACTATATGTTTGGGCTTTTGGACTTCCAGGGTGACATTCAGCGTATATATCTATATATATTCATTCATTTGTGGAGATGAAATCTGGGACTTTTGTATCAGTGGGATCCATGGGATGAATGTCTGAAGTGAAGAGGGTTTTTTGGAGCAGCTTTGTAGCTTGTTCTCTCTCTCTCTCTCTCTCTCTCTCTCTCTCTCTCTGTTTTTCTTTTTTTGAGCGTTTCTTAAAAGTTGTAATGTCTATGTTCTTGTTGTAAATAACGTTGGAATAATGGACTACCGTAGATTCATATGTTCTCTTAAATATCGTTATCCATACTATCATACAATTTTTAAAAATTTGAATTAATTTTAATTATTTAAGATGAATTATTTGATTGGTCCGCATTAATTGTAGAATTACATATTCTCTCTCCTAATTATTCAAATCCTCTAACTATGATTTTGAGTGAAATAAAGACAAAATTATGATTTTATCCATCCTTTTATGTTTGAATATATTAAATCAAATTTATAAATATTACTATATAGACACTAGAAAAATGCACATGCTTGAACCTGTATAATGATTTTCAAAATACTATAATTATTAACATTTTAAACTATTACATAAATTAAAAATTACCAAAACAAATATAAAGTATATAATTGCTCTAAACTCCTTCATGCAACAGTCTAAAAAGTTCATAATTATAGAATTTTGAAAATAAATATTCACATGCAAAACACGTATATTTTTCTAATATGAATAATATATTTATTAATGATATTAAAATATATAAAATATTGATAATATTATATCTCTACGCTAGAGTGTGTATGTGTGTATATATATATATATATATATATATATATATATTTGAATTGAGTTGTACATTATTGATGGATTACTATGGTGCGACGAAAATAATATGTACTAATATAAGATGACTTCACAGTAATTAATACCAGAACCATCGTTGATTGTATATATTTAGTGAACCAACCGTGATTTTATAAATTTAGTAATAATAGTAACTTTAAATAAATTGACGTTACTATGAATTAGTACTTAAATATATATATATATATGATGCGGGTCGAATTTGGTTCTGGTCGACTACGGTCAAGTTCTCCGGTCGGCCCGGTGTATGCTGTTGTTCGAGGGGAAATATAGCCTGCAAAAAGGGAATGGCGACGTGAGCTAGCCGAGAGGGGTCTCGGCTAAGACCCTCCGATGCCTAAGTCAGTGGATCGGTTGAGTATGAATTCGAGCAGAGTATGGGTATGTCATATGTGTAATAATAAATGCGCGTGTCTTACCATAAATGAGGGGGTATTTATACCATGTCCAGGTAGACCGAATTCCGTGGGCCCCGCAGACCATGCGGGTTGTTGGAGGCCGACGTGGGCGACCAGTAGATTGGGGGGTAGGGTTCATAGGCTATAGCTGGCGCGCCATTAATGAGGCATGGGGTTAGGTGGCTGCCTCATACCCGGACTGGCGGGGCATTAAATGCCAGCAGGGAGCCGTTGGGGCCGGTATGGTCCCGGTCGACTAAGTAATCGATCGGGAACATCGACGGCGAATCAAGGCGGTACGTATCGGGCGGTTGGGTCCGAGCGAGTCGATCGATATTCGAGTTGGGGATCGGATTCCCGGTCGGAATAACACCAGGTCATTAGCCCCCCCGCTCCAAGGGTCGATTTGTAAAATTCGACCGAGGAGGTAGAATCGACCGGGCTATAACCGTCGGGAATTTGAAAAGTCACAGCTGTAATTATGGCGCCCGTTGGTGTTCCCGAGGTGGGCTTTTACTCGCCTATAAATAGGAACGGTAGACCACGCGTTGACTTCACCATTTCTACGAGAATTATTGCGCTGTGCCGATCGTTTGTCTTCCCAGCCGTTCGAAAATCCCTACTTTAGGTCGATCCGACTCTCTCACTAGGTAACTCTTCTCTCCCGATATTTCTTTCTTGTTTGCCCGTCAATGGCTAGTCGTAGTTTAATTCGAGAGGTCGGATTAGGAGGCTCCTCGGAGGGTAGCTCCGAGGGGAGTACTTCGAGCAGTGGCTCGACTTCTTCCGGCCAGGACCCGACCGGGAGTGGAGCCGAGGGGGAGGTCGAGCATTATGCGGCCGATGAGGGGGAGGATGTTGATGAGGACGTCAATGCTCCACGTTCGTTCAGAACCGAACGTGGCCACGACGATATTCCATCGACGATGACTCCGACCGAGGTCGCAAACGTTGTGACCAAGTACCATATCCCTAGGGCTGTAAACGGATATTAAACGGAGCGGATATGCTGTATCCGAATCCGTATCCGATTAAATTTTACCATATCCGTATCCGAATTCGAATTCGTCGGATATTGGCAACCTATATCCGAATCCGCATCCGGCGGATATTTTGCGAATTCGGATATATCCGTATCCGTTTAGTATTTTTTAAAATATAATATAATTATGAATTTTTGGATATTCGAATATCCGAATCCGCTAACAATTATCCGAATATCTGTTTAGATATCCGAATCCGTTTATCCGAATATTTGTTTGGATATCCGAATTCGTTTATCCGAATATCCGAATCTGTTTATCCATTCATGCATATTTAAAAAAAGAAATATGAGAGAAAATACAATATGAAGTAGAATAAAAAAAACTTTATCTCACCAAAGTCTTTTACATGATTAAGTGAAATACTATCCGAGATTTAGAATATTTTACATCCCAAAGGAGCAAATACAATCAAAGTCCAAAATATTAACACAACATTACATAAATGATCAATATGAGATGCATCAACCTTCAAATCATGTACTTCAAAGTGCATCCATTTACTCTATAAAAAAATGATCATTAGTCTATCTATATACTTATTTATTACTATATAAATGAAAAATTTAAAAGAAATAAAAGACATGCATACCTTTACTTCTAAGTGTTTGCTACCAAGCTTTGGCACAAAGTAAAGCAAACTGTGACAAAATTCCTAGCTTTCTCACCCGCATCCCTGTGGAACTCATACCTACAAAACAAAATTCCCATTCAAAAAACAGAGTAAATATAGTGACATCCAAAGCAAACTGCATGAACAGAGCAACTGCAATATAGGAATTGGCTAAATTCCTAGCTTTCTCACCACCATTACGGGCTTCACAGCCTTGTTCAAGAACTCAACTGCTGCTTCGACCGCAGCTTCAAGGCCCATGTGATTGCTCAATCTGCAGATAGAGAAGCAGATTAATTTCTTTGAATAAAAGAATCGGATTGCAATAAGATGCACATTGTGCAATAAGTGATCAATATATCCAGATACAGAGCAGGGAAGGTCTTGCAGGGGTTTAGTTCAGTTTAGTCCATAAGTGGGACCAAAAATGCAGTTGCACTTTGAACCATGGTAAACACTATATTATTTCTCTGTTTATCGCCAACATATAAGCAGCAAAAAAAAAACAAAACAAATGGTACACACAGCCAGCAGTTGGGAAAAGCTGGTTGCAATAAAACACAAACACAACAAAGATCACAGCACAAATAACACACACACATACTAGAATGATATCATCACGAACAACACGAAAAAGAGCTCTTGTTTTGCTTAGATAGGTCGACACTGACCCGATTGTCTTGCAGGGGGTAGCCATCCCTCTCCCCTGCATTTATATAAGGCTGTATCATATCATATCTTTCATGGAAATGCAAAATTTGGTCCCTAAATTAGCATGATTTCATGGTTCCATCATCAAATATATTTCAAAGAGAATAATTCCTGAATCTTCAAGCCCAATGCTTAACCATATTACCCCAGAACAGTTCTTAGTATTACAACTAGAACAATAAGCACTCATATACGGGATGAAATTTTGGAAACATCTATTTGGAATTTCGGCATAATCAAATCTAGCAAATCAAGAAAATAAAGGATGAAATTGAAGCTTACTTCGGGGAAAGCGAAAACGGAACAGGCTCACGGCTAAACGTCGGATGTGGAATCGCCGGCAAGTTACAGCTGATGCTTATGTACACAGGCTTGCTTTCTTTTAACGCAGTTGATATCGCCGTATCAATCAACTCATGTGCATCCTCCAGATTATTAACCACCGCCTAAAATCAAAAGATGCAACAAAACAAATCAGCTGATCAGTACACAAATGCGCAAGCAAAATCGTCCAAAAAAAAATGAAAACATCAAGCTTAAAGGCACAGACAGTTTCTATAGACCTGATAGCAAGTAACAGTCTGGAAGCAACGGCAGAGAGTGAGAGAGAGAACAGAGAGCAAACCTGTGTCGGCTGAATACTGATCTAGGGTTTGGACTCAAAAAACAAAATCAATTTATAGTACCCATATTTTGGGTGGGTCGGATTATTCGGGTTGGGTTCGGGTTTCATTGTTGAATTATGAATATTTGAGACAATTAGAATGTTTTATTTATATTATTTAAGGTATATTTTATTATTATTGTTTATTATAATTAATATAATATGTATTACTCATTTAATTTATTCTTAAATTATAAAATAAAATTTATAAACATAGCAAATATACAAATATGAATAATCTAATTAAAGCACATCAAAAGTAAGAAGATATTAGTATATTTTATCATTAATGCAATTAATATAATTCATATTATTCATTTCTATTTTTCTATTTATTCTTATAATGTATATAAATTAATAAATGATCTAATTAAATCATATAAAGGGTAAGAAGAGATAAGGTTATAATAATAATAATAATAATAATAATAATTTAATATAATTTATCGAATACGGATAACGGATATATCCAACGGATATACAATCGGAGCGGATATCTAATTACCATATCCGTATCCGTTTATTACTCGGACACCTATAATCGGATACGGATATATCCATTTTAAACGGATGCGGATAATATACCTCGTAAACGGATACGGATGCGGACGGTAATCGAATTTTCGATTTTCCGTTTACAGCCCTACATATCCCGTCGGATTTCCAAGCCTTCGCGCCGCCTGTCGGCTCGCAGATGGGTCGACCGCCCTGTAACACGATCGCCATCCACTTGGAGGCATTGTGGAACGGGTTCCGGTTCCCTATCTCGGACGATGCGGCGGCTATTTATAATTTTTTGGACTTACCCCCTGCTCAACTTTCTCCGAATTCCCATTGTATAATTTATAGCTTCATAGTAATGATGAGGGCTCTAGGCCAGGCCCCATCAATTGAGAATTTTGCATCATTTTTTAAAGTACAAAATTCCGCTCGGTCGGGTCCGGGCGATCGAGGCGGCTTCTTTTACATAATGGCCCGGACCGGGTCGAGAATAATACAAACCCGCCAATCTTCGTACGGGGAGAAGTGGAAGGCGAAGTTTTTTTTCGTTTACCACTCCTCGGGTTTCCCCGTTCGGAGAAAATGGAATGATGAGATCGAGAAAATCGAGTTCGGCAGGGTTGGTAATCCGACCTGGGAGGACCCCTTCTTTCGTACCCGCCAGATCGAGCGGGGGGTGATGTAGAGCGGGTACCTCTTACAACAGGAGTTTTTGTGCCGCGCCGGCATCTCCCCGGTCGAATCACCACCCGATATAGTACTCGGTACGTTAATTTCCATTCGAGTCTGTTTTTCGATCGTCAGTGTTATGGTTTCTAACGACCGGTTTTTCTTGCAGACGCAGAGGTACTTATGGAGGCCCAAAGAGCCATGCTTGCCAAACTAGCTGCCGCACAAAAGAAGAAGAGGGATCGAGCGGCAGGTCGATCTTCGAGCTAGAGGGGCTCATCATCCGGGGGCGCGAGGGCCCCGTCGAGTGTACCCCAGGCCGTTCGCCGGGGCGCCCCCAGCGTCACCCCGCCAAGACGGAGGTCGGCTTCCATCCCGGAGTTCGATTCGGAAGTCGAGGTGACAGGTGAGCGGTCGCGGACCGCCATCGCGTCTCCCACCGAGGTGACCCCGCCGAGGCCAATCGAGAGGGGGGTCGTAATAAGAGAGGGAGGTGCCCCCGCGTCCGGCACAAAGAGAAAGAGGGGCCCCGATCACGTCGGCAAGGGGAAAGGAAAGCAAGTTGCCGATCGGGAAGACCTGTCCGAATCCTCCGACTCCGACGAGGAGGAAAGGATCATGAAGTTCGACCGCCCGTCGGACAGGGCGCTTCCCCGAACGGAGGGCAAATCGATCAGTACCTTTCGGGGGCGGGACCAGGTCCCTATTCAGCACCTGTCGCAAGGGTGCCAGTTCGAGGAGGACCACCGCTTCCTCCTTGGCCAGAGCCTCAACCAGGTCCGCTGCTGGTTCGACCGAGGAGCAATTGGGGTAAGTACCATCTTTCTGATCGAGTCCATTTTTCGAACAGTTATTCCCCAATGCTAACTATTCCCTTTCGATCGACAGATGGCGCCCCAAGCTTTTTATCATGTGTTTCGACGGGCGGAAGTGTACAAAGAGGGGAAAGATCGGTACAAGAGGATGTACCGGCTCGCGGCGAGGAACGAGCCCGGTCAGCTGAAGGCGCAAGTTGAAGAGTTAGAGACTCTTCTTGCTGTGGCCCGGTCGGAACGGGAGCTGGCCGAGAAGCAACTCGAGGAGCAGAGGGCACTGAACGAGTCCCTCGAGAAGTCGCTCGAGCAAAAGGTGGCCGATATCAGCGAGGCCGAGCGGGCCCGGGACCTGGCCTGCCAAGAAGAGAAAGCCTCGTTCGACCGGGGCTATGCCAAGGGCCACGAAGCTGGCGTTCGGGAAGAACTGGCCAAGCTGGACGATCGCGAGCGGGCCTTTTCGAGGGCCGCGGTGGAGCGATTCCTGCAGAGCGACGTGTTTGACATCGTCTGCTCCATCAAGGCGTTCCCCCGCCTCAGCGAGGCCTTCGACCGTGCCGTTCACCAGATCGAGCACTTGGGGCTCCTCCCTGATGGTTTCGATCGGGATGCTATCGGGCTCGACAAGGATGAATCTTGCCAGCCGATCGGTGCAGCCGAAGAAGGAGCCGATCCCCCCGCCCCTGGCTTTAAGAACGACGAGTTCGCTTACGCAGCGGAACTTGTTCAAAAGCAGGCGCTTGATGACATCGAGAGGAGGCTCGATGAGGAGGAGGTGGATGGCCAGGGCGGCGGGAGCCCCATGGAAGTACAAGGCCCCGACCGAGAGGATCCTATCCACGGTCCCGACCAGGCGGGCGGCGAAGAAGGAGTCGAGGACCCCATCGACCGGGAGGACCAAATTAATGTAATAGACTAGATCTCCCCCCCCCCCAGTTCCCATTGTACTCGAACTCCTTTTTATTAATGAAGATTGTTTTGAATACTTTCCCTTCGATTTCTGTTTTGAATACTGTTTTGAAGTTTATAATCGCAACTGTTCGGTCAACAATTCCCAAAAAGGATTGCGAAGAAATTGTTCGATCAGTAACTCGATCGACAATTTCCGAAAAGGGTTGTAAACAACCGGTTAAATGAATAATGCTACATAAAGAAATAGAAATCGAGCGGTAAAGAAACAAAGATGATATAACAAAGTTCGAACGGAAACTTTTAGGGAGGACCAGTACTCTACATTTTGGGCGGTCGGCTCGACCGGCCGGCGCATGGTCTTAAATGAAAAACTTCCTCAGGTTCCCCGCTCCCCATGGCCGGGGTAGTTCTCGACCGGCCGGCGCATGGTCTTAAATGATGAGCCCCGTTTCTGCGCGCACCCGAGATGGCCCCAGCCTGAGCACGATATTGTCCGCGCCTGCCAGTCGAGGGACTGGGGGGGTTTTCAAAACGCGTCGTGCTAGGTGAGGGAGGGTTGGTGTGTATATAGTGACCAAGACCCTCGTCTCCATTCGATGTGGGAGAATTGGCCTCATCATAAGCCCCCCAGACGAGGGACTTGGGAGGAGCCTAGCGGCCCCACGGTGGGCGCCAAATGATGAGCACCGTTTCTGCGCGCACCCGAGATGGCCCCAGCCTGAACACGATATTGTCCGCGCCTGCCAGTCGAGGGACTGGGGGGGTTTTCAAAACGCGTCGTGCTAGGTGAGGGAGGGTTGGTGTGTATATAATGACCAAGACCCTCGTCTCCATTCGATGTGGGAGAATTGGCCTCATCAATATATATATAATAGATATTATCACGATTATCAATTAATCAATACTTACATAATTTTATAAGGTTTATACAATGGACCTGTGTTGGGGCCAGTTAGTAGAATGGGCACGGGCCATCGATCGCCCATCAACTGATATCGGATCTGGTCACGGAAAATATTTGACTGTGTGCAACGAATGCAGGAATAAATAAATAATTAATTAATATCAAGTTACACGTTGTTTTCTGTTTTTCTTTTTTAAGCTACTTGTTTTTAGGTTGAAAATATGATTCTATGTCACATAAAAATAAAACCACAATTTATTTTATTTCCCAATGATGGAATGCATAACAAATTGAATATAAATTTATCTTATATTATTAATTGTTTCATTAAAAAATTATAATTATCGTTTTAATTTAATAATGAAACATATAGTTTCCATTATATCACATTTCAATATTATATTTAATTTAATAATTCTAATATTTCTATTATATTTAGTATAATAATTCATTTAATATCTATTTATTATTATGTTGTTAACTGAATGATATTGGACTTGGTGAAACCTCAAGATGCACACACATGTACACACACAACTACCGGATTTTTTTTTTTGAGTAACTTGTGGAAACATTTAATATCTATTAATTGTTATTATATTATTACATTCGTTTCATATTATTTATCGTTTAACATTTTTTACACGTATTGAGGACTAAGGAGAATTTAGTAGTGTACACTATTTGACAAATTTACACTTATTAATGGCTTATTAAAAATATAAGTGGTAGAATAATTTTTTTTTTTCTGAATACATATCATCAAATTACATTAATAATTCTTAAAGTACAAATCAAACTATTATATCATATTACAAATTAAATCATTTACAATCTATGTGCAAACTATTATAATAAACTACTATTAAAGTAAAAAAATAAACTACCATTAAAATATAAATAAAGACCACATATTCATTTGTGGCAATCCCACTCAAGACTTTTAGGCTATTATAGTGCTATTTATGAGCGTACATTTAAAAAAATAATAAATAAAAATAATTTATTGTTTTTGTAAAATGATAAATATTTTAAAATAAAAATAAGATATCAAAATGATACTCCACCAATTCTATATTATTAGTCTTTTTATATAATTTGTTGACCCACATTATTTATCATTTTTGATTAGTTTAGTAGAGCATTTATTTAGTTTTTCTAAAATTATTCTAATTCTTTTAAATTAAAATTTATTAATTATTATATTACAAGCTCCTAAAAAGAATGATATCTTTGTTAAGTTATCGCAAATTTAACTAAAGGAAAGGTATTAATGAACTTAATTAATATGTATAAAAAACCTTAAAATATTAATAATTTGAAACTGAGAGAGTAGATAATAAATATGAAATGGAGTTAGTATTATTTTTTTCAGTAACTCGTCAAAAAATGGTTAAAATTAATTAAAGCAACTGAATTACATAATAATAAAATAAAAAAAACAAAAAAAGAAAAGAAAAGCGAAAATAAACCAAAAAGGTCAGCAAGCAGAGCAAACAAAAATGCAATAAACCCCAAAACCTTTGCTCTGTATTCCATCTCTCTCTCTCTCTCTCTCTCTCTCCACACTGCAACCAACTCTCCATACCTTATCTGGACAGAGGGAGAGAGCAACAGAGGCTAACCACAGTTCACAAATGAGTCACAATCCTCGAGCTAAATTGGTATGGCGGGAAATTCCGGGCCTTGACCCGAACAATTCTACTGTCGAATCTCACCAATGCAAAACCAAATGGTTCGCCGGCGACGGCCATGGCAGAAGCTCCAATTTTGCGTGTATTTCTCTGGCGGAGAAGAGGGAGGAGAAGGAGTTCTCGCCTACGTCCGCTCAGCTTCTCAAGCATCCTTTGGCTCTGGTGGCCTTGGTCCCTAAAGACGCCGCGCTTTTCGCCGCCGGCGCAATTGCCGGCGCCGCCGCCAAAACCGTCACGGCGCCGCTCGACCGTATTAAGCTTCTTTTGCAGGTTATTTGATTTTCATTTTTTTCTAAACCGGAATTTTGTTCTGGTGTCAACGTGATTTTGGTTTTAGGTATTAGGGAGGTATCAATTTGTGCTAAAGCTTATGCATTCTGCTATTTATTCTGTGTTTTGTGGTTCTGTTGCTATTGTTATTTTGAATTATTGAATTAATATCAGTTGGTGCCTGTCTCAACTACCATATTTGTCTATAACTTGTGCATTTATGTGTGCGTGGAGTCAGTTTGATGCTTATAAGAGTTTTCTTATATAACTAAGGGTTTGTTTGGATATATTCTGCCAAAATAATAATAAGCTAATGAACTTGCATCCCTTATTGTAATTCTAGTTCATGTTATACTAAATTATGATGATATTGATTGTCTTACCTTTTCTTTTTCCCCGCATTTTGTGCAGACTCATGGGCTTAGAGCTGGACAAGAAGGTGCAAAGAAGGGAATAGGATTTATTGAGGTATATCAATGGCATCTTTCCTGTTGATGCTGATTATATGTGTACTAGGATTCAACATCTTATACTTTTATACGCAATTGGCGGCTCAAGTACTTTCTTGACATTAGATTAAGGACGTGTAAAGCTAAAGCGTTATACTTTACGGGTATATTTTATCTATGATTTGTTTACTTTAGAAGTGTTGTGGAGGCCATGAAAGCATTCAGAATCTCAACCGACCCACAATTTGCTCGTATTTTTGTTGTATATGAGTTCCGGACATAAAATATATTCTAATTCATTTGCCAACTATGCAACGACTTTTGTCAGCTTTGTCTTTGTTGTGTTCATGACATTAGCTTTATTAATGTTATTATTTGAATAATCTGTTGTGCGTACTGTTTCTTCTTGTGTTTTCTTTGAACATTGCCATAAGCAGTGACCTTTTGAATTTTATTTTAGGCCTTCACATTGATTGGGAAGGAGGAAGGATTAAAAGGGTACTGGAAAGGAAACCTCCCCCAGGTTTAGTCTTGTATTTCATCTCTAAACATCCAGAATAGCTGCTCTCTGCAGTCCAAAATTTTACTATAGCATGTGAAGCTTTACTTTGTTTCTTAAACCTCAATTATTGCTGGAATTTATTTGGTGTTTTTCAATGCACTAGGTGATACGAATCATACCTTATAGTGCAGTCCAGCTTTTTGCCTATGAAACATACAAGGTGGTGATGAGATCTTATCCTACAATAAGCATAGCATCACATCATATATGCATCTTAGTGATAAAATAGTCGAATTTTCACTTTTCAGAAACTTTTTCAAGGAAAGGATGGGGAGCTGTCTGTAATTGGAAGATTAGCAGCAGGTGCTTGTGCTGGCATGACTTCAACTTTCGTAAGTTGGAAAACAAATGGATGTACTGATAGTAACTTATTGTATCAGATATATTAAGTTCTGTAATATTTTTATCTGTGTGTTTGGGATAAAGTTAAAAGGCCCACGAACTTCTTGAAAGAGGAAACCAGCATGAAAATATAATCTTAGTATTTGGATCTATACTTGCATTTTAGGTGGAAATCCTTGACTTGGAATTTCACAATGTTGTTAGGTAGGATGTCTCTTCGCTCAACACAATCAACTACTTATTCTACTTGTCCTCAACGTGAGTTTATATCTGAATTGTGTGTGTTTGCGCAGGTTACATACCCACTAGATGTCCTAAGGTTGAGGTTAGCTGTTGAACCTGGATACAAAACGATGACAGAGGTAAAGCTATTTGATTATGTTTAATTTGATAGGGAACTCTCTGTATGTGATGACAATCTCTGCATTCATCTTCCAAGTTTTGCAGGTTGCTATAAACATGTGGAGAGAGGAAGGATTTGCATCATTTTATAATGGTCTAGGACCTTCTCTTATTGGAATTGCGCCTTATATTGCAGTGAATTTTTGCGTCTTTGACTTGTGAGCTTACCGATTTAGCAGTTCCAGTTTATGGCTGTTCTGGCAAAATAAGCTGAAAATTTGCGGACGTAAATGTGTTTTTATCTGAATGTCAGGGTGAAGAAGGCTCTACCAGAAAGATATCAGGAGAGGACTGAATCGTCCCTGGCAACAGCGCTGGTGTCAGCCACAGTAGCCACACTCATGTGCTATCCTTTGGACACGGTGAGGCGACAAATGCAAATGAAGGGCAGTCCGTACACGACTGTGTTGGATGCCTTTCCAGGTAATGTTATACTGGGATAACAAAATTGTTAATATATCAAATACATTGCGTTAATGGACTTGATAGGTGAGATGTGAAATACAATTTTATGCTTGTACTTCTCGGTTGGACAGTTTAGTTTCTTGCTACCTGAAGTTGCTTATTGTCTCGATGAACATTTTGAATCAGGAATTGTGGCTCGTGATGGTTTAGCGGGGCTGTACAGGGGGTTCGTGCCCAATGCATTGAAGACTTTACCGAACAGCAGGTTCACATCTGTTCCTCTTCCCCTGTCTAAATAACTGATTAGCTGTGCTTCTAAATCATTTGAGGTTATATTTCATGGATAAAAATTCAACTTTAACTTTTTATGCTTTTATCTTGAAAACCACGCTCCACTGATGAAATAAGTTCCTTGGTCTTGGAACAGTCTTTGAGATGCTGCGCCAGGTACAGTGTACCTGGTGGTTGGATCGATGACACATATCCATCTAAATTTAATTTTCCTTTTAAATTCGCAAAAGCACAATGATTATTTGTGTCATAATAAAACACGTCAATCATGATACCACCTAGTACGATCCGGCATGGCATAGAACACGCTATCTTGGAATATGACCTATATCGATTCAATTCAAATGTTCCCACAAATGAATGCTTCGAGCCTAATCCCATTCATTATTCTTTTGCAGCATAAGGCTTACCACCTTCGACACTGTGAAGCGTGTGATTGCAGCAGCTGAGAAAGAACTTCAAAGCATTGTAGACGAAAATCGCAAGAAACACGAGCAAAGTGCTAGTGACAATAGTATCTAGCTTGTGGTCTTCTTAGTCATCCCTTCTCGTAGCATTTATTCTATATAAAAAAAAAAAGCATGTGAAATTTAGGGATTCGAAATGTCAGATTGAGCTGCGGGTAGTTAGATTATGACCCGGGGCTAATATTTTTTTTTAGTATGGATAGATGTTAGTGAATATGAAGATCTGATTTATCTTCCTTTTGATATTAGTTTTGCTGTCATGTATTCCACCTTATACACAGCACGGAATGTCTCGTAGTTTTTAAATTTACAATTTCTAGATATTATAGAGAGTAGAACCAATCTCTATATTGTTTATTTGTTTTGGAAATTTCTTCTTCAATGCGTGAAAGATGGGAAATATTAACATTAAAACGTAACATTTACAGCCTCAGATTTTCATCTAAAACTTAATTTGTGAATTATTGAATGGGAGAATTTGATTCTTTTGTTTGTTTGTTTGAATTTTGGATGGTCGGATATTAATTATGCGACAAAATTGTACTTTTCACTGCTACTGTACCTATATATGTATATGTATATAGTAATTCGACAACCAGGAAGAAAAATATAATGGACACGGTCCAGTGGGTCTGGACAATTTTGATAGACAAAGGAAACAAAGATCCTATAAAAGATCCAGTGGGCTTCGGTAATATTCTACCTTCCCTCTCTGTGGGCCCACTATTTAAGTTAAACGACAATTATCAATTTATGACCGATAAAATATCCTAATGAATTCGCTGATGGAATTTTCATCCCCCCTCTGTGTCTCTCTGTCTCTCTCTCTCTCTCTCTCTCTCTCTCTCTCCTGGTTTCCGTATAAAATAGCATAGCATCCCGCTGAAAATCAAGCAAGACGAAAATAGAAATTCAAGAATGGCTTCAGCTTTGCGATTCTCGTACCACGGATTCAGCATTGAATCGCGGAGCAATTTAATCCCTGCGAGAGCTGACAGATTTCGGATTCTCTGCAATTCGTCGCTAGCCGGAGCACAAGAACCCCAATCTCTGAAGTAAGTATTAGTGCCTTCAAATTATCGGCAACTACTGTTTTCACTTCATATTTCAGCAGTATATAGTTTATGATTCGTGTTGGTGTATATATATATATATATATTTTCTCTGATCAATTTAAAGGGATGAAAACGAAGCAGCACAACTGGTTTTGTTGGAGAAATACGGCAATGGCACTTCAAAACGGTAATATCTAGTTAAAAGTTTGACTAAGTTTTGCTTGTATTATTAGCATTTTAGTTTCCATTATTTAGATTGCATTGACCTTTTTAGTATCTATGTTTAGCTTCGGATGTTGATTGTGTGTATCAGACTTTTTTTATTTTTTCGCTTTTTCCTTTTGTTTTTCTTCCAGTTATTTTTGTGTTGTTGGGGCTTAGATAGCTCATTTTGACACTCTCACCCCCCCCCCCCCCCCCCCAAATTGTTGCAATTTGATCCAGATATGTTGTAGAGAGTGATTCGCAGATCAGAACAATCCTGGAGGAACGTTTCCCGGAAACTAATGTGTTGCAAGATTCGAATGGTGCAGAAACTGGCACGGACTTGTCTTGGATTCCAAAAGTCATCAAAGATTTTGTCTTGCCTGCAGGGTTCCCAGGTGGTTAACGAAATTCATGTTATTAAAGGCAATGGCATCGGTTTAACTTGAAACAATGTCCTTCATGGTTTTTCAGAGCTGGTGTACCTGTTGGTATTGTTTGAATTAATTAGCCAATTTACAATGCAGATTCGGTTTCAGATGATTATTTGGAGTATATGTTGCTTCAGTTCCCAACTAATGTTACGGGGTGGATATGTCATACATTGGTCACTTCCAGTCTTCTAAAGGCATGTGAATCTAACTCGTGCTGTTAATTTAGCTTTGCTGTGTCACAAAGTCAAAAGCAAGAAACATTTCGAGATTGCTGTTTTCACTTGGGATGGATATGCAACAACGATTCGGCGATATTTTAGCTAGTTTGTATAGGTGCTTGAAAGCTTATTTCTTCGTTGGGACCTGCCATTACGTCTGTTAAGCTTGCCCTGTTTCTTTGAATTTCAACTCTCCTGAATTGCATCTGATTCGTCGTAACAAATGCAGCATAGTGTCATCTTCACTATGATGGTATGGTTGTCGGCATAGTTTCAAATAGGTTTTACCGATGGTTGCATTCTTATAAAAGCAATTACTCTTCCAACCATCTTTGGCTTTCTTTTTCTTTATTTTTTCTTTTCTTTTCTCCCAGTTGGCAACCGAAGTTTGAGCATTTATTAGTTATGCTGACATCATTTATTTACGCAATTCAAACCAGCAAATTAATTAAACATTGCAGAATAAATATAGGCTGTTGGAGTAGGCTCATTTTCAGGAACTACAGCAGCAGCCTCTGCTGCTGCCATCAGGTAATAGCTTGAATCTTTTTTCAATCGTCTCTTTCTGGATATTGATTATAGTTTATTACTTTTCAAAATGTAATATAAATGTTAAATTTTCTGTGTTAATTTAGCACATTAAGCCATCCGATTGAAGAATCTAAGAAGTTCAATTATATTCTGTTAAATCTAGTGTCAAGCATGCTAAAGTAGGATCATCATTTTGTGTTTGCAGATGGGTGTCAAAGGATGGCATTGGTGCTGTTGGGCGCTTGTTCGTTGGTCTGGTTATCTCTTACAAAATACAAGAAAAACGATCATATGAATAAACAAGTAATAGTTGTCTTATTTAATTTCAGGTGGAAGATTTGGTAATCTTTTCGACAATGATCCTAAACAGTGGCGCTTGTATGCAGACTTCATTGGCAGCACTGGAAGGTTTGCTCTCATTTTCTTAAGGGAACATGCATGCTTGTAATTGGTCTATTCTGTGATTGAAATATTATATTCCATTGCAGCATCTTTGATCTCTGTACCCCGTTATATCCTGCTTATTTCTTGCCATTGGCGTCACTAGGAAATCTTGCCAAGGTAAAGTTACTAAGTTGCTAATCTGATTTGTAGTTTACAAACCAGATTGTGCACAACTTTGAACTATGCTTTTATGATGTTGAAGTATAGAATATTGTAAAAAGTATGTTGAGATAGAAATGAATTTCTATCCAGTGATATCTACTTATGCAGGCAGTGGGGAGGGGTCTAAGAGATCCCTCATTTCGCGTGATACAAAATCATTTTGCAATCTCTGGGAATCTGGGGGAGGTGTCTGCCAAGGTAGGCTATTAAATCTTTTTTCTTATACGTCATCGGTTGTAATATGTAGGGATCACCAATTCTACTTGATTTATATGACATGACCTAGTTCGAAGCTGGAAACATGATCATTCGTTAGTTCTGGTTGTTCCTACTAGCTAGTATAATTCCATCGATTTTGTGTGGTAATGAGATTGTATTTGTAACATAATTTTCCTGAGCATTGAATCAATTTATAGTTACTATTCATTGTAATATCTTGGCGATTACGTCTGTATTAGAATGTGGGAACTTGTGTCATGACTTCTGATTGGGCACTACTACTACTAAGTTCCTATGTTAATCTTGCTGAATTTGTGGTTAAATTGGCAGGAGCAAGTTTGGGAAGTAGCTGCTGAGCTGGTTGGCCTTGCTTTAGGCATACTTGCTCTGGTATGTTGAGTATCTCCACTGTTAGTATCATTTTATCTATACATAAATCTCGATTCATTGCAATTATTTTTTGATAGCTTAATCAGAACCACAATTTAGGATACACCTGGTATTTCATCTTCATTTCCGATTTTGGCATTAACATGGTTGGGTGTGCGGCTACTTCACCTCTGGTTCCGGTATCTGTCCCTCTCGGTTCTTCGTTTTAACACGGTAAGATTTGATATCTACTTGGAGAAGAGTGCAATTGTATTGAGTCAGAACCATTTGTTAAATTTAGCTTGAAACAGAATGTTAGGATTGCCTCATAACCTGGGGGATAGACTTTTCTGCTATTTTTAGAAAATAAAACAACAAACCAATAAAAGGAAACTTACTAAGGATTAGTTATTCATTTTCTGACAGATTAATCTTAAGCGTGCTCGCATACTGGTAAACTCACATATTTTACACCTAAGAGTTCCAGGTAAAGCTTGTGCTCTTCCATCTCCTACTTCTGCAATTTATGTAATAAGGAGACTATAAATTTTCTTCGCGTCAGGAATCAGTGATTGCAACAAGATGGAAAATATCTTAGTATGGGAAAAATTTCTTAGACCAAAAATTACTTTTGGTGTGTCCTTGGAAGAGATGGTTACTGGCAAGAACTGTGGCTCTATGGTATGGCCTCATTTTCTTGATTATTATTTTTTTCTTTATTTAATCTGGCACATCAACTAGTTAGCCCTATTTTCCAAGCACATACACAACACGCCACTAAGTATGATATCGCTTGCATTGGTTGAGTGCATATAAGCATGAAATAAATTATTAGAGAGAGAGAGAGAGAGAGAGGGGTCTGAATAACCTTCTTTACAAAACTTGTAGTGTATTTGAGTCCCATGAGAGCTCAAGCTTTGATTTAACTTTTATCTTTCTTGCAAAGTTGAGGAAGCTTCTTCAACTATATGAGGATGAAAAATATTTTCTTGTGGTGAACCAACTGCGCAAAGAATTTGAGGTCTTTGTGTCCTTTAAGGTATGGAGCTGTAGAGCAACTTCCTTATAGAAATGATATGAGAGATCTATTAAATTTGAGCTCCTGCAGGAGGGAGCTACAAGTCTATCAGTGCTTCGAAGTATGTATCAATCCTACTGGCTCCATCAGAACTGGAGCAAGTCTGATGATGTCTTCAGCCAACTCGAGCAAAGCTTGAATGAATTGAAGGATATGTTCAATGATTTTCGGGTACAACTAGAAGAGACTGGTTGGGATACAAATCAGATAAATCTTAAGGTTCCAAAGCAGATTTTGGTCCTCCAAGAACAGTCTACCATCTGATCGTCCACTTTCCATGCAGGGGATATCTGAGAACATTCCCAAGTCGTCAGTCCAGTGTGATTTCTAGGCGACGTAAGTATAATACGATTAGAGATGCTGTGCTTATGTATCAATCAAGCATTCTAATTCTGACCGTCTCATCGGAAAATTTAGTGCCAAATTAACTGTTTGTCCCGATGGAGTGGAGTTGCTGCAATTTTGTAAGGGAGTTGGATTTTGAATTTGTCACTCAAACGTACTGCAGTTGTAAACTAGTAACTTTCTTTCCGTGTTTGACTCATTGTTGTAATTGTTTAATCTAGTGTTTTATCTAGTTACCATTCAGATGCATGTAAGTTGCAAATAGTTATTAAGGCACTAGACTTGATTTTATGTGGTTTGTTGATATGCGTGTTTTTCTCGAAGGAAAACCATTCTCTCTCTCTCTCTCCCTCACGTAGGAAACTAGTTTCTTCATTCTTGTGCTTCGTTAGTGACCATAACGTAATAGCCGAGTATCGTGATCTACTATGCCCTCATGCGACGTCGTAAATAACCTCAAGAAACTGAAGATAGCTGCCCCAACCCTTTCATTTTTGGATCAGTTTGAATAAACAGAAAGAGATATTTCAAAATATCCCGCCACGCCACCGCCCTCCAATTTTAGAAACCCTAAACCCCAAACCAGCACAGTGGCAACAATGGCGTCTCTTCACCTCTACCTCTCCATCACCCCCTCGCCCCTCAGATTCCGACACGTGCAACCCCCCTCGCTCAATCTCAAGCCGCCACCGCACGCGGCGCGTCCTGCTGCTAATAAAGCCTATTCCTCCGCCGATACTGAGGCTCCGGCGAAACACGCCGTGCTCGGTGGGCCGCCACTGGCCGCTCTCTATGCTGAGAAAGATTCAGATTCGCTGCCGGCGGGGCGGTGGCGGGAGTTTATGCCCAGTCACGTGGCGGTCATAATGGATGGGAACAGGAGGTGGGCCCGGATGAGGGGGTTGCCTGTCGAGTCGGGTTACGAGGCTGCAGTTCGGGCCTTGAGGGTGGTGGAGCTTTGTTGCAAGTGGGATATTAGAGTCCTCACGGTGTTCGCGTTCTCGTCTGATAATTGGCTTCGGCCCAAAGTAAGGATAGCTTGAACCTAATTTTCCATTTTTGTTTTGGGGGGGGTGGGGGGGGGGGGGGATTAATGAATCATGATTTTTAGCATAATTTTGGATTGAATTTTCAGTTTCTATAATGTTTTGGTTGTAGATGGAGGCGTACTTCTTGATGGGATTGTTCGAGAGAGTATTGAGAGATGAACACCAACATTTGATGAGGTATTTTAAAGCTGCTCAAGTTAATTTTAACATGTTGAAGTTTTAAGAAGTTGCTTTGCGCTTGAATGTTCTTCATAGCAAAAACAACTGTTAATATGTAAATGAGTGTTAGCGATAATAAACGAGCAATTTCTTTCGTTAACATCATGCCTGTAATTTAATTAGTTTGGAATTATACATTCTCTTTGTCGTAATAAGTTTATCTAATTCTTAACAAGTTTCTTTCGTTATTGATTCAAACAGTGCTGATGTAAGGATTTCACTTAATGAAGACTCCTCTCAACTCTTAAAGCCATTAAAGGTATTGTCATCTGATGCAATGAAAACTACAGGAAACAACTCAAGACTTTCACCTCATCGTTGCAGTTAATTACAGCGGTCAGAGTGATCTAGTGCAAGCTTGCCAGAAACTTGCAGTCAAAGTAAAGGATGGCCTAATTGAACCCGAGGATATCAATGAGTTTCTAGTCGAAAGGGAACTCGAAACAAATTGTACTGATCTTCCATGCTCCGATCTGCTAATACGGACCAGTGGGGAGCTCAGAATCTGTAATTTCTTACTATGGCAGCTAGCCTATACGGAACTATATTTTGCAGATTCACTATGGCTTGATTATTTTGGAGATGATGAGTTTCTTGAGGCATTATGTTCCTTCCAGAAAAGGCAGAGATGATATGGTCGAGATTTAAGAATATAACGTTGTGTATAAGGATTTGTTTCTTATATTTAGTTGACAGAGGATGATACATCCTATGGAGATTCTGGGCTCAATAAAATATCCCCCTGCACTCCAAGATCATTGGAAAATTGAGGTATTTTGGCTTCCACTGAAGATGACTGTGATGCTGTTTGGATCTTGGATTTTGATGACATAAAGTCAACGAAAAATCAAAAGGATCCAAAAATAGAGTACCATCACTTGAAGGAACAAAAAATTCCTTACGAAAGTCCGAGGGCCAAATACAGCGTAAATGAGAAGCAGTTCCTTGGATAGCCGAGTACTAATTACATGTTTCTCGTGTCATTCTCGGCCTTGATGATGCAGAACAGAATAATCTTTATTGGTCGGAGTGTACGGGCGAGTCTACCTTCTTTGTGCTTGAAGATACAAGACAATGGTTTATGCTCCGACTGCCAGTATTTGATTGCAAGATCTCGATTCTTCCCATCAGTTGAGAATGACTAATATTGAGCACCTTACCATAAACAAAGGTCACTGGATAAACACTTTTGGAGTGCCAATGAGCTTCAGCAACCAAATATAGGAATCAAAAAGAGTCATATGTTGATGAAGCAACTTCAATGCCCTCCCGAAGCTCATTATTAAATCTATTAATGTTCTGAAATAAACATAGATTCATTTGAAGCCGTGTCTATTTGATCATCCGATTAGTGAGTTTTCTTTTTGTAGGTGCATGTTTCGTTCCGCTGTTACTTGATATAAGTGTCTTTAGATTCGTCTTCTTTTTACCTGTGCGCGCTATAGTTATTTTGCCTCATTAACAATTCAATTAGGTAAAGCAACTCGGGATGGCGACGAATAATGGAGTCTGTTTTCAGCAATTGGGTGGTGGAAGGACGTGGTTGTCCCGCACCGGGCACTCTAAAGAATGCAGCAGAACGTTTTATTACTAATCCTGACTTCACCAGCAATTAAGAGGGTAGTATATCTTTGTCTTAGCCAACTAAACTATCTGGTTTCTTGATTTTAAAGCACTGTTGAGTATTTCTATGTATATTTGTGTGTGTGTGTGTTTTCCCCTTTGATGAATCATATCCGTAGGGGCTGAAAGAAATTGCGTTCATCAGTCAGCTGACCTCTTCTGTGGCGTGGTGTATTATATTATGGCTATAATATAAAGGTGTATAATAGTGTGCCGCGGAGTGTATTGAGTGATATGAAGAATTTGATAGAGTGGGAGTTTGATAATCATAATCATATATCTATTATAAAAAGTTATTATTAAAGTAATCAAATGTTACCCCACATTGGTGGGGCACAAACCCTTTTTTCTCTTTTTGGAAAAGAAAAAAAAGACACACACACACACACATACATTGTTGATATTTTTGTTATTTAGCAGTAGGAAATCAAAGTGGTCTGTCGGTGCAAATAATTTATAGTTGACCTTTGGATCACGAAAGACACATTGAGTCTGTTGCACTCCATGAAAATATGTACTTGTGATGGATATATTGTAATTATTTCTTACCTTGTTTCTTTCCAAGGTCAAACTTACACTTATAATTTCCCTACATTTCAATTTCCTCATCACACCTGGGGTGTTCCGTGTTTGCTTCCAATTTTTATTTCTTTTTTTTTTTTTTGTCATTTTCAAATACTATTTTCAATAAAATATAATTCATTTTTATTTTTATAATTTCAGGGTGCGCTGTTGAGTTCGAAGGCAACCTTGCGTTGCTTACAGGCTTGAAGCGTGATAATAGCCCAAATAAATTAAACAATAATTATAATTTGTAATCTTGTTTAATTGATTTACTTAAGATTAACAAGTCATCCATCACATTTAAGTATTATTTTTAATTTAAATATAAAATATATTACTTCGTTTAAATATTATTCTTAAACGAATAATTTAGCATTCTCTATATTATTCTTTCGATCATATTTTTTTATTTCCACACAAGAATTATTGCACTAAACTAAAATTATTACTTTTTTCTAATTTAATCAGAATTTCAAAAATATTTATAAGCTTGCCTAACTTTACAATCTATTATCAATAATTCACAGGCAATTAGTGTTTTCTATATCCGACGGTTCGTTAAAACTCACCCAACAACGAATTAATTAAATGTGCCAACAAACACGCACCAGTGGGTAAACTAATTAATAACTCGAAGATATTATTATTATTATTATTATTATTAGTTATGAATTTAAATTGTGAATTAAAAGGAGCTCCGAGCCGACAATAATTGAGCTATCTGCTAAAAAGGCCCCACAGGCAACGGTGCTTGACACTTGTCCGTGAGTTGCAACACGTCGCCGTCTCGCTGGTTGAGCTGTCCTCTCGAGCCTCACCAAGTCACCACATCACGTATCCTCCTCTTTCCAACTCATTTATTGGGATTTAATGCCAAAATTGGAACGGGTAAAAATAATAACACAATTTTAAATATTTTTTTAAATAATGTATGATTTTTATTATATTTATTGAAGTGCATATATCGATGACCTGATTGAAATTCCAAAGTTTGTTACTATTCGAGAAAAATGTAAATAAGTTGGAAGCGAATTTCTAAATTGATAATATTTGGAGATAAATATTTGAATTTAGAGTTTGGATGGCGAAACATTAAAAACAAAACGTATCTTTTATATTTTTAAAAAAGGCACAACATTATCATTTATTATTACACTTTCGTGTAACACTATTTTATCTCACATTTATCAATACACGCGACGTTTATTGTTTAATAATTGAAATTTAGAAAGAAAGAGGATTATCAATTGGAATATTTATTACACTTTTGTGTAACATTTTATGTTATGTTCATTAATATATATATATATATATATATATATATATATGGGATGTACTTATGGGCAATTAAAAGGAGGAAAAAAAAATGTTGATCCCCTTTCTATATGCTGATGATTCTGTGCCTATAGTAGCAGGACCAGGGTCTGAGGTTGCGGACTATTAATAATACAATACATAAATTTGAACAAAACACAAAAATGTCTGAAGGACAAGTGAGTACACGCGTCAGATAATGTCCTCTTTAACGCACATTAAAGGGTGATTAATGAAGTAATTTTAAAATTATATCCTTATACTATATGTGGCTATCATCTTAAATATATGAAAGAAATAAAATAGTTAAAAATAATTAAATAGAAATTCCATATAAAAATCGATGATTATTGTCAATGTAAAAATAAAATTGGGGTGAATTTTGGTGGTTTAGCGATATCTCTAGATTGCAGATACTTGAGCAAAGAAAATACGGCACCTCACCAAAAGCACATTTAAAAAATCAATTAAAAAAAACAGAGAGAGAGAGAGAGAGAGAGAGCGGTAACTGAAGCGTGCGGTCCAAGCGATTATCACTGTTTAGTGGCCGCTGATGTCGTCACTATCTGGTACGACCCCCCACCCCCACCCTCTCCCGGGCAAAGCTTAACTCTTCCCAGTTTCATTTTCTTCCCTTTCTTTCCTTTTATAGATTTTACTTCTTGTTTGTACTTTTTTGTATTTGTTGAAGGTGAAATTTAGTGGTGTATTTTGAAAGGGATTGGAGGTGAAAATTGAATGGGAGTAATAGGGAGAAATTGCGAGGTTGGTGATGAGGAAGAGTTTTAAGGATTCTCTCAAAGCGCTCGAAGCTGATATTCAACATGCCAACACCCTGTATGTGTGTGTGTGTGTTTTATTTTCATTCTCCGTTTTCTGTGGATTTTGTCTGGTGAATGGTTTTAGGTTTTTGTTTCTGGTTGTTTTTTTCCAGATTTTTTTATGTCTCTGGCAGATATTTTCAGGGGAAACTAGATTTTTATTCTTTATGTGTGTACTTTTAAGTTTGTCAAGTTGTATCTGCTCTCTTTAGAATATACAAATGCCAGCTGACTAAATTTTAAACCCAGGATTTGGCATCATTTCTGTAGCACATCTAGAGTTTTTATTATTGTGCTTTTTGGATAGATTGTTTCAACCCTGGAGCCGTGTATATATAGGCTCTAATAATGGGGCTTTAATCACTTATTTCTTGGACTTGTTTAGCATACAATTTGCAGGACCAAAGAGAGAGTGAAAACTTGCCAGAAACTACCTCTTAGTGCTTAATGTGCAGGACCAAATAAAAAGCTATGATTAAAGTTGTTAATATGAACTATGTTTAGTTCCTAAACTTTTGTTTTTCCTTGCAGATCAGTGGTTTCATTTCTACAATTTTCGTTGAAGGGATAAAAAAGGATGTTTCTAAAGTTTGGATTTGTATTTTCCTTTTTCGTTTTTTCTCTGATGCAGTTGCTATTTTCTTGGTATACAGGGCATCGGATTACCCGAGGGAATATGATGGTGCCTGCCTTCAGATGAGACTATCATATAGCCCTTGTGCCCACATTTTTCTCTTCCTTGTTCAATGGACTGATTGTCACCTTGCTGGTGCCCTCGGCTTGATTAGGATCCTTATTTATAAGGTAGACTCGCAGTTACTTGTGCATAATGTGCATTGCTTATTAATCGATCAACGATTGGCATTTTGCCGAGAACAAGAAAATTGATGAGGGGTTTTGGTGATTCTAGGCATATGAAGATGGTAAGACAACCATGTCGATTCATGAAAGGAAAGCTAGTCTAAGGGAGTTCTATGGTGAGTAAAATTCAGAATTCAAAGTTGTAAATCTTTCTCTGTGGAAGCACATTAGCAGTTCATGTTATGACATCTAAGTCGGCAGTACCCCCGACTCGGTTGCGAGCTGTTGAATCGTATATGATGATGTTAGTATTTGACTTATTACATCATTGTATTCTTATGGTGATCCGATGATTTACACTTCTGTTGCATATATACACATTTGTTGGCATGAAATTTCCATAGATTGGCTAGTGAGTCATTATGGATTAGAAGAGCTTTAGTTTCTCCAGTCGTAGATAAGTTCTTGACAAATGTTTAAAGCCTCACAGCACTGACATTCGCTAAATTGAACAATTTGTTGATAGATTCTAATGTTGATATACATTGGACAGGCGTGATATTCCCGTCTTTGTTGCAACTTCATAGCGGCATCACTGATGCTGAAGAGAGGAAACAGAGGGAGACTTGTGCAATGAAATACAGGAGACGGGATGAGATGGATAAGGGTAAGCTGTCTGAAATTGAAATCGAGAGAGAGGAAGAATGCAATATCTGCATGGAAATGAACACTAAGGTTGTCCTGCCCACTTGTAGTCATTCTTTGTGCTTGAAGTGCTACAGGGACTGGTAAGTAGACTAATTTGATTTCCCATAAAATCCCTTTTTGGCTTAGTATTTACTCATCTTCTAGGATATAATCATATTGTTCAAATGAATTTAGATAAGAGAGACTATTTAGATTATCCAGCTTTGTGTATTTCACTTTCGAATTTATACAAGTTGGAACGATGAACTTCCATATTAATCTATGTCAAAATCAGCTTTATGAATCTGGGTTGTGGTGCTGGTGATAAATAGATGGTCCCAAGAAAATAAAAGCAAATGAGGGGACCATTTTGTCATTTTCAATGATCATGCCTTCACGATTTATTTTTTACTTATTGATTTATATTTTATTTCCTTTGGCCTTATCGGTCATGTTATGCTTAATGCTTCGTTCAGGCGAGCTAGATCTCAATCGTGCCCATTTTGCCGTGACTGCCTCAAGAGAGTTAACTCGGGAGAACTTTGGATATACACTAGCAACTCTGACATTATTGATTTATCCACCTTTGCAAGGGAAAATCTGAAGAGGCTATTCATGTATATTGACAAATTGCCTCTTATTGTCCCAGATCGAGTGGCGGTCTCTTATGATCCTCGTTATTGATGGTCTCGTATCTGGGTTTTGTGTAGAGAGTATCAAATGAATGTATATGTTGAATTCTTTTTTTGATGGGTAGTTCCTATGTGTTGATAATGTTTTTACATTTTTCTTTCTGAATTCCTAACTGTAAATACTTAACATGTGTTAGGTGTATCACAAACGACTCCACGAGGGTAGGTTTGCAACATTTTTCTAGATTGTCTTCTGTGACCTGATTTATCTAAGAAAATTGCTTGAATGATATTTTTTCAACTTTTCATGCTTTTTTCACCTATTGAGATTGGAATTAAGAATATACTGTCCTGCTCTGAATCATATTCCTGATATGTTGATTAAAAAGGATACCTTCAATTGCAGTTCGAATTTTTTGCTATACAATCATACAATATCTGCTGTTATATTTATAAACACGTATATTGATCAGTGTAATAAAAAAGATTGTACAATTTTACAATAGAAGATCCAAAAAGTTCCGATTGGATTTGAACGTGGTAGCTCAACCCTCGGCAGAATGGTAAAGCTGTGAACGAACGGGTTAAATTTCTGCCAAAGCTGTGAACGAATGGGTTAAACGACAAAGGATGTTGATCCAAAATTCAATTCAAGGCTAAAATAGTTATCTGAAGTACATAAATATATTTAAAGTATTTTTTTGGATTTGGAGCTGTGTGTGTTCTTCATCTATTCTTCGGAATCGCTGCATGAACAAGCAGAATAGAAGACGACTAATTCGGCTCATGTTGAACTTACCTATATGCAATACTAACGCTGAAAATTTAACCCGACATGGGCGTAGCAATAACGCACCCGAGGATTTCATGGAACAGTTTGAAATGTTCAGATATTAATACGTCGAGTGATTGACTGCGAAATTGAACAAGCGATGGTCACAGCATCGTGGGAGGAACTATACAATACAAAAGCTACATTTCATGTTTGTTCCATTTTACACTCCAAAATGCAGGCTAGGAAGCATCTCAGCATACAAGGCCAGAATCCATATTACAAATCAGCCAAAAGTTCATACCCCAACTCATTCATCATCGTCATCATCATCGTCGTCGTCGTCATCTTCCTCCTCCTCATCCTCTCCGGCTCCCTGCACAGGCGTTATTTCAGGTTAACTCATTTATCGAGTAGAAGGGGTCTTTGTCATTATATAACTTGTCAATATTCCAAAAGGATATTATCCTAAACTAACAAATCCGTTCATGAGTGAAGGCATTCACAACCTTCAACAAGATCTTCACCAAAATCCCCGCTTATGGGGAGCCAAAAATGGGAATTCAGATTTGTTCGTAAGTGTAAATCCAATTTCGTGCTTTCACTTGGCAGAAGATAATCTAGTTATCATTCATTTGCTATCAAACCTTTTCAACTTTGTCCTGCATTCTTGTGCCAACAAGATGCCCGAAGGACAACTCAACCAAATTTCGAGTACTTGAGTAACCCGTCATGGGAATTCATAGTTAAGACCAGCTAAAGAGTTCATATGCATAATTAAAGAAAGTTCAAGCAAAATGTAGGTAACAGTTCGCCGTACCTGTGCACTCTCCTCCTCATCATCATGAACTTCAGATGTTGACTTATCAGATCCTTCGTCACCCTCATCAGCAGAGCTCTCCTGCCAAATTAGATAGTAGATAACTTTATCGATGAAGCTCTAAGAAAAGGCTTAGTGTCAATCACTATTAGCATGGAGAAAATAGAGGAAAAGAGATACAGAAATGATGCCTTCACCTGCTTCTTGTTGTAGGCATTCATAAGTTTTTCGTACTCAGCCTTCTTTTTCGCAGCTTTAGCTTCATATGGAGCTTTCTCCTGCCAATCAGAAATGACATATGGTTCTATTAATCAAAGCACAGCTACGTTTCTGTAAGTATCAACTTATTAGCGAAAACATGTAGTTTCCCAGTAACTTTTTTAAATATAAATAAAGGAAAGAAATGGCACAATTTCCCTCAATGATAGTGAATTTAGAAAACTAATGTGTTAAAATTGATATGCATAACAACATAATTGACCACAAATTGCTTCATTGCCTCCAATGGAAAACGTCCAAATCAATCAACGTTTGTATCTCAGCTGTTAAAAACATCACAGGACACGAAAAATATACATCACCGCAGGTAAAAGTAGGATGGGCTTGTCAAAGTGCTTTGTGACTCCCTAATCAACTGAATTTGATAATAACAATTTCAGCCATTGCTGTGCTATGTCAACGGGTGTGTTTAATACTTACAGCATCGCTCAAGGATTTCCACTTCTCTCCACCAGCTTTTCCGACCTACAAGCAGACATATGCAAATAACACAAAACCCATAAGTCTCCGAATCAATAAACGAGAATTAATTATGTGCAATAACAGCAGTATAAGTTCCATACAGCTGAGACAGCCTTGACATTAGGATTTTCCTTTTTGAAAGTCTTCCGGAACTCCTCACTACAATGAGAACCATAGAACTAAGATGAAGAAGTATTACAAATACAACACCAGTCCTAGAATGTGAAGGATAATATAACTCATACAGGAACACAAAGAAGGCACTGGGTGGCCTTTTGGGCTTGTTTGGGTCTTTCTTGGCCTTCTTTTCCTTCTTTGCCTTCCTTTTATCTGCCTTGGGAGCAGCTTTCCTTTTCCCAACCCTCCTGAAGAACAATACGCATGTGATGAACAGCTATATCATCCATCACAGATTTACAATACAGCATAGACAGATTAGTTACAGAGATAATTGAAGCCCTATTAAATCAATTCCACCCTTAGCTACATGAATTCAAATCAATAAACCATTAGATACACAGCAATACAGACAAACAAATCTCTATTGTTACTAAGGACCAACCTATCATCAGCAGGCTTCAAGGCTTCTTTAGTTTCCTTTTTTGTAGCTCCTCTACTCCTGCTGCCAGTCTTCATATCTACCTGCCATTAGACGAAAATTTATAGATCAGATACACAATCACAACTATGTTTATGACTACAAAGTTCTAATTAAAACATCACATTGTTTTAAAATGCTTGAACTATACAAACATGAAGTATAAGCTCGCTGTGCTATTCAAAAACGGATACAAAAACAAATAAATGAGGAAACCATTCAGGAGGTCGGAGCTGAACAAAAATATGAATGAAGTCGAGAGCAAAACTCTCTCTCTCTCTCTCTCTCTCTCTCTCTCTCTCTCTCTCTCTCTCTCACACACACACACACACACACACACAAAAAATACACACAATACACAGAGTTCAATAAATCAATATGTATAAACAAACAATTTAAAACAGAAAAAAAGGAGAAAAAATAATTATGACTGATTAAGCGAAAATTGGGCGAAAAGGGGAAAACAGCCAAACTTTACCAAATAAAAAAGCGAAAATACAACAAAAACAGTCAAACTTAAATCCACAAAGCTAAAATACACAATTTAATTCGCCTCTCCTACTAGCCATCCGAACGAAGACTTAACAACTTAACTATCAGTAAACTAACAAATTAATTCCTGAATTTTCCACAAAAAATAAATGAAAATAAAAATAATAATTAAAAAAAAACATACCTCAGCCGGCAGATTAAACAACCACACAAAAATCAAGTAATAAAAGATTACAACAAAGAAAAACAAAAATTACGATCACATCAACGGAGCCAAGCATAAGCACTGTTTTTCATATAAAAAAAATTGCAGGAAAAAAAAAAAAAAAAAAACGCAACAAATTCAACACTCCACCACAAAATTTCAGCAGCAAATTTCGCCCAAAAAAAATAGAATTAAAAATAATTAAGAAGATAATTCATACCTCGAAGATAACAAGCGATCGGTGATCAGTCAATAAAAGAAGAAGAAGAAGAATAGAGAGAGAGAAGCGAAGAGAGAGAGGAGAAGAGTACGACTAAGCGAATGTGATAGAACGCTTACTTTTACTCGGTTACCGGACCAACCGGTACACGGCACTTAAAAAAATCCCGTTTTGGTTCCACGACATTCCAGAATCACCAAATAGATTAAACAGGGAATAGCCGGTTTAGTTGTGAGTTTAGCAGAGTAATCCCATGCATGCAATGATACGGAGACGGTATTATGTGGCATTAATGAGGAGGTGACGCGTGGAATGCTTTGATTTGGGCCTTATTATTAATGGGTTTGTCATGTGTCTTTGAGCCACTTTGCCAAGTGCTAGCTACTCCTTGGCATTGCTCATAGTGCTTAATTTAATTGACAATAATTACAATTAGGGGTTAAGTTAAGTCGTTTTGTATTTGAATGGATTAATTATAAAAATTTTAAAATATATTTTTATTTAAAATTATTTTAAATAATTTTTAAAATAAATTATTTTTGGATTTTTTCTCTGACTTAAAAAAAATCATCCAAATACTCTTTTTTTTTCATTTGAGTGTTTTTTTTTCAATAAGTGCTTATTTAAAAAAAAATCCATACAAACGCGGCTCGAAATCAATCAAGTAAAATTGGATGATTATTGTTTATACTTAGTTTGCAATTTTGGTTAAATTTAAAAGTTTCAGTGAGTTTAATTTGACACGTAATTAGTTCTCGAAATGAGCTTTAATTAAGTAAGGTTCGAATTAAATTTAATAATTTTACGTTTTAACTGATCAAGTTAAGTTTGAGTCCCACTTCAGATTTTTATTGAATAAAAAAACATTAAATTTATTTTGATATATTTAATAAAGACGGATCTTTGGTAGTTAATTTTGGATCGAGAATTGAATATTCTAATTACACTTTTTTTTCAATAGGGAAGTAAAATGTAGAGGCTCGAATGGATAGGGCAACAAACTAAGAGCTATCTCAAGCTGTCAATAATTAATATTAATATTTGCTAGTTGCTTTCGCATTTAATCACGTATGCGAAGGGGAAAATGACAATAAATGTGGCTGCATTTTAAGTTTAATTAAACTTTTGACTATGATATGTTAAATAATTGTTTCATTTAAAAATTAGAATCATCTAAGAATAGTTGTTTAATATTTTTAATTAGTTATTGGCTTAATTACACTTTTAGTTCTGTAAGTGGGACCTCTTTTCAAATTTCGCTCTGTAAGTTTAATTGTTGCACATTTAATCCTATATATTAATTTAATTTGACACATTTGGTCATAAATTAACACATTTGGTCCTATTTTTTCAAATGTAATCATGTTATTGAGATGACTAAATGTGTCAAATTGAACCAACATACAAGACCAAATATGTCAATTCATGATCAATTGTGTCAAATTGAACCAACATACAAGACTAAATATGCAACCATCACACTTACAGGATGAAATTTAAAAAGAGAATCTCACTTACAAAACCAAAAATATAATTAAAACTTAATTCTTTCATATTCACATAAATTTTTCTAGTCAGTGAAATATGTAATGAATGATTATTTATACATCAACAGCCTTTCAACTCCACAATGTTGAATGATTGTTCCATTCAAAAATTTAAATTATTAAAGAATAGGTATTTAATATTTTTAATTAATTATTTCACATGTGCAGAATTTCTCATTCGCGAAAAGCCTGTATATACACATAAATAGACTTACGAATTTACACAATTACAACGACCTTTTCATACTGAAGAGTGAATTCCAAGATATGCCCATCAACGGAGTGAACAAAATCATTGTCCGATTAGTTCTCAAACTTTTTACATAATATCATGAGATATTTTGCTTGTAGCTGGAGCACTTACGTAGAACTAGTGGATGTGGAGCACTGACAATACAATATATTGACATTCAAAAAATAAATAAATAGATAAAATATTTGTACCATATTTAAGTGTGTATCCTATATTCTTTCTGTACATATTCAACATATTATTTTACATTTTCATAAATTAAATGAAAATAACAATTAACAAACATTATTAGTCAACAACACATCCAACATGCCATTGGGGGATAATCCAGTGGCAGGGTCTGAACCGCGGCACCAATAAAATTTTAAATTTGAATTTTTATGTTCTCTTTCATTCTCATTGGGTGAGTGTGTGTATAACACTCAGTTTGATATTTATTAAATGTCGAATTTTATCTCTCTCTCTCTCTCTCTCTCTAATATATATATATATATATATATAAAACAACACATGCAACAAAATTTTGACTCAATAGGTCTCTCTTTACATACTTTTAGAAAGTATATGAGTGGAAATAATAATGAGCAACCAAAAGATTTTTGAAAAGCTCAATAAAAGAAACAACTCATGTCAAGAAATCATGTTCTTTCTTTACAAAAATCAAAATATTTCATAATCCAAATTATATGATAAATACATAAAAATCAAGGCGGATTTGTATAAAAAAAATTTCAAGAGTTGTTGAAATACCCTCGTGTCCTGTACACAACACTAGGCCACAAGGGCGACAACATGTCAACAACAAGCAAGCAGAACGAAAGTTCTCTCAATCTGTTCATATAATATTATCCACTTAAATAATATTTAAATAATATTTTAATTATGAAATTGAATATAATATCATCACAATTTTATTTTTTAATACTTTTAATATCACTATTGATGCGGATTGATTTTGGGAGCTGTTCGGCTCCGGTCGATTACCCTGGTCGGTTATGGAGATGGATGTATTTGATCGGAAAGTTGGCCAGCAACAAAGGAAAATAGCAACGTGAGTTAGCCGATATGGGTCTCGACTATGACTCTCCGATACCTAAGTCAACGGATCGGTTTTTAGTAATTTGAACAGAATATGGGTATTGTATATATTTAATGCCCCCTTCTTACCATAAATGCAGGGGTATTTATACCATGTACAAGTAGACCACGCTCCCAGGGGCCCATCGAGCCAAGTAGGCCGCTGGGGACCGACGTGTGCGATCCGTAGACCCAGAGATAGGGTCTACAGACGATAGCTGACGCCTCATTAATGAGGTATGGGGTTAGGTGGTTCTCCCATGCCTCGCCTGACGGAGCATTTAATATCAGCAAGGATCCGTTGAACACGACATGGATCCGATCGATAAGCATGTCGATCAGTTTGTCAAGGAGCGGACTTCTAGAAGAGGTTATTATGACTAGCAAGTCGACAAGGAGGGGAGTCGCGAAGCTGTTCGGTTTCAGTCGGAAGGATTCGATGGGACCGATCAGTGAGTACGAGAGGGGGTCCGTTTTTCGGTCGGAAATATGCCACGTCAACTATATTTAAATTTAATTGTTAAAAATAAGAATGAAATATTTAATCGCATTATTCGAATGAGCATCATCGTACTTTCCGCGTCAACCCCGGTCAGGTTAAAATCCCATTCATCTCCCAGAGATACCCCCAATCTCCACCAATCCTGTGTCAACCACAGAAGCTAATCCCACGTGGCACCACTCAATATCAGCCAATCCCCACGACCAGATAAGAAAACAGATAAGGCCCGGGCTCCTTCCGCCGTCAGATCGATTCTTTCCTTCAATCCAACGGCCAATATTCCTCACCCCCAAAAAATCTCTATCTCAATCACCGTGAGCCATCGCTCTATATCCCGACCCACAAATCACACACACTAATCTCACCCACTACAACAAACTCATCTCCCTTCAATCATACATCCCGCCATGGCCGCCACCGCCACCGCCGCCGCCGCCGCGTCCTCATTCATCGGCACCCGTCTCCCGGAGGTCCACTCCGGTTCGGGCCGCCTCCAGGCCAGATTCGGATTCGGCAAGAAATCCCGTCCCAAAAGGGCCCCATCGAAGGGCGCTAATTCGGATCGCCCGTTGTGGTTCCCCGGAGCTAAGGCCCCCGATTACCTAGACGGGTCCCTGGTCGGAGACTACGGGTTCGACCCGTTCGGCCTAGGCAAGCCCGTCGAGTACTTGCAGTTCGAACTGGACTCGCTCGACCAGAACCTGGCGAAGAACGCGGCCGGAGATGTCATCGGAACCAGGACCGAGAACTTCGACGTGAAGGCCACCCCGTTCCAGCCCTACAGCGAGGTGTTCGGGCTTCAGAGGTTCAGAGAATGCGAGCTCATCCATGGCCGATGGGCCATGCTCGCCACCCTCGGCGCCTTGACCGTCGAGTGGCTCACCGGCGTCACCTGGCAAGATGCCGGAAAGGTTAAAATCATCCCCCGATCTCGCAAATCAAACACGCGTCCCCTCCATTTTTCACCAGCATTATATTAAACATTGAATTAAATTGTTTTCAAACAGGTTGAGCTCGTGGAGGGATCACAGTACCTGGGCCAGCCACTCCCATTCTCCATAACCACATTGATCTGGATCGAGGTCCTCCTGATCGGGTACATCGAGTTCCAGAGGAACGCAGAGCTCGACCCGGAGAAGAGGCTGTACCCGGGTGGGTCATACTTCGACCCGTTGGGCCTTGCATCCGACCCGGAGAAGAAGGAGAGGCTTCAACTGGCGGAGATCAAGCACGCCCGCCTCGCCATGGTGGGGTTCTTGGGTTTCGCAGTCCAGGCCGCCGCCACCGGAAAAGGCCCGCTTAACAACTGGGCGACCCATCTGAGCGACCCACTCCACACAACCATTTTGGACACTTTCGGGTTTTTCTCTTAAGCGTTTTGGTTCTATCCTTGGCGAGAACATTAATAGTGCCGACTATATATATAATGAAAAATGAACTTCTGAGTGTTCTCTCATATTATCTCTCTTGTAAAAATTTGTAATATTATTACTATGTGACATTTTTAATTTAGCAAAATGCTATTGCTACATCTTTTGATTTATGATAAAAATAAAATAAAATGTTAAGCAAGAGCATGAAAGCTGCTAAAAAGATTGTGTGATAAATCACAACAAATTTATGAAAAATTTACTCCAAATTCGAGGGATTATGCTGTTATTGTTGGAATTTGAGGGACTAGAGTTGCACAAATGTTAAACTTTGAGTACTGTTACTACTGTAGGTGGGGTTTCTCCTAAAGTAGAAGGGTTAATTGACAATATCATTCTTAAGGTGAAGCATGTGCCGCTCACAGTGCAATACTTGGGTTGAGGGATTAAAATGAAATTCAACTAAAATTTTGGTGATTAAACTGTTGTTTGTGGATCATTTGTGACTAATGTGATATTAAGTTTAAATTCAAAGTACCAAAACACACAAGATTAGCTCCTTTTAATATACGGGAAATGTAAATGGCCCCACAATGTATTGGAAGTTCCATAAAATGGGCCCACACCAACTTGAGATGCCCATTCAATTGTGGCCCTCAGATGAAATGTTCTTGTTGATTCCCAGGAATCAAACAGCCCATATTAAACTTTTTTTTTGACAAAAATAAAAATTATAATACATACACACATCACCCGCATACGCATGTTATCAAAATTCGAATTCTTTACAATATTCCACATGCATCTAAAGGTGAGATACATGTTTATTAGACCAAAGTCCGATGGACATTTTGAACTCGGTCGTGAATACCACGGGAATTTTTTTTCTCTCTCTTTTTTTTTTTTAAAATAAATTGTTGGTCAGTATTTTCCCGTGATATTTTAACTATAACATGTGCTTGGTTTTAGAATATGTCTTTCTTTGATTTGAAATCTGGTATTTTTTGAAGATTGAAAACTATCCACTGAGTTCAACAATGGACTTTATCCTTTCTCCTTTTTCTTGAACTTTTCTTTTGTGAGGTGAGTCGGAGTGAGCAAGAGGTCACATGGTGTGCTTCCAAATAATTTTTTTTTTGTACAAGTTAGGTTAGAGTATTATATTAATACTAATTATGGAGCTCGTGAGTTATGATTATCATATAATCGATGTATGTTTAATATTTTAGAAAAAGTAATTAATTACATGACAATTATAACAGCATACTTTGTAATTTATTTGGTGCGTCAAACCTAATTTATACGAGGAATTTTCTTATTGTAAACATTGAAAAATCAAGATGCTGATTTTTTGTTTTGTAATTTTTCTTATATTAAAAGCAATAGTTCCATTTTTATATGGATGTTTTTAGTTAACAATTCAGTATAATTAATACTAAGAAAATGAATATTCAAAACAATAATTCAATACAGTTAACAATTGACTATTCAAGCAGCTCGCCTGACAGAAATAAATAATGAGTCTGCTTGGATGAAATTTTTTAAGAAATTAAGTACTTATTTAGTATTGCAATGAAAAAAATATATTTTTGGTTGGATTTTTTGAAAAAAAAAAGTAGAAACTAGAAAAAAGCTGAAAAGATAATTTATCACTTGGGAAAAAACGTTTTCTTCGTGTTTTTCCTTTTCTTTTTTTTTGTTCGTTTTCCTTTTAAATGTCAGAGTCAGACCGAAAATAATATTTCTCCCTGAACAATATATATATTAATATATATATATATGTAGTTTTTTCTCAAAGAGAATTAATATCAAAATTAATACAAGATTTTTGAGAATTGACCTGGACGTAAATTATCATTTTCAAATTAGCGAATAATAGAAAAAAAAAAGTTATTAAATAAAATGAACAAGCAAACGATTTACAGATCACATGGATTTCAAATCCTCAGTTGAGTTGTGTTTCTTTCCACAAAACACACACACACAATGTCCCTTTGTGAAAGAAGCAAACAAAAGAGTCTCATGATTCTTGAACCACTTTTTCTTGCTTCCCCGCATTGCTCGAGTCCCATATAAAGTCATATCACACAACTGCAACTTCGAAAACGATCTTCTTGTATCTCTCCAATAACAATGGCGGTGAGTATATATTTTCGCCTTTTTTATCAATTCTTACGCGAGCCCACGTTTGTTTTCTTGAGTTTTGTACCTGTATTTGAGTGGTGATTTTGTTTGGGAGCTTCTAAGGTGGCTATCTGTGTCGAAAAATGGAAACTTTTCAGTTAGTTCTGACCAGAGCTTTATGTGGGTTGAGAATCTTGAGATTGCCCCTTATTTTGTTTTGTTTTCTTTGCTTAATCTTAAGATTTTGTACACTAACTCATGCAAATGAATATATGTATCTCCATCCTGTATGTATGAACTTGTCAATATAAATTTCAGCACTAAAGATTAGATCTTTAGTATGGTTTTCATGTATCATGATGTGAATTCTATTTGGCAAATTTAGGCCTCGTTAGAGTGTAGGCCTCAGGACAGAGATATTGGGGTGGTGGTGATGAGGGAAGTAGATGAAAATATGGCGATTTTCTTGCGGATGCGAAATGGCGAAAAGGAAAGGAAAGGCCATCTTTTTGTTGAGGATTCTCTTGAGTTTGATGATTCAATAGGTAATCTCAACTTGGTTTTATTGAAATATATATATATATATATATATATATGTGGTTCATATATTGTGTTTGTGTCTGTTTTTCTTGTTCTTGTATTGCTTAAGTTCTTGTTCATGAATTAGTCTTGATTGTAAATGCAGAGCCAAAAACTGATAAGGCTGATGATAATGTCCTCAATATGGATAGTTACCGGAGTGATGGAGATAGGTAAAGTTTATATGTTGTAATTAATTTTCGGATTTACCATGTATCTTATTCAGCTCGATTGTCCTAAAAACGAGCGAATTTACCTTGTGTTGTGTTGTCTATGATTAAGACTCAATCTTTGTCTCAGGGTTGTCGCGCACTGTGATATTCCTTTCGGAGAGGTGGAAGGGCAAGATTCAGCAGCAGATCAGACACAAGTTTCAAATGGTGAAGGCATTTCTATGAAATCCGAGGCAAGTATAGACTAATAGAGTAGATTAGTTAGTTTCACAATTACAAGTACCCCCCTTTTGATCAAGGAACTCGGGTAACATCATCCATACTGCGACAAAAATTTGAAAAGTTAAAATTTTGACTTATAACATCATTTAGCTATGTGTAATAATCGAAAGAAGGAGGTAACTATGAGGTGGAAATAAGTTATGTACATTTGAAACCAAGAGGGGGTATTTGTGTAATTCCATATAACAGGGGAGGAAGCTGTAATCATTGCCTATAAAATATTCTCAGAAATGGTGTGATATCATCTGACGATATTTAACTTAGCATGTTTCTTTTATAGTTTGTATGGATATTACTTGTATGTTTGACAATTTAAGTGCTCGACGTTTAGTTTTACGGCTCAAAAATTTTCCATAATCTTCTGTCGCTGCAGGTGGTAAACACCCGTGAAGACTCCTCGGTCGCTGCAGGGAACCGAAAACCTACTCCCAGAGCAGCAACACCAACCGTACGATCAGCCTTTCCTGCAAAATCGAAGCCCTCTCGTGCATCCACGCCCACATCAAGAGCCACATTGCCTTCTAAATCTGCAAATAGGTCTGCTACACCTACACGCGAACCAGCGACTCCATCAACTGCAGTATCAAGTCTATCTGCTCCCGTTCGATCTTCATCAGGAAGAAAAATGGGCCCCACAATGTCGAAAAAGAACTCGGTGCCATCACATGGACCTTGTTCTCAAACAGTGAAATCTGGACCGTTGAAATCCTCAGAGAAACTTCCTTTGTCCTGCGATGCCACTCAAAATCCAAAGACATGCATGCCTAAAAGGCCAAGTTCACCGGCTACTAACTCATCTTCGTGCAATGTGAAACTGAGACAAAAATCGCTCTCTCCTGCAAAAGTGAGGGGTGCTCATGGCACTAAAATCGGGAGTACAGTTATATCAAGGAGTCGAGGATGTAGCAATGGTGGTGGTGATGATGTTAACCCGGTGTTGTTGGGGATGAAAATGGTTGCGAGAGTGGTGAACATGAGGAAACTAGCTCCACCAAGACAAGATGAATATGTTGTTTCTCTTGATAATCCTAGGAAATCTTCCCATGCAAATTCGGGCTTTGGACGATCGCTATCTAAAAACTCACTAGACATGGCTATAAGGCACATGGTAGGCATTTTTAAATCCCTTTCTTTCACAAAGTTTATCATTGTGCAGGAACACACACACACACACACACACACATAACTACAGCTTCCTGTCCCGTAAACTATATGCTGATACATACATGTCCTCCCTTAAAATCTTAAAATTACACATACCTCCCCTGTAATTTATCTCCATATTACAGTTACCCCTTTCTATTAGTCATTACACACAGCTATATGATGCAATTGTTAAAAATTGATAAACTTTACGACTTCTTGTTGCTTAGATGAATGACTTTATCCGAGCTTCTCGACAACTTCTGTCAATTCTGATCAGATCTCAATGGTCAAAAGAGTCTATTATTCGTGCACTTTGTTAACTGGCCCTGTTTTCTGACCAGGACGTTAGACGAAGCCTTCCTTAAAATTTGCGCTCGCCAGTCTCCTATGGCAATCAATCTAGTGCTTCTAAGAGCAGTACAATTGGTTTTTTGGAATCTCCACTCACATCAAGCTGTGACAGTTCCAGGTCCAGCGACGCCTGCTTCAACTCCTACTCTTCTTGATCAATAACTGAATTCCTGGGTAGAGTAAACACTCAAAACAATGCTTTTCAGATAGAATATTAAGTGGAAAATTAAACTAAGGCATTGGGGTATTGCATTTGGACATGTTTTTATTGATGCCCTTAGCAATATAGAATAGTGTTACTTAGTAGTATATGCGTTCGTGATTGAACTGTTTGTAATTAATGTGAAAAAATAACTGAACAAATCCAGGTTCTGTTGCTTATAACAGAATCAGATTCACCAAATTATTTGGAACATATATATGTAAGATGACAAGAATATTCATGTGTATCAAATATATCAGACGTTAGTCTGGGGAAGATCGCTCGATCATATACGTTGATATCAATATTTTACTTTCTTTGTATTGTTATATTCTATTCAAAACATGCAATTTCATCATACAGAAATTCAAATTTTCTTCAAAAAAAATCCGAAAATACTATGCTTTGACTATGAATAAATGTAGTTATCCTGATTTGGTAAGGTAATTAATAATATTTTTGATTATCTTTTTAAATTGATTTTTTTTTTTTTGAAAAAAAAAATCCCGTGTTATTTATTCCTGATCAACTTCGTTGACAGTGGACAGAGTGAAATGGTGAATTTTATCTGGTTAGACACGCAATATAAGGGGAAAAAAACAAATCAAAGAAAGAAGACAAATTAAATATTACGCCGCTCAATTGATTTTCAAGGATAAAGAATTGAATTTGTGAATTTGAAATATGCTATAATATTCATGTATTCACATGCAATTAGTAATTTAGTACATAGAAGAATAATTTCGTCGAAATAATGCCCAAAATGAGACAACTTAGTATTCTTCAAATTTCAACATCCCGAATCATGCAATTTACATTTAACTTTAATCTTTTTCTAGGTGATTTTTTTTGGTAAGTTTTTTCTTTTTTTTTTTTTTTTGACGAATTTCAAAAAACATGATCATCTTCGTTTGTTTTTTTTTTTCCACATTCTAGACAAGTTTGAGTCTTCAGTGCATCAATCTGACGATTCTGCTTGTTGTATGATTCAAATATAATAATTTTGTTGCTGTATTCAAATAATATTGTAGAGCCAATAGTATTCAAATCAATGCCTCTATATATATATATATATATATAAGTATCACTCGAAATAGTCATTGGACTCAGAGCCGAATAATTAGGGTTCAAAAGTAATATTATGGAGGTTCTGAATTCGAATCATCTTATACTCTACATCTTTTCTTTTGAGCGAGTGTGTACGTGGTGGGAGATATTTTTTGATTGACATCTATAAAGTATCCCGAGATAACTATATAAAAAAAAAAAAAAAAAAAAAGCATCACTCGAAACAAATCTTAAACTATCTTTATTTATGTGATATATGTAATAAAGTTTTTGACTTAGTATTTGCATTTCAGTCATTATGACCCCATAATCCTTTCTATGTTGAACATTTTGCGGTCAACATTTTAACTTTCAACTTTTAAGTTGAGAGTCTAGGGACTTAGAGGGTACCTAACCCCATAGATTTACATCAATTTTTATTTCAATATTCAGTTTTTGACTTTGGACTTTATGAGATTCTGTGCTTTTGAATATGTCTGGATTTATTTACTAGGACTAATTATTAGGAGTCAACCATTGTCATTTTCTTATATTTATTTATTTAATTTTAAGGTATTTTAATCAATAAATTTTATTGTAGGTTGGATCGACTTTATTTGTTGCCGACTGTTTTTGTGCTTTTATTTTTCCCCCTTCTCATTCTGGTAATGATTTTGTTTTTTGGCCTACCAATATGTTGTATCCTTTTAAAAATTTTGATAACATGAGAAGCATTAAAATTCTTGTCCCACACACATCGAGGGTTTTGGATCATTTAAGCAAAGATTTCGTGTTCGAGTTGTGTGTATGTAAAAATTAATCGGTGAAAAAAAGAGTTGTTTAGATAAATCTCCACAACACTCGCTCTAAATTTAATTGAACCTTAGTGAAATACTGAATACCGAAAATTTATTAAAAAAAAAAAGGAAAAAGGAAAAAGAAAAAGAGGCTTAGGTTCAACTTTAAGTTTGTTATGTGTATTTAAGATGCAATTACGGTGGGGGTAGGTTTGGTTTGGCGGGATTGTTACGTTGAAATAATGAACTTTATATCTAAATATTGAAAATAAGTCTATTTTTACCATTTTTTAAGAGGGAATAAATCCTATCAATTAAATATTTGTTTATGTGCTTTTGCGAATTTTAGAATAAAATAAATTTTATTAAAATTCTTAACTAAAGTAGATCTCCTTGTCTCATTTGTCATCTCACAAAATTTCTCTTCTTCCTAAAAGCTCCCTACCAAATAATATAACACGATTTCGGCGCAAATAGAATGAAACCGTACGAACGACACCAGAGGGAAGAGGCCGGCACCAAAACGTGATTTTTGGTGAGCGTTGAAATCTATCACATCATCATGGCACGCAAGTAAAATATACAGTGGTAAGAACTGTATAAATTTACAGCTCGTGAGACACCACTAATGCCAATAGAAATCGCTTTCACATGTTCGCATCCCTTTTTTCTCCATCGCGCTTTCGTGCGTGTGTGTGTGTTCCATTTTCTTGCCCTCAATTTTTTCTGTTTTTCATTGCCAAACTCCCCCGAGTGGGAAGCGAATGGAAATAATACTAATCATTCACCAAAGCAACACACAATCGTGATGATATTATTTAAATTGTTGACTATTCGTGTAAGGTCTATAAGCATCTAGGAGTATATTTATATTATATCTTTATATATAGATATAAAAGTCACGTATTCTCACAAGGTTCTCTATTATTCTGTATTCTGTGGTGACAACTTCTTCAGGTGTGATTCTTCTTCTTCTTCTTCGTTTTCTTCCTTTCTTTACTTCTCTTTTCTTTCGGTTTTTTTTTTCTTTTTTGAATTACTGGTTTGTTTAAATTCGCTAACTTTTTATCTGGGCTGCGATTTTGGTGGCTGTTGCAGTTGAAGGCGGGGGTTGTTGGATTGGATTACAGTGGAGGATTGATTAAAGATTAGATTTTTATGTCAATCGAGTGAGCGTGTTTATGGGTATCTCGACTTGTTTTGGTGCATTTGATTCCTGCATAAAGAAGAGTACAGCAGAATCCGAAGGTGAGTGTGTGTTTTCTTCTTCTTATTCTACTCCTCCTCCTCCACTCAATCTCTCTCTCTCTTGTATGTGTGGTTTCTTCTTCTTATCCTCCTCCAGTCATCCTCCTCCCCCTCCTCCTCCTCCTCTCTCTCTCTCTCTTCGTTTCCGGTTAACCTATTTTTGGTTGTTTTGCAGTAATGGTAGTATTTGTTATAGAAATGTTGTTTTTAGAACTATGCTGCCAATATGGTCAACTCTGGGGAAGCCCCCCAAAAGAGTCTGCTTTTTAGTGTGCAGAGATTGAAAGATACTAGCTATGTTTTATGCTGATAATGACACTATTTTAATTTCTTAATTAGTCCTGCTTATATTAGTGCAGTTCTTCTATTCAATTAATTTCATTTCAAGTTTTGTTTACATTCCCTGTTTATTTGATGGCTCTCAGGAATTGCTACAAACAATGTTAGGCTCTTTACATACAATTCTTTGAGATCAGCTACAGGGCTTTTTAATCCTTCAAACAAAATTGGCAGAGGTGGCTTTGGTGTAGTCTATAAGGTGAGTTTCAAATTAATAGCACTTTGTCAACTAAAATGTTTAGACTGTACCATATATTGCCATGTCCCGGTGGAATAATCGACCGAAAGGAAATCAGTATGGTTGCCAATATGTGATGAAGATGAGATTTGTACTTTATAGCTTGTTATTCTATTGAAATATGGTAATGGCCAAGTGTAAAGTTCGTGCAGTGTGGATGACAATCGATACAAGAAGCTTGTTTCCTTTGGTACAAACTTTTCGAAAATATCTTGTGTCTAAACTATCTCATTGTACAAAATTGCAGGGAGTTTTAAGGGATGGAACTCAAGTTGCCATCAAGTGTCTCTCTGCTGAATCCAAGCAAGGGACAGATGAATTCTTGACGGAGATTAATATGATATCTAATATCCACCATCCTAATCTCGTTCAGCTGATTGGTTGTTGCGTTGAGGGTACTAATCGAATATTGGTGTATGAATATTTGGAGAACAACAGCCTCACCAGTGCCTTACTTGGTAATCATTGGATGATCTTGGATAATTTAAGGGTTAATTACAAAAAGATATCTTAGGTTTGGCCCGTTTCCACAAAACTGCCCAAAATTACAAATACCCCCGATGTTTCGTTTTGTATTATAAATTCCACCTGCGGTTAAGGGGGTATTTGTAACATGAAACGAAGGGGGGTATTTGTAATTTTTCATACCAGAAAGGTTTTTGTTGATAACGGTCTAGCCTCATGAAGTTTTCTATTATTAATCCAAATTTGACTGTGTGACTGTGACATCATTATTCGAATAACAAAGAAAAATGGGAAGCCTGTATTTAACTTAGTACAAACTGTTTTTATTAATTTTTTTTTTCCAGCCTCAAAGGGTAAACGTGTTGAGCTGGATTGGTCCAAGAGGGCTGGAATATGTATAGGTACAGCTTCTGGCCTTGCATTTCTTCACGAGGATGCTGAACCACCCATTGTCCATCGGGATATAAAGGCCAGCAACGTGCTTCTTGATCAGAATTTCCTCCCGAAAATTGGTGATTTCGGATTGGCGAAACTATTTCCTGATAATGTCACCCATGTTAGCACACGAGTAGCTGGAACAGTGTACGTGCAACTTTCATCATGTTTCTCTACCCTTTTCTTTCGTTTCCCTTAGTTGCCCGTACGAATTGTAGCAATTTCACACTTACAAATATTAGATTCATTTCTCATTTGTTCTTTGTTTGATATTTATTTATTTATTTTCTCTCTGTTGCTGCAGGGGATATCTAGCTCCCGAGTATGCCTTGTTGGGCCAGCTCACGAAGAAGGCGGATGTGTATAGTTTTGGGGTTCTCGTACTCGAAATTATAAGTGGAAGTAGTAGCAGTAAGGCTGCGTTTGGAGAGGAATTCTTGGTTCTTCTTGAATGGGTATGTTTCATAATATGTATCTTTTGTCTGACTATGAGGAATGGAGCCAAGAATTTAATTAGTCCTCGCATATGTAAGGCGAATTTGTCACTTTAGGTGAAATCTCAAAAGTAAATCAACACAAGTTATGGTGTCGTAAGCTAATAGATGGTGCTCTAACGATAATAAAAATCTAATGTAAATAAAATGCTGCAGACTTGGAAACTGTTCAACGAAGGGAGACTCCTAGAGATTGTTGATCCGGATATGGTGGACTATCCGAAGGATGAAATAATCCGGTTCATGAAAGTCGCACTATTTTGCACCCAAGCGGCTTCCCAGCAAAGACCCGACATGAAACAAGTGGTGAAGATGCTCTCCACGGATGTTATTCTCAACAAGAGCTTGCTATCCGAGCCCGGTTTGTACAGACCACAAAGCTCGCATAAATCGGGAGGTGGTAGTTTGAAGATTTCATCTCATTCGGACAAAGGCAAGCAATCAGCGAGCCCTTTCGTGTCTTCAACCCAGACAGATAACGATGACACTATTACAGAGATGGTTCCTAGGTGATACTACATTATTCATATTTATATGCAATATAGTTCCGTATATCTCTAATTGTATTCATTCTTTTAGTCCAGTGTATATTTGTAACCCTTTTCTTTTTGGCTATGTTCATTGACCTTTTTTTCATTATTAGTTGATGTATCGATCTTGAAATAGTTTGGATAGTACTTAGGGAAATGCAAGTGGCGTGAGATTGGCAATTTGGCATGTGTATCTTGGCTCCACCTTTGCAACTTTTTAAGATTCTATATTCACGGTTTACTTTTTATCACTTTTTTAACACAATATTGTCCTGATTTTTTGAGTGCTACGATTCTTTATTCCCTTTAAGATGGAGCATTGTCAAACTCGAAATGGCCCAAATTTCCCATTTTTATTTTTTCAAATTTGAGGGCTCACTCGTTACTATCGAAGTATTGCCCCACCAGTACGCAATCACGACCTCTCAACATGTGAAAGGCGAGGGGGTCCATCAGAATATATGCAGTTTAGGACCCCCGACTTCAACAAATGTGGAACAAAACCTGATATCTTCATAGCCCCGCAACTCAATAAGGTAACGAAAAGTAGCATAGCAAACAGAGTTTGAATCACAAACATATCAACCAAGACTGTTACAAAACACTGACATGGTACCATCCAAGTTCAAAGACTACTACAACTCACAAACACACATCAATTTACACACAAATTTGGGCACAACAACTTCACTTTGCAACAGCAGACACAGCTCGATTCTCAGGTGCGGTGTCTTGAGCTTTAGCATCCTTACCAGGTTGTTCTTGTGGAGGCGGGATCACGTGACTGGGCGGTTTGTGCTTGAGCTTCACAAGAATTTGGCGCATACGGGAGAGATCAGTCGGCCTGCCCGGCTTGGGGCCTTGTATCACAACAATAGAAGGCTTCTTCTCTTTATCCTTCTTCCCCTTCTTTTCTATAACCGGAACTTCTTTTGGTATCAGTTCTGCTATTGCCTTCCAGTAACTTTTGTCAACCTCAGCATGGAATTTATCTCTGCCTTCTATAAACAACTGCAATCCACAGCCGAAAATGTTAACGAAAATTAGATACATCTCATCTCCGACAGCTTAAGCTCATCTTAAACTATTAGATGAAACAGTTAGTTAATATGGTATCAGAGCCAAACCCGAATAGCTTAAACTTTCGGACGAAGCAGTCAGTTAACATAATATCAAAGCAAGGCCAAATAAGAGGTCTTGTGTAAGAATCTCACCACTACTCATTTATGAAAGGAGAATTTCACGTGCAATTGAAACGAAAATACGAAAATCATCTACACCAATGTAACTAAGAAATATATTTCTAATTAAATTTCTTTTTTTTTTTTTTGGCCTAACCTTCTCCTTTTCCCTGTTAGCAGCTCTGCTATTGTCACATCTAATCTTCCACTTTCTGTAGAACTCTGCTTTGTATTCATCTGCTTCCTCAATTATTTCCTTCAGTATCTCCTTCTCCCTCCTCTCCTTCTCCTCCAGTCGAATCGCATTTTGTCTGAAACATTTTCACCACAAATTTATATATTTACTATGTGCGCGCGCGCGCGCACACACATATATATATACTATTAAAATTGAAAATTTAGCCCTAAAATACCATAATTTTCATTTATCCATCATAAAAATTCTAATCTCACTGTTCAAAATTAAAATTTCCGGCTATATCCTATTATTTTTGCAACTTGCAAGCAAAATTTTTTATTATTAGATCAAATTTCACTACAAAGCAGCAAATAAAGCTTAATCACGATTCATGAATGCTACTAACAGCTGTGATCATCTCTAAGATATTTTTAATTTTTTTTCTTAAATTTCGATAACTGCGTGACAAATAGAGTTTAATTAATACTACTCCGTCGTCAGAACACCAAAAACACGCAGCAGAAACACACAAAGACGCGAGGAGACATGCTTACAAGTGTACACACATGCAGTAACGTGTAACGTTTTCCGAACTAACCTTCTCCACTCTCTGAGAGCGAATCCCTCCTCCGCCTCCATCTCCACCGGCGGCGGCAGAACAGTTCCGTTAGCGGCGAACTCGCCGCCTTCAGAAGTCACCTCCATCGGGGGCGGCGACTCCGCATCGCCGCCGCCATAAGGCGACAGGTCCTCCTCAAAACCTCCAGCTTCCATCGTCGGCTCGCTCTCGCCGTACTCGAAACGCGCCGAGTCAAAGCGCTGCGAGGAGAGCCGCGAGCCGGAGCCGGCCGCCGCCGAGTCTTCACCCGTAAAGTGTGACGACATGATTGCCACTGTTTCGAGTTCCTTCGACGACTAAGATTGATCGTCTCTCCGTTTTTCGTTCAATAAAATGGAAATTTCAAATTGATTATGAGACTTCGAGCGTTGATTGCATGCGACGAGGTTTATTTGTAATCGTATGAATGTTTGCTTCGATGCTTGCACTTCGTTTTTCCGTTGAACTTTTGGTAGATCTGTGTGAAGTAATCTTTCGACACTTGAATGCTTAAGCTGAACTCGGTGTACGGGATATTGTGGCCAGTAAACGGTGGGCCCTATTTAGCCAACTGGAATCTTTGCGCCCTGCATCATGACCAGTTAGATTGGTACTTTAGTAATGTTTAATTTGGAAAAAATTAGGATTTTTCTAAAACACAGATGGTTGTCCGAAGACAAATCATATTTTTTTTTATTACAATTAATTAATTAGTCAATAAACCACCACTAACAAAAATAAGGCGGTTGTTGTTTTTTAGGATTAATTGCGTTTGGCACCCATGCGTAAACAATATATCACGTTTATCCATTTTAAATTATAAAATATTACACATAAGTCCCTATTAATGGCAAACGATACAAATTAATCCTTAATGTCAATAATTTATGGCTTGAATTGTTACATTTTTATATTTTAAAAGTGTAAGTACGAAATAAAATATAATATATGAGGACAAAATATCATTAATCATTATATATACCTTTTTACAAAGCATCAAACACAATCTATTAACTTGTTAGTGTATTCGTTTTGGCTTTTTTTTTTTCTCACTTTTCTCTCTCGTGATGTATTATTTATTTTTATTTTCTTCTTTCCCTCTTCTCTCATATCTTTATCTCCAATATTTAATTTATTTTATCATTTTATTTATTTTTTAATAATGAACTCAGTTTAATTTTCAATTTTTTTTGATAATATATAAATTTACTTTTCAATCAATTTTTTTTCACAATATATAAAAATATAAATTTATTAAACTTGTGATGAAATTATATTTTATTTTTATTTTATGCACGCATAGAATGTGCCAGCACGCTACTAGTTTTTACTACTAGTTTTTATTGTTGGTGTTGCTTTCTGTTCATTGATCAATGATTGATATTGCTAGGTAATGGATATTGCTCAAGTTTAAAAATATAAAACGTTTTTCTATTTTTCCTTCCTATTCAGAACTAGTATTCAATAGTCAGTACGAAAAATATCATAGTTACCTGGCAAACCATAAGATGTTATGGTTAATGAAGTGTATTTGATAATTTAATAACTAATTCGTGTCCTGTCAAACTTAATCTCGACCTTTTCTTTTCTCATATTATAAATCAAATTGAATTAATCTCATCATATTTAAAAACACTATATTTTTTGTCAGCCAAATTATGATATATTTTTTTAGATTTTGACACTTAAACTTTTTTTTAAACCGATTTTTTTTTTATTTTACCACTTGAGAGCATTTTTTGACCCAAAACATTGCCTGAATTATTTCATGTGCATGACATATGACTTTGATAAAGCCATAAAGGGATTTTCGTCATTTTGCTTGTAGAAAAAACTTTGATAAAAACATTTTCGTTATTTCGCTTGTAGAAAAATTGATATTACTTGTATTTAATACCAATTTTTAATCCAAAAAATAAAAGGAATAAATTATTTTGTTTAAAGAAAAAATTATCTTGCTGATTAATTAATTTTAAAAAGAAATTGATAAACAATATTTTTTCAAATAAATGGGATACAACATTATTTATTTTAAAACTTTATTTTAAATTTGAAAAAATAGGGAAAAAATAAATTTAATTAATCAAATTTATTTTGTCCATTTTAAAAAAAAAATAATTATATTAACAATAAATTTTCTTTAAAAATAGTTTCTATTCATTTTGTTTTTGTGCATTTTAAATTGATATTAAAATATGTTTATTTAAAATTATATAAATAATATACAAATACGTAAATATGCCTCTTATTTAACGACCATGTTACTTGGTCAAGTGGTAATGTGTATTGCTTCTTTTATGCTCCACCTCGATTCGAAGCTTATGAGTAATATTTGTACAAATAATTTTTTTAAAAACAAAGTGATGGAAATGTCCTTGTCAAAATCACGAGCCATGCACTTGATATGATTTAGGCTACTTCGGTTGGAATTTGCTCTCAAGTGATATAGCAATTAATAACAATAAAAATAAATAAATAACGTAATCTAAAAATCAATAGTAAAAAATTATTACCCCTATCAAGTATAGCATAGATTAGGCCATTTTTTGTTACTTTGTTCACTGGTCAAATTATTGGGTATGTGGGCTACAAAATTTATTACAGTATGAGGTCAAATAGCCTACTTTAATTAAAAAATTATAGAGGGTCGGCATCACATTTTTTTACATGGCTGTTACTGCGATTTTTCACAAAAAGGAACATATAAATATGTGATTAACCAAACAAAAAATATTGTCTATTCCTCAGCAATACAGCCATATTTCGATAAATAATAAACATTTAGACGAGGGCTTTAAAGGTAAATATTTGAACGTGTTTATTCTTTGTTCCATTATATATTTATCAATAATTATTAAATTTTGCACCAACTTCTTCGATGGACAAGCATTATAATATTTACGTATTTGTTCCGCTATTATTAAACTTTCGAGCTTTTTGTAAATGATCATTATGATTTACTCACTTTGATATTCACTATCTTGTTTTTTCAAACTATTTTGTAGTTATTCATTGGTTTCCATTTTGGATAAATACATAATTTCTATAAATTTTTTTGTTTCGTTTGTTTTCATAGTATTAATTATTTAAAATAACAAGGATTGTAATTACGAGCATATTTGATTCAATACATGAAAGAATTCAAATACGTTACTGCATAGTCGATATAGTTTTAATTATGTGGTTTATATTATAAAGCTCAAACAAATTAAATTATCACTCGTGCTCTTTATTTCTCAATATACTTTGAGAAAGAGTGCAAGATTGATAACATATTATATATTTTTATAGTGAGAATGATTAAAACGTATAATTTTATGGTCCAAGTTTACATATATATATATATATATATATATATATATATACATACACACACACACATACACATTTAATTTAAGGAGGCCAAAGTCAAAATCACTTTTTTTGATAAATGACGTATGCGCCTCTTGAGATATAGTATAATTACAAATTAATCCTTATAATTTTAAAAATTACAAATAATCCCTTGAGATATATATCAACTTAACAAATTCACACTTCACTAAAACGAAACTTAGTTGTAAATTGTATTTTTTGTTGTTTTCTGCAAGATTTTGAAATATAACTCGCATGGTCTTAACAAGTCCAAAATGCAGAAGGTATATATAGAGTCAATTTCAAGAAAACATTAGTGGTGGTATCGGGTTATCGGTGGTGATATTGTGGTGGAATAAAGTTTAATTACTTAATTAAGATTTATGGAATAAAAAAATTGTTTTAGGGGTTTCGTCAAATTCAATAAAGCACATATTTTGGTGGCCGAGTTGCCTAATATGGTTGGTGAAAAGTTATTTTTTCAACATCTTTATTAATATTTACAAGAAAATTCTAAAGTTTGAGGGGGTATTTATAGTTTTAAAACAAGAGGGATCAATTTATAATTATACAATATCTCAAGGAATGTTGACGTAATTTTCTTCTTTTTTTTTTTCCTAATGTGATGTTGTTACTCAACTTTTATAAAATTCTTTCATCATAATAAAAAACGGAACAGTTTGCCAAAAAAAAAAAAAAAAACTGAACAAATTTTTTAAATCATAATGTATCTCAAAAATTTAGGTATGCCAAATTTGCTAGTACTAAATGCTAAATTCAACCCCCTTGAAAAAAGTCATCAGGATCAACGGTGATGATGATCACACAACACAAATCACACCACCTCAACGTGCGCCACGCGTACAGTATCAACCCCCCCCCCCCCCTCCTTCTCGCTCAAAGCATGACCCTCCCACTTTTCCACCTTTACCCACAAAATGCTCCGTACGAACAAATAGTGGCATATCCGTAGTTTTCCACAAAAATCAGGTCCAATTACGAACTTGCCCCTTCCAAGACTTCTATATAATAGCCACCACACCGAATGGTTTTAAAACCGCTGCTTGAGGAGGGAGTGAGAGAGAGAAGGGAGAGAGAGAGTCTCTAGAGAGAGAGGAAAAAAAAATATTGGTAGTGGGAGAAAGTGAGTGCCAAAATCATGCATAGTGGGGAGTAATGCTCCACGGAATTTAATTTCCATAATTATTATTCTCTCGTCTGCAGAATTGGCAACATTTATTTTTTTCTTTCCTTTTTTTTCCGAGAAAAAAAACAATGAGTCGATTAGGGTTTAAATCCGTGGTTTATCATGGGGATGCGTATTTAGGGGAACTGGAGACAATTCCAGTGAAGGATGGGAATTTTCAGTTCCCGAATAATGAGATTCGGATTCACCACATCTTCTCCCCAAACAGCGAGAGATGCCACCCTCTCTCTGTTTTGCAGACGATTTCTTATGCCTCTGTTCGTTGCAAGCTCGAACCTGGTTCCAATGGAAATTTGAGCTCCAATACTGAGCAGTCTCCTCTGATCAATCTCCACGCCTCTTGCTTCTACGAGCTTAAGGTTCCGCATTTCGGCTCTACGAGCTTAGATTTCAAATATATTTTGCTAATTTGATTTTTCAATGTTTTTATCTGTTGCAATTGTGTGTGGGAGTGATATTGATATTCATAGTTTGTTAATTTTGCGCCGCTGCTTTAATTTGTGTCTGCATTGATGGTTTAAGTGGTTAAACTTTCAATAATGTGTACCTCTGTACTTGCAATGATGTTTGTAGATCGCGTAGATTCTATAGCTTCATGTGTATAGCCGTAATGAGATGTCTACATTTCTGTGATTTATATTGACCGGTAAATAGGTATGTCCGTACCTATGATTTCGATAGATTTATTGCTGACTCTTCTATTTTCTTTATGTAGACGGCAGTTGTGTTGCTTGGTAATGAGGAAGTTCATTTAGTGGCTATGCCTAGCAAGCAGAAGAAGTTTCCTTGTTTTTGGTGCTACTCAGTGCCATGTGGTTTGTACAATGCGTGTTTATGGATGTTGAATACGCGATGTTTAGCAATTGTGTTTGATCTTGATGAAACTCTCATTGTTGCCAACACAATGAAGTCATTTGAAGATAGAATTGAGGCTTTGATGGGTTGGATTGCACGCGAGAGTGACCCTATCCGAGAATCTGGGATGACTGCAGAGATGAAGAGATATGTTGAAGATCGAGCGTTGTTGAAACAGTATGCAGAGACCGACTGTGTTGTGGATGGTGGGAAAGTGTATAAGATGCAGCAGGAGGAGGTCCCTCTGCTATCTGATGGGAATCATCATGTCGTTCGGCCTGTAGTAAGGTTACCTGAGAAAAATATTGTTCTTACGCGCATTAATCCTGAGGTTAGAAGGCATTATTGTAGCTGTTTCATTTGCTGCTAATACTTCTGTACTTCATTTGTTTTTGCTAAAGTTGTTATTCTCCATTTTTGATGATATTGCATATATTCTACTTTGTGAATTGTGATTGCTAATTTATTTATTTGGTTTATTTATTTTAAATGTAGCACACTGTTTCCCACTATGTAGTTTTAATTGCACAGATCTAATGTATTTATCACCCACTCAGAATCACCCACCATTTTCTTAAAACTGCAGTTTATTGTTGAAGACTTTGGTTGGTGACTGTATTTTTCTAACAGCTAGTTTATTGGTTTTCTTGCTCTCTGATTCTGGATTTTCTCTTGTACAGAATCGTGACACCAGTGTTTTAGTCAGATTACGACCTGCTTGGGAAGATTTAAAAAATTATCTAACTGCAAAAGGCCGGAAGAGATTTGAAGTTTATGTTTGTACAATGGCTGAAAGAGATTATGCATTGGAGATGTGGAGGCTGCTCGATCCTGAGGCACACTTGATTAGCTCAAAGCAACTACTGGACCGTGTTGTATGTGTCAAATCAGGTGAGCTCCATGTTCTTGTTGGCATAACTTGTTAACTTTTGGTTGGTATAAGTAGCTTGGGCTCCTCACTGATTCTAATTTAATAGAGCATGTTGGAATTGCAATTATTATTCTATTAGTACCTCTCCACTGCGAGGCATAAGTTTGTAATTTTGATTGATACTGCGTGATTTATTTATTTAGTTTTGGCAGTTAATAGTTTCCAATAGTATATAGCACTTAACTAACTCTATCAGGCATCTCTCTGTATGAGTGCTACATTTTGATATTGATTATTTCAGTTACATCCCTTTTTATTCTTTCTACCACTCATTTGATTGATCTATTTAGAGGATCTTTCTCTTAGGGGCTAGGAAATCTCTGCTCCATGTCTTCCAGAATGGTAATTGTCATCCAAAAATGGCTATGGTGATTGATGATCGGTTAAAGGTGTGGGAGGACAAGGATCAGCCTCGTGTTCATGTAGTTCCTGCATTCACACCATATTATGCCCCTCAGGCTGAGGTACCACGTTTTTGTTTGTAAGATGGTTTTAACCACTAAGCATTTTACTAGGGCCTTGCTGATGAAATCCTTTCCTGATCTAGACTGCGAATGCTGTCCCTGTCCTTTGTGTAGCAAGAAATGTGGCTTGCAATGTCAGAGGTGGCTTTTTCAAGTAAGTTGAACTATCATAATTCTGTTAAACCTTTTGCTCAGTTGCTATGCACAGTCATTTCATGTTGTATTTTTGTGGATTGATGGTTTGTGGCATTTCTGGTACTTATTCTTTAAACAATCAGAGAGTTTGATGAAAATTTACTGCGAAGAATATCTGACATTTTCTACGAAGATGAGGTTGTCAACTTACCTTGTGCGCCAGATGTTAGCAACTACTTGATGTCAGAGGTACACAAATACCTGTTTTTGTCTCTCAATTAACTGCTGAAGTTCATAACTAATATTAGTGTGTAACTTTGTTAGGATGCTGGCTTTGTACCAAATGGAAATCCAAATGCTCCAATTGCTGAGGGAATGAATGGACCTGAGGTTGCACAAAGATCGCAGTCTCAGGTAGTTTCTTACACAAGTATTTTTTGATGTATAAGTAGTTCCTTCATTTGACAAAACACAAAGGATATGTTTTGGCTGTGCTTAGTTTGTCTTAATCCGTTCACTTGCACTTGTTAATGGTCTTTGTCCATGTTATCCTATTCTATATTTTCCAGGAAGAGAAGAATTTCGTCAATGCTGGTTCTCATCCCATGGCTAATAATCATGTTGATTCGAAATCTGAAAGCTCTAAGATCCCTGCAGTATCTGTTGCAAATGCTACTGCCCCAGCATCCACGAGAGTTGTATTACCTTCCGAAAGTATGGATTTGTTTTGTGAATCTTTTGATTCTGATCATTGATCAGATAGTGATGAGCACACTGTGTGATAGTTTCTGTTATTGGCATTTAGCTTTGCCAATCTCTCCCTTGGATGCTTGATATGGTTATGTTTCTGGAAATATAATAATTCATAACTCTCTCTTATTATTTCTAATTATCTTGCAGAACCTAGCTTGCTTGGCGATCCATTTCGAAGGGATAACAGGTATTCAAGTTCAACTGAACCACCTCTGTTATCTAGATTGCCTTGGCAAGCACCGGTCTTGCCACCACAGGGAGGCTGGCTAGCAGAGGACGATACTAATAGAGGAAATTCCAGCAGCCGAGTCCCAGGAGCAATTCCAGAATGTGATCCATCTGATAGACAACGAGGTCGTCAGAACTCAATTGGTCATGTTATATTATCTTCAGCTGAACCCTCACATGCATCTCAACCAAAAATTGAAGAGGTCTCAACATGCCATTTATAGTTTATCCTGACAATAGATTCTCAATAGATTCTCCCTGTATAACAATTTTTACATTGGTGACTTTCACTACTCTGTGCAGGCTAACTCGGGGCATGACATCCTGAAACAGAGCCCCTTGCCATCAAATCAGTTAGGTGTGTCTAACAATCAGCCATCCTTCAACAATAAAGAACTTAAAACTGAAGGTGATAAAATGAATCTGTTGCCATCTTTGTCCATTGGAGTGCTCCAAGAGATTGGAAGGAGATGCAGGTCGAAGGTAAATCCTGTTTATTTAGCAAGTGAATTTAGATTGTCCTTTTCCTTTTCTCTCTTCAGATGTTGCCTTATGTACAAGTTTGCTCAGGTTGAATTTAGGCCAGTTGTAAGTACCAGTGATGACTTGCAGTTCTCAGTAGAGGTTAGTACTATTAACTTTATATTACATATTAGATTTTAATCATATGGGTGTCATTAGAATTTGCCTGTCGTAGTGGTTAGCTTGAGTGTTATTTCGGACTTTTGGCGGCTCATTGAGCTGAATCGATGTGTAGGTTTTGTTTACTGGTGAAAAAATTGGTGTTGGAATGGGCAAGACAAGGAAAGATGCCCAGCAACAGGCTGCAGAGAATGCCCTTCATAGCTTGGCTGGTAAGGCCCATCTTAAGTGTGTTTCCCTTGTACCATGTATGCAATAAGGAAAACATTTGCACTTAAATAAGTGGCATTCAAATTTGAGCTGTATGTTTTACATGGCTTTGATGAGGAGCCTGTCTGCATTCACATATTACTTCATATATAATTTGTATAGAATTCCTTATATTTTTCTTCTGTTTTTGGGTATTTGTTGAATTTGTGAAGAAACCTTTTTGTTATTGAATTTAGGGGAATTGTTGACCTGTGCCTGGTTATTTAGTCCAAAAGATATTTTTGCTCTTGTAGGATTCTTTTGGATTTTGGCAACTGTTCATTCCTGTTGATGCCTTGAAATGCTCCATTTATTGCTTTAACTGAGTACATTGGCATTCCACCAGATATTTCTAATAACTTTTAATTTGGTTATTGCAGATAATTACATGTCTTATATTGCACCTCATTCTACAGCTGTGGATAATGATTTTGATAGAGTTTTTCTCGAGAAAGAAAATGGGTTTCTTTGGGATATTGTCAAGCCTGGGTCGGAAGAACCACCATCTAACAATGGATTTCCCAAACAAAATACTTCCGAAGTTGGAAATGTTGACAATACTTCCCGTGGTTGATCTGATTTAGTTTGGTCATAACATCATCTGCGATGCTTGGATAAGAGCTGTGTGGATGTTTCGAGATTAGGAGTATTGACTTTGAGATAAACCACTTCTAGTAATTTTGCTTGAACCAGATTTGTGACCAGAAAACTGGGGAAGGAGGAGTGAGTTGCTTCAATTCTCAGCTGCGGTCTCTTCTTCGCTTGAGATTTCCTGATCTGGAGGTAAGAAATTTGATTGAAGCAGTAAAAATCAATAGTTTAAATTTGCTTTCATTTTTCCATCGGTCTAGAAACCTAACTGTATTTTTTTGGTCCAAAACGTGCTTTAATTAGTTGATGGATGTTGAATGTTTCTTGGTCTTGTCTGAAACTACCCGACAGGTTGCTGAACTGGGATCTAAGCAAGTGCTTCCTCCAATCAAGTGAATCATCAAAGCATGAAAGCATCCCAATTCTCCCAGGTAAAATTTACTTAATTTTAAGATGATTTGTAGTAAAATATAACCTATGGCTTGTCATTTAAGCTAAAAGATGCACTTTCCACTGGAAGGATGATTTGTAGTGTTAAATTTTGTCGTTGTTTTTATGTGTAGGCTATCACAATCTTATCCCTAGAAGCGCAACGAGAGAAGATTTGCTTTGCTGCACTTTTTGAAGGGACTATATCCTGTTGGCGGCATCCAGAGAAATAAGCAGACCGTTATTTTGAATGAGCTTTAATGATTGTTACTCAGGCAAACAAACCATAGCAGGAAATGTTGTATAGTTGATATATTCCTCTTAATTGGGTAATTATTTTCCCAAATGAGGTCAAGCCAATATTGTTGAAATTCTTTTCTGTACATATTTTGGTATCTTTTTTACCCAGATGCCAATTTTTCCTTAACTAGTTGCGAAATCAATTTTTTTCTTACTATTCTTTAAGTTTGAATTAATTTTTTCCCCTTTTCTTTACTGACAAACGCATTCCAGATGCATATGACGAGAAAATCTGACAAAAAGCAAATGCCATTTCAGATCTTGAAAGCATATATGGAGTAATAGCAGGAATAGCCAGTTTCCGATAGGTACAATAACTAGGTAGGACCGTATAGCCTTCCCCTGTATTATTCTTGATGGCTGTACTCGAGTTCTACATCTGTTTGGCTTACGAAAAATCTAAATGTAAAAATACAGACAAAACATAAAAAAAAAGGAAGAATGGATCTATAGCAATAACAGATCATTCAAGACTAAGGAGACTATATATATATATATATATATATATATATATATGACATTACAATTCACCTCTTCTTGATCCTGCAGAGTAGGTCTCTGATTGCTTGCAATTGATTCACAGCAACGCCAACTGGCATCCGATCCTTTGGTGACGACATTGAACAAGAAAGTCCAATTTTCAGTACAGAAACCAAATAGTCCAATTTGCTACCACCGCTTCCATTCATGTATAGCATGGATATTTCTTCTGCTTCATCTACTTCTCTCTCAGTTTTCATGTCTTCTCCATCTGCCAAGAGCATGGATCGATCCAAAATCTCCGTAACGTGTTGTGGCAGAGCAGTAGCTACATATCTGTGAATGCTTAGGCCGTCTCCGAACATGTCGTCGGTTGGTCTTTTGCCCGTAAACAGTTCCAATACAAGTATACCATAACTATAAACATCTCCAAGAGTGGATATCTGAGAGCTGGTACCATACTCTGCAACATCATGAAAGAAAAAACACGTTTAACTTCGTAGCAGTTCTTGAATGTTAACATCACTCAAGTTTTGAATTTGAGCTGCTGCATTGTTGCTGTGTTTCTAGCTTCTGTTTAGACTCTTCAGTTCTGTTTTTTCGGAAGCTATTGCAGGCGACCAGTAAATCATTATACATGCACGGGTAAGGCTAAATATACCTGGAGGGATGTAACCAATGGAGCCCTTTAGCTCAATAGACACACCGTGATTTTTCGAGGGCCTTTTCGATGCAGTGAAGAGGAACTTAGCCAATCCAAAATCACCAACATGGGCTGTGAAATCTTCATCAAGGAGCACATTGCTCGGCTTCAAATCACAATGAATTATCGGCGTGTGGCAGTAGTTGTGCAGATAATCTAAAGCGGAAGCAATGTCTATAGCAATGGTCAGCCTCTCAATAATGCTAAAACTCTTGGACCCGTTTCGTGCATCCTTAACAGGATGCAACCACTCATCCAGGCTGCCGTTGGCCATGAACTCGAAAACCAAACACTTGAATTCGTTACCTTCATAATCAACTCCAGAACAAGCAGTTATGATCTTCAAAAGGTTTCTGTGCCTTATACTTCTCAGAGTCGCGCATTCATCCATGAAACTTGTAGAAGCTCCTTTCTGTCCGAGGTTCAGCACTTTGACTGCCACAGGTGAAGAGCTATCATCTACAACTCCTTTATATACTGAACCAAAACTACCCGAACCAATCAAGTTGTCTGGAGAGAATCCGTTGGTTGATTTGTAGATTTCTTGGTACGACATTCCCAATTGCCAATCTTCGGTTGAGGATGCTGCAATGTTCTGCTTTCTTGGCTTTCTTGATACGTAGTAAAGGCTTAAAGCACACATGAGGATAAGAAGAACTGCTAAGAAAACAGTAACAGGAATTACCACTTTCTTGTTTAATGATTTCTTGACTGGTTCTGAGCATGGTGGGAGATGTAAGAAATTCGGAGCTCCTCCGCAAAGATTTTGGTTTCCCACAACAGAAACTACACTTGCATTGGAAAAAACCCCCTGATTCTGCATTTCCCCTTCAAAATTATTGAACGAAAGATCGAGTTTTGTAACAAAGGGGAGCTTTCCAAGAAATTCTGGTATGCTCCCTGATAAGTTATTATGAGAGAAGTTAATCTGTTCTAAACCTCTCAGTGCTCCCAAAGAACCTGGGATTGATCCCTGAAAAAAATTACCTCCCATTTGTAAGATTTCCAGACTGAGGCACGTGCTCAGCCCAGTGGGGATTTCACCAGATAATTTGTTCTCAGAAACATCAAACTCCTTGAGATTTATCAGTTTGCTGACTTCAATTGGGACAGGCCCTGATAGCGAATTTCGAGCCAGGCTCAAAACAACTGAAAGAGAAGAGAGGCTCATTATCTCTTTGGGTACTTTTCCTGTCAGATTATTTCTTGAAAGATTTAACTCAAGTAAACTTGTCAAGTTTCCAAGCTGTGGAGGTATGGTTCCTTGGAGCCTGTTGCTGTATAAATAGAGTCTAGTCAATGATGTTAAATTCCCAAGTGAAGATGGAATCTTTCCAGAGATTCCATTGCCTTCCAAATGTAAGCCTCCAAGGTTTTTAAGCTTTCCGATGTCATCAGGTATGCTTCCTGTGTAGTAGTTCCCATCAAGCCCAAGAAGTGTTAAATTTACCAGTTTGCCCATACCAAAAGGTATATCGCCATGCATCTGATTATCACCAAGTGTAAGTATCTCCAGCCGACTTGAAAGGTTGGCTACTGAGATTGGCAATTCTCCACCAAAGAAATTAGACGAAAGCCCGAGAACTTCAAGGTTAGTGCAGTTAGTCAAAAAATCAAGGAAATTCATATCTCCAGCTTCTCCGGTTCCAAGTTTATTATCATCGAAGTTGATTCTATACAAACCTGGCAAGCTTCCAAGAACAGAAGGCACAGTCCCTGTGAGACTATTTTCTGCAAAATCAATCACTTCAAGCCTGGAAGCATTTAATAATGAAACAGGTATACGCCCCGTGAAATTGTTAACCCCACCGGCAAATATTTCAAGATTTGGAAATTTCAAACCAATATCTTGTGGGATTTCACCGTGCAGTTGGTTTTGTGTGACAGAGAAGTATCGCATGGATGATATATTGTAAATTGATGATGGTATCAACCCTGATAACTGATTTCCGTAAACCTGAAAAATTCTCAGGCCTGACAGGTGGCCAATTTCTCGAGCAATTTCGCCCTGGAAACTGTTGAGAGCGAGTGATAAACCAAAAAAACGAGAGGAAAAGTTTCCAATCCAGGCGGGAAATAATCCTGTCAGGTTGTTGCCACCCAGGCCAAGATATTGCAAATTTGACAGGAAACTGAGCTCACCTGGAATATTTCCTGAAAACTGATTATATTCTAAGGCAAGATTAGTTAACTCTTTGCAGCCGCTGAGATTAGAAGGAATGAGGCCCGAAAACATGTTTTCTGTTAAATTCAGATGTTTCAAATTCGATAAAAGGCTTATTTCTTGAGGTATTTTTCCCCGGAAGACATTGTATCTGAGGTTTATACCGGTGAGGAAAGTCAGGTTGCCGATTGAAGGTGGTATAGAGCCGATTAATTTTTGTGATCTCAGATCCAGAATTGTGACCCTTCTGTTAAAGGGATCACAGGTGATCCCTGTCCAGGTGCAGTGATCCGTGGAATCATTCCAGGATTCCAAGACTATGAGTGGATCATCTGTTATTCGGTTCTTGAAATCGAGCAAAGCCGTCAGATCAGCTGCGTTTGAATTTTGAGCAGAATCCAGGACAGGAATCATCATCATGAGCTGAACAAGAATCACAGCAAGAATCAAGCATGCCATTGTTTTTGTAAATTCAAGGTCATAGGAAGAAAATAAAATTATACTACAAATGAAACTAGTGGGAGTTGAAGTTTCTGGTGTTCACACTGGCTCGTTAAATGTGTCGATCTGCTATTTGCTGGAGCAATGCAGACTGAAGAGGCAGATAATGGTCGTATTCAAGATCATTATTCAACCTTGGTCCACTACTTAATTAATAATTGTTTAGAGATAGAGTGAAAGATTGGTGATATTTTTGTGTGATAGAAATGTAGCCAAGCTTGAAAAAATATCTCAAGTTGAAACTCAAACCATTTAATATCATTCAAATCACAGTAATGGATACAGACTATGAAACCTCAGGATTTGAGTTAAAATCATGGTATCACAAATTCATATGTCCAATTCATCATCATGAATTCTCTCCTAAGAAAATATGAAGACTAAAAAACTTCGTATAGATTATAATACGTCTCTGATCGCATGCATTTGGTTCACAGCAACACCGATCGGCATCTGATCCTTTGGCGACGACATCGAACAATTATGTCCGATTTTCTATACAGAAATCAAACAGTCCATTTCTGCACTAAAATTCCGGTGAAAATCATCAGTCCTATCTGGAATAGATATTTCTTGTGCTTCATCAACTTGTCTGCGAGTATTCATGTCCTCCGTCTCTGCCGAGAGCATCGACGGGTCCAAAACCTCCATAACATGTTCCGGCAAAGCCATGGCGACGTACTCATGAATGCTCAGACCGTCTCTGAACATCTCGTCGGTTGGCCTTTTGCCCGTAAATAGTTCCAATATGAGTATTCCGCAGCCGTAAGCATCTCCCAAAGCGGATATCTGAGAGCTGGTACCATACTCTGCAACAACATTGCAACAAGCCCTTTATTTCATTTCGAAAATTTATGCTTCAAAAAACCAAATTATACAGACTTTGCCCATTGAACTACTGGAAGGGCGTTTCAGCAGCTACTGAAATTTTTGCATAGCTTTCGCAGTCACAAACGTGGTCTTCTGTTTAAACTTCTGATTTATGCTTTTTCAAAAGCTGTTGCAGATACCCTTTAAATTCGTTACTCATACATTTGATAAGGCTCAATGTAACCAACGGGACCCTTTCGCTCAGCAGATACACTTAAGGGCCTTCTCGAAGCATTAAAGAGGAACTTAGCTAAACCAAAGTCACCAACAAGGGCAGTGAAATCTTGATCCAAGAGTACACTGCTGAGCTTTATGTCATGGCTCACCGTAACGGCTGCGGAAAACCGAACGGGCTAGATTGTTCCAATTCTGTTGCTAGGACCGGTAGCGGCCGAAGTGGATCTTTTTTAATTAAAATTTTAAAAAAATACATAAAATTATAAAAAAACATCTAATTACTTACGGTTCTAAATATTACATAATTTTTTATTTTACATAACATAATAGACTACAAATTACTAATGTTTGAAGTACTCTAATAGCTTGATTTTATTTGGTAACGTTCTCAACCGACAACTTTGCAGAATTGAACATTTTTATTTCAAAATATATAATTATAACATACCACATACTTCCACAAAAATTCTGGCAAAAGCTTGTGTAAATAAAAAAAACAAAACCTCACACAAAAACTGTGCCAGAAAAACAAAAAAAATTGACAAAAAACCTTAGTCAAAGGGAAAAAAAAACTGACATTTTCAATTTTTGTTTAAAAAACATTTTCTCTCTGCTTTTGTCTCTCTCTCCACAACCCAGAAAATTCTCACTCTTCTCATTTCTCCCTCTCTCCATCTCTTTGTTTTTTTTTTTTTACAAAAAAAGAAATTCAAAACTCAACCGTTCCATCTTCTTCCAATAACGCCGGCGACGACACGCAGCTGGCCGATTGAGGTTTCTTCATGGATCTGGATGGGGACGAAAATGGTATCTTCGACTTCTTGCCGCTGTTCCGATGCAAATCAGCGTTCCGGCCTAAAAAATGGGATTGCAACGCTGATTTAGCAGATAAATCGCCGACCCGTTGCTGATCCAGACCCGCGGTGGTTCCACTCCGTCGCGATGGAACGACAGCTGTCGTTCTGATTCCGAAATGCCCGTTCCGGCCGATTTCTCGCCACGACGGCAGACCATAACGTAATCCCGGGGACCCTACACACAGGAGATTATATCCCACAACAGAAACTGCAATTGCATTTGAAAAAGAATATCCCCTGATTCGACACTTCCCCTTCGAAATTATTGAATGAAAGATCAAGCTTTCTGACAAAGGGAAGCTTTCCGAGAAATTCTGGTATTCGGCCCAGATAAGTGATTATGAGAAAAGTTAAATATGTTCTAAACCTCTCAATGCTCCCAAAGAACGTGGAATTTAATCCAAAGTGCTTTTGTGAGGAACATTTCTATTTTTCTTGCTTTTTGTTGTACTACTACAAGTCTACAACTATTATTATTATTATTATTATTATTATTATTATTATACACTAAGGAAAGAAATATATTGTGGTAGCCAAAATATCTATAAAAAAAATCCATATAAGTTGAAAGCATGTGCCCTTTTTTTTTTTTTTTGATAATTAATTAATAAATAAAGGCGTTAAACACCTCCCCCTTAACATTATCATCCAATATCCAAACCCAAATTTCTACAGCATTTTCTTTCATTGAAGAACTGAAAACAGTAAAAAGGGTTAATTCAACAGTGTCCCTTAGATTCGACCCATTTTTATAAAACTCCATTCGGAGTTACGAATTACAAATACACTTAATAATATTTGATTCCGTACTATAAATCCCACTTATTATTGTAGAGCTTGTATAACATAGAACCGAACATTAGAAAGGTCTCGGTAATGTTATTTCATCCCAAAAGAAGTTTTGCTATGAACGGGCCGAATTTTCGTAACTTACCTAAACAAAAATAAACTACATCATTGACAACAGATAAGCGTCTTTCCCTTTAAAGGCTAGAAAACTTTGCATACAATACAATTTACCCCAGCTTGTTGGTCCTGCAAAACAGGTCTCTGATTGCTAGCAATCGATTCACAGCGACACTGATCGGCACCCGATCCTTCGGGGACGACATTGAGCAACACAATCCAATTTTCATCACATTAACCAAACAGTCCATTTTACTATCATTCTGGTGCAAATCATGAGTCCTGTATAGCACAGCTATTTCTTGTGCTTCATCAACTTGTCTCCGAGTTTTCGTGTCCTCAGCCTCTGCCAAGACCATGGATGGGTCCAAAACCTCCGTAACACGTTCCGGCAAAGCCATGGCGACGTGCTCATGGATGCTGAGACCATCTCCGAACATCTCGTCCGTTGGCCTTTTGCCCGTAAATAGTTCCAATACGAGTACTCCGTAACTGTAAACATCTCCTAGAGTGGATATCTCAGAGCTTGTACCATACTCTGCAACAACATGCAAAACAAGATTATATGAGAATGACCAATTTTCAATTTTTTTTCCCAGTCATGAAACCGGTTTTTTAAGTGTTAAATATGTTTCTTAAGTCGCAAAGAGTGAAAAAAAAAAAAAAAAAGCTCTTTTAAAATGTTATTCATACTTTTGATAAGGCTCAATGTACCTGGAGGGATGTAACCAATGGAACCCTTTATCGCAACTGATACACTCAAGGGCCTTTTCGATGCATTAAAGAGGAACTTAGCTAAACCAAAATCACCGACATGGGCAGTGAAATCTTCATCCAAGAGTACATTGCTAGGCTTTAGGTCACAATGAATTATTGGTGTGTGGCAATGGTTGTGTAGATAATCTATAGCAGAAGCAACATCTATAGCAATATTCAACCTCTCGATAATACTAAAACTCTTGGTCCGGTTTCTTGCATCTCTACGAGGATGCAACCACTCGTCTAGATTACCGTTGGCCATGAGCTCGAAAACCAGACATTTGAACTCATTGCCTTGATGATCAATACTTGAACAAGCAGTTATGGTCTTAAGGAGATTTCTGTGCCGTATACTCTTCAGAGCTGCGCATTCGTCCAAGAAACTTCTAGAAGCTCCTTTCTGTTCGAGGTTCAACACTTTCACCGCCACGGGTGAATCATTCTCATCAAGAACTCCTCTATACACCGAACCGAAACTACCCGAGCCGATCAGGTTGTCTGGAGAGAATCCATTTGTTGATCTGTAGATTTCTTGGTACGACATAGCCAAAATATGACCTTCTAGGGGAGATTCTTTAATGTTCTGCTTTCTTGGCTTCCTTATGATGTAATAAACACTTAAAAAGCATGCTAGGATAATGAAAACTGCTAGAGAGACAGCAACAACGATCATCGATTTCTTATTTAATGATTTCTTGACAGGTCTTCTTGAGCATGATGGGAGATGTAACACTGGAGAACCCCCACAGAGTAGATTATTTCCCATAACAGAAACTACACTTGCATTTGAAAAAATACCCTGATTTGGAACTTCCCCTTCGAAATTATTGAATGAAAGATCAAGCTTTGTGACAAAGCGAAGCTTTCCGAGAAATTCTGGTATACGGCCTGATAAGTGATTATGAGAAAAGTTAATCTGCTCTAAACCTCTTAGTGCTCCCAAGGAATCTGGAATTGATCCCTGGAATAAGTTACCTCCCATTTGCAAGGTTTCCAAACTAAGGCACATGCTTAGTCCGGTGGGGATCTCACCAGATAGTTTGTTCTCAGAAACATCCAGCTCCTTGAGATTTACCAATTTGTCCACTTCAATTGGTATGGGCCCGGATAACAAATTTCGGGCCAGGCCTAAAAAAATTGAAATAGAAGAGAGGCTCATTATCTCTTTAGGTATTTCTCCTGTCAAATTATTTATTGCAAGTTTTAAGTCAAGTAAACTTGTCAAGTTTCCCAGCTGTGGAGGTATGCTTCCTTGCAGCCTGTTCCTGTATAAATGGAGTATAGTCAATGATGTTAAATTCCCAAGTGAAGATGGAATCTTTCCAGAGATTCCATTGCCTTCCAAATGCAATCCTTCAAGCTTTTTAAGCTTTCCAAAGTCTTCAGGTATGCTTCCTGTGAAGTAATTCCCTTCGAGCCCAAGAAGTCTGAGATTTACATAATTGCCCATACCAGAAGGTGTATTTCCATACATCAAATTACCACCAAGTGTAAGTATCTCGAGCCGAGTCGAAAGGTTGGCTACCGAGATTGGCAACTTTCCACCAAAGAAATTACCTGAAAGCCCCAGAACTTCAAGATTGGTGCAGTTAATCAAGAACTTAATGAAGTCCATATCTCCAGCTGCTCCAGTTCCAAGATAATTGTTATCAAAATTAATTCTATACAAACCTGGCAAATTTCCAATAACCGAAGGAACAGTACCTGTGAGACGATTTTCAGCAAAATCAACCAAACCAAGCCTGGAAGCATTTGATAACGAAACGGGTATGCGCCCTGTGAAATTGTTAACCCCACCAGCATATACTTCAAGATTTGGAAACTTTAAACCAATATCTGGGGGGAGTTCACCTTGCAGTTGGTTTTGTGAGACGGAAAAGAATCGTATGGATGATATATTGTAAACTGATGATGGTATCACCCCTGATAACTGGTTGCCATAAACCTGAAAAAATCTCAGGCCTGACAGGCGGCCGATTTCTTGAGGAATTTCGCCATGGAAACTGTTGAGACGGAGCGACAGAACAGTAAAATTAGATGAAAAGTTTCCAATCCAGGCCGGAAAGAGTCCCGTCAGATTGTTACTCCCAAGGGCAAGATGTTGCAGGTTTGACAGTGAATCAAGCTGGCTTGGAATATTTCCTGAAAGCTGATTAATTTCCAAGGCAAGAACAGTTAATTCTCTGCAGTGGCTGAGATTAGAAGGAATGAGGCCTGAAAACATGTTATCTGTCAAATTGAGATGTTTCAGGTTTGATAAAAGGCCTATTTCTTGAGGTATTTTCCCCCGGAAGCCATTGCAGCTTACACTTACAGAGGTGAGGTAAGTGAGGTTTCCTATTGATGGTGGTATAGAGCCAGTTAATTTCTGTGATTCCAGGTTCAGAATTGTGACCCTTTTGTTAAAGGGATCACAGGTGATCCCTGTCCAGGCGCAGTGATCCGTGGAATCATTCCAGGATTCCATGACTCTGAGTGGATCATCAGTTATTCGATTCTTAAAATCGAGCAGAGCCGATAGATCAGTTGGGTTCGGGCTTTGAGCAGAATCCAGGACTGGAATCATCATCATCATGACCTGAACAAGAATCATACACGCCATTGTTTTTTCTTTTCCCTCTATACTGGGATGAATTATTAACTGGTGGGAGTTAAAGTCTATGATGCTCAGACTGGCTAATTAAATGATCTGATCGGCTATTAGCTGGATCAGTACTGACAACAGAAGAGGGACGATAATGGTTTTTTCAATGGCACTAATCAATGCTGGTCCCCTATATGATTTATGGATCAATGTCGGCAAATTGTTTACGCTTCCAAGTTCCAACAGAAATGCGGGCAAGTAATCGAGCTCAGCCAAGCCTAGAGAAATATCTACATTCATAGTGACGACGAATTTTTAAGCTCAAGCTCGCCATTGGAGTTATAATCTAGTGGCGGGGGTTTGAACATCGAATTCCCGAGTTCGAATCTTATTGTCCTCTTATTTTTCCCTTTGGGTGTGTGCGTGCACGATATTTCGATTGACATTTATAGGATGTTTTGAGTTGATTGTATCTAAAAAAATTTTTTAGCTCAAGTTTGACTAAATAAAAGTTCGATTCGATTTAATTCATGTTTTTTATTTTTACCTTTCTTTTCTTATTTTAAATTAGAAATTATAGTACAATACAGCATATGCATGTATATTCACTTGGGTGGGAAAATGTAATATGTATTAGCAAAATATTTTGTTAACACAAGCTTATAAGTATGGTTTTTGAAAAACCATTAAAATTATATAAGAGCTCACAAACCTCGAATTCGACTCTCAACTTGACTTGTACCCCTGGCGCGTTTACTGTCCCATTTAACGGCAATTTAGATGGTGTTAAGTGTTAACCTTCATTAACCTTCAGAAACTGCTATTTACATTAAATGGTGGCGGGCCCGGGTTTGTGCCAAATTTTTCGGTTAATGAATGTTAACTACTATTTATTTTGACTCTCAAAATTGGCGAGTCAGAATAAACCAATTTGTTAACACATGATGTGGAAAGACCATTCGAGGTGATTAAGCTTATAAACTCTCAAATAACTTATAAAATATTTTAAAGAACTTATAAATTCAGTCAAATATTCTCTTAGTGTGTGTATATTTGTATTAAGATGGCAATATTCTTCACAATAATACATTTAATGTCCCTTATCACGGGTTAGGAACTTGTGAGTTGTGACCTATATTTGATCCTAATTAGTGCAACATTTATAAAAGGCGAAATGGGAAAGGTCGTCGGATGCAAGCTAACTTGCCACGAAATTAATACTTCCTCCTTTCTTTTTTATTTGCCCTTTAAGGCTTTTACACAAGAATTAAGGAACATAATTAAATAGCCATAAATTTTGATTAATAAGACCAAAATGCCACTTTAGTCAATTAATTAAAATAGAATGCTAGCTAGCCCACTTATTAGTGTAAAAGGAAATATTAAGAAAAAAATAATAATAAATGCAGTCTTAAAAGGTAAAAAGATAAATATTGTAGAACAATTTTTTTTTTTTTTTTTGGCTAAAGAAACAAATAAAAGGAAACAAAGAGAGTATACGATATATGCTACTTTATTTTTAATTTTTTCTACGGAAACGGTCATATATTTACATAAACAATCTTAGCTAGGATATTATATATTTATGTAAGGAATATTAAAAGATAAGAGTAATAAAATGATTCCACTTGTAAAAGAATTTCAATTTTTTGATACAATCAATTCGATATACCATATAGATGTCAACCACAATACGACACACACCCTCAAGTCATCCAAAAGAAAAAGAGATAGAACAAAAAGATTCGAACTCAAATTTTCAATAAGACATTATTCAGACCCCGCCACTAAATTACAAACCGAATGACTACTTGTAAAAGACTTGAATCTATCCATCACTTCTTAATTTAATTAGTTTTTCTAACTTAATCACTACGGTCAAAGCATAAATGAGAAAAGAGGGCTAGGCTAACGAATTCAACTTTGCCCTCAAAATTAAAATTTCTAACTATCCTATATTAGGGTAGAAGCTTGTTCACATTAATATTACTTTTTACCCACACATGGTTTGTTATAATTATACAGCCCAATCATACTATATACATTTCCAAGTCTAATGTTTGTTTGGATTGGTTTAAAAAAAATATTTTTCAAATTGTGTATTTGATAGTGGAGCTTTTTCTTAAGTCGAGCATTTTTGCGTTTGGATACAATAAGTAAAAATACTTTAAAATATACTTTTATTTTAAACTATTTTGAGATAGCTTATAAAAAAGTTATTTTTGACTTTTTCTTGACTTATGATTTTGTCGAAAAAATTCATCCAAACATAATTTTTTTATTTTGAAGTGTTTTTTTTAAGAAGAAATTTTCTCTATAAAAAAAAAAATCTATTCAATGGGCTCTAAGTAGGACCAACGCAAAATAATAAAAAGATAGAATAAAGAATAAATACAATTCTACGAGGCCCCAAGCAACACTAATTCATACACACTAAAAAGAAAAGCCCACTTTTATCCTTAAATAAAAGTCCCCGGTGGCCATCCGGTTAACTGTGCATGCGACGTTGAAGTCTCCTATGGCTGCTAAAAGTCTTCATTACCCAAAACTAACTCACATAATTAAACAAGACTTGATCAACCCTTCATGCAATATATCCATCAATCCCACAAATCTCTCTCATATATACTCGTAATCCCAACTCTTTTCCTCGTTATTAATCCTCCTCAGCCGCCATGAAAGCTTCTCAGATCAACCCTTATCCCAAATTCTTCTTATTTTAATTCATTCAATTGAAAACACACAGAGTTCTTTGAGAAACTGTGTAAAAATTCAATCTTTTGTTCATTTATTTTTTATTTTTTTGAGTAAGATGTTTGATTTTTTGAGGTTTCCCCCAATGAGGTTGAACATATTTTCTATGAAGAGTTTTGCTTTGATAATCTTGGTTGTGTTTTTTTTCGCCGACAGCATCATTTCCAATTTCTCACTCAATTCGGGCCCTTTCGAGAATCGAAATAGCACTAGCAGCCATAGAAATCACTTGCTGACAGTTCGCAAAGCATCCCAAAAGTTGAAAATAAATTCAGCAGACGATGATCACGTCATCCATTTAGTGCCTCGTTTGGATGTCCCAACAATTCGAGAAACGGTTATTCAGCCCGAAAACAAGCTAAAGCCCGAAGATTTACAGCTGTTATTCGATTCATCTGACTCGGCCCGAAGATTCGATTCCAAAGTTAGAGATTTTTTCATCAGAAATCAATGCAAAGTTCAGATTTTCATGACATGGATTGCTCCTCTGGATTCATTTGGGGACAGGGAGTTATCCGGGCTGGAGAGCTTATTCCAAACAAACCCCACAAGTTGCTTGATTATATTATCCCGAGCTCTGGATTCCGAAGCGGGCCGCAAGATTTTGAAACCTTTGATCGATCGTGGTTTTCGGGCTCAGACGATGAGCCCTGATTTGTGGGGTATATTCAAGAAAACACCAGGTGAGGTCTGGCTTAATGATATCAAGAATGGGAACCGGGATCCAGGGGATATCCCACTGGCACAAAACCTGTCAAATTTACTCAGGCTTGCAGTTTTATACAAATACGGGGGCGTTTATTTAGACACGGATTTCATAATCTTGAAAGATTTTTCGGGTTTAAGGAACTCAATAGGAGCACAGAGTGTGGATATCAATGGCAACTGGACAAGATTGAACAATGCAGTTCTTGTGTTTGACAAAAAACACCCTCTTGTTTACAAGTTCATGGAGGAGTTTGCTTTGAATTATGATGGGAATAGGTGGGGGCACAATGGTCCATATTTAGTCTCTAGAGTTGTTAATAGCTTGGATAAACCAGGAGAGCTCAATTTTACAATCCTGCCACCGATGGCATTCTATCCGGTGGATTGGACACGGGTGGCCAGTTTTTTTGCCAGGCCTCATGACCGGGTCTGGGCAAGATGGGTCAAAGCCAAGATCCAACAGCTTCGCTGGTCGAGTTACGGGGTCCATTTGTGGAATAAGCAGAGTAGTAGATTGAAGATTGAAGAAGGGAGCATTGTAGGGAGATTGATTTCTGATCATTGTGTTATTTGCAGCAGTAGGCACATTGCTTCTGGCTTATGATAAGCTGTAATCAGCTTTTTTTAAGCTGTTATAGGCCCTCAAAATATATAGATTGTGATGGATTCTTTTGGTACATTTTTTTTTCTTGGCTCTCTTTCTTAACAATGTCACAACGAACTCTTCCCCTCTTTTTGCTATTTATTAAAAGCACATCGGGTTTGGTATGTTTTGGTAAAACCTGTACGAAAATTAAGAACACCCCCCTATGTTTGGTTCCGTTCTACAAATACTTCTGTCCATTATTGGTATTTGTAAAATCAAACATTAAGGAAGTATTTGTAATTTTCTGTACCATGGTATTTTGCGAAAACGACCAAATTCTGATGGGGTCGTAATTAACCATTTTCTCAATTTTCTATTAACCACATTATGCAATTGATCACATTCTTGTTTTGTGGTGTAAACTATGCTTTCTTATAAATGAATTAAGAACCCTTTTGCAGTACAGATTTGTTATTTTCACAACTTTCTACCCCTAATCACAATTCTCAGCCTTCTGATCAACCTCAGTCTAAATTTGAACCCTCCACATCTCCAAAAACTCAACCTTGGCAAGCTCTTGTAGGACTTAGTCCTGATCAATCTTCGTTTGGGCGTTTTTAGCCTCGTGGCCGGCTGCTGCACAAACTCTTGATCATCATCAAAACTCCCTTTTGAAGAAAGCACCCCACCATGATGATTTTGATGATCAATTCTCTTGATCTCTGCCCATGGATCATCATGTCCCTCATTATCACTATCACTGCCCCACAAGAGAATAGGCTTAACAACGGGCGAAGCGCTGTAATCCATCAAGTGATTGCCCAAACTCGTGTGCTCCATGTCGAACAATCTCCTCAACGACGTGCTGCCTTCTTTCATCAAGTCCAACAAGCTACTGCTTTGCCTTGAAGACGAACACGAAGATGAACAAGAAGACGACGAAGATGATAAGGATGATGAAAGATAAAGGGATTTTTGGTAACTTATGATCTGCCTTATTCTTATTTTGTCAGCTTCTTTGTTGAAAATATGGTTCTGATGATCATCTTCTTCTTCTGTGATCTCTGATGTCATTTTTTATCTGAAAAATATTGTAAGGCACGGAATGAGAATGAAATGGAATGGAGAAGAGAGAGTCTGAGAAATTGAGAAGCCGGGGCCGGCAATGGATAATATGGTTTCATGTCAAGTTGATTTAGAGGGTAAATAAATTAGTTTATTAGTAGATGACAAAGTTATCTAAGTGCGATTAGCCGGATTTCAATGTTTTTAATTGTTATTATGTAGCGCCAATAGTTTATTTTTCTTGGCATGATTGTCATGATTAGTCATGATAATATGGGGATTTATGAAAGGGATATTGATATTGATCTATCAAATTGTTCTTATTTTGACTAGCTTAAAGTCATAAAGAGGGTTTTAAGGCTTGCCCCAAAAGCAAAGCTGGGAAAAATGAAAAACCATCATTCTTCATCCCTATGTTTTCTTGTTCCCATATCTTCATTTTGGATTGTAATTGGGGTCATTTAATTGCTTAACCAACAAATATATATTCCAAAATTAAAAATGATTTACCACCAACATAGCGGTCTAGTGGTTGAGTTTCATCACTACTCCCCACCTTGAATATTCAAATTCGAACTTCATTGAGAATGCAGAGCTTGTCAATTATTTGAAAATAATATGGGATGACGATGGTCAACAAATAATGATAGGTTAGGTGACGAGTAGGCTCATTTCCTAGAGCTTTGTCAAAAGAAACATTCCGTGGCAATTAAGTTCACTTAGTTGAGAAAACCACATTGAGTCGCCCAACCTATCCTTCAACTTATCAAAAATAAATAAAAAAATAAAAACTGACTTTTTGGGTTTATAATAAATAATCCTTTGAGGGGCCATATGGCATCACATTTATTAACCAAATACCATAAAAGATTTAGGGTCTGTTTGGATAAGTTTTAAAAAAAAATGCTTCTTAATCGGTACTTTTTATAATAGAGTTTTTTTTATTTTATATTTAAGTCAAGCAATTTTGCATTTGAATATAGTAATTTAAAGTATTTTTATTTAAAATTATCCCAGGGTAACTTTTGGAAAAAAAAAAAACTCTTTTAGCTTTTTCCGGACTTTTACTTTTTTTAAAAAGCTCATTTAAACACAATTCTTTTACTATAAAATGTTTTTTTAAAAAAAGAATTTTATTCTATTTAAAAAAAACCCATTCAAACAGGCTGTCAATCAAAGGGCTCGGTTGGATGGGTTTGAAAAAAACGCTTCTCCAATTGTGCTTTTTATAGTAGAGCTTTTTTTTTTAAATCAAACAGTTTTGCGTTTGGATATAATAATTAAAAGTACTTTTATTTGAAACTATTATTGGGTAAATTCTCAAAAAAGTTAGTTTTGGCTTTTTTCTGGCTTCTGTTTTTTTTTTAAAAAAAAAAAGTCTATCCAAACACAATTATTTTATCGTGGAATGCTTTTTTTCAAAAAAAAAAAAGTGCTTCTTATCTAAAAAAATCCTATCCAAACGAGCTCAAATACATCTAAGTCATCAAAGCCAATATGAATCGTCCTAGTGAAATAGAATAGCCTGTCGTAAAATTTAAGTGCCCTAGCTACTTAGGCAATTTAGTATGCTGAGTTAGCCACAACAATCATTTGACTAATTAACAGTGGCAATACACATTAGCATTTAACTCTCAGAATTAATGTTAATGGCAATTTGCATTAGCATTTAGTTACGGAGTTAATGTCATAATTAACCCAGTTAGGCATAAATTGATGTCTACTCAGTGGCAGGCCCACAAGCCCCAAATGGGCTGTTGATAGGGATAGCGAGATAAGAGAAGCTAAATGGGCTTGTTCAAGATGGGCCCCATTTTAATGGGCCGTCGAATATGGTATTGTCTATCCAGGGCCATGCCCAATTCAAGAAATTATATTTTTGTGTAAGCCCATCAATGCTTTTGATTTTGGTGAACATGTATACATTGTTGGGCCTACATTTAACAGCATCATATCCAAATGTGTGTGTGTGTGTGTGTAAGTGCTTTCACTCAATATTGCTCTTCTCATCTTCCGTATTTAGTCAAGTCTATTTTTGTTTCTTTTTTGGATAATATATTTGAGAGACCAAATATATACGTTGCAATGTCATAAAAATTAGGGTTAATTACACAACACACACCCCCGGACCTTATGTTACGTTTATCCTCCTAAACTACAGAACGTAACAACTATACTCATTCATAACAGCAAAAATATAACAATTCCGTTCCTATATTTACAATTAAAAGATTGACTTATTTCATATTTTTATTTAAGGAATAAACACAATATAGAGTTTATCTCAAGGTTGCCATTTATAATCAACTCTAAAAAAAAATTAAAATACTTACTGCAAAATCACATTAGAAGTAGAATTAAAATCTTGATTATATTTATATATATATATATATATAATATCAAGATTTCTCATAATCTTGGATGGCCGTTGAGTGCAAATCTTCAGGTTACATAGTCAAAGCAGGGGATCGAAAATTATTTTTTACTGGGGCTTAAGATTCAGGATATTGTACTAATAATACATTAATTGATCTGATATTAATTAGTCAATCACGATGAAAATCGTTAGACCTCGGGACACGATTTGGATCTTATTACCGTAACATGCAATTCGTTTAAAAATTAAAATCGAGGTTCGCACATGCAATTCTAATTTACTAATAATTACTTCAATCAATTATCTCTGTTCATGTCATAATTTCTCAGCTTTTTATTGATTTATTTATTTTTTTTTTCATCGTCACAAAACATGTTGCGCAATTTACAGAAATATATATGTTCGAGGCAAATTTTAAAGTAATTTATTAAGAATTTTTTATAGAATACCACAAGCATGATCACTACACGACAATGCGTGAATTAGTGATAATATAATAAGTGATATTGAAGAATTTTTCATTAATTATATATGTTATTTTTATATTATTATTTTCATATTTTGTAATTAATATTACTTTTTTGTTGTAGTGAGTAAGCGAATTGGAGTATACTACTTAAAGATTTGGCAAGATTTAGAGGATTGAAGTAAAGTGGAATTAACCAGAAACGTAGAGGTAATATCAATTGAATTATTAGATTGTTTTATTCACACACACACACACACACACACACATATATATATATATATATATATATATATATAAGTTGTGTTCAAATTAATGTGAAAGTCTGAAAGCTGATCTTCAGAAACTTAAGGCATAAAACTCTTCTTTTTAATTCCTAGTCAATGATAATATAAAACAATTATTATATTTAGAAGAAAACGAAGAAGTGGTTAAATTGGTCAGCTTTTGAGGTCACAACGGCTACATCTCCGCTTCTATTCATCAATACATGTCACGTGTATTGGTGAGCGGTTAAGATAAGGGAAAAAAAATTATGATATGAGAAAATTTTTAAATATTCAATTTTCTTATCTCAACCGTTCACCAATACACGTGGCTATTATTAATAAATGGAGGAGGAGATGTAGCACCGTTGTGTAGCAGAGGATCTGAACTGCTATCCACCAGTTTTGTATATCCCACTTGCTATTGGCTGAATAGGATTATGGTATGCATGTTACTTCGCAAAAAAAGCAAATCAACAAGACTTGCAAATTTTATGAATTAATAAAAGGTGATGTACTAAGAGTGACAATTGACGAATAAAGGTGTATTTACATGCTTAATATGATAATGTAGCGAGTGATGATGAGAATTAGTTTAATTGATAAAATTAAGGTTTCAAAATTCGATTTTTTTTCATCAAAACGTCTAGGCTTCATTCTACTTTGATACTAATTTATTTTTTTTACTTTAATGATATATATTTTTTTTATTATGAAAAAATAGTATGATTTTTAATTTGAAATATAATATGTACTACAGTCTTCAAAAATATTTTTATATGGCCAGAATTGTCAGAAATTGAATTTAATTTCATCGAAATCAGACATTTCTGAATTATTTCAATAAAATTTAACTACAATCAATTATGAAGTGATATATCGATCCTTGATTGAAGGATAATAAAAGCCAAAGGGCAGACAAGGAATAGGTTCATGCATGTTCTTGGTTCACACACGCACGAGAGAGAGAGAGAGAGAGAGAGAGAGAGAGGCGGCACGTGATAGTGTAAGTTGCAAACGTGCAAGCCATGTGAGTGGACTGGGCCCACGGCCCACTCCTCCTGCACAGAGAATCTATGGTCAAAAATAGTTATTTAAAAAGCGACCACACTTGCCTTCAAGATCAAGCCCACACTAGATTATACATTAAAATACTACATTGGAAACATGCCATGTAATAATGACTTTGCAATTTGCATAGCTAAAAGAAATGAATACAACTATATGTAACGTTTTATATTCTCCATTCCAATAAAGGTAGCAACCCCAAAAGGAAAAAACTTAAATTTAAAGGGGTCAAAAAAAAATTAAACAAAAACTAACTTCACTTTAATTAATTTAGCTATTGCTTTGTAAAGCAAAGGAATCATCACAATTCAAACACACTATCTCACCTAATCATTTAAACAAAAATATTTTTCTTAAAAAAAAAAAAAAAAAAAAAGAGGCGCACACAAAGGGAAATGCTGCTACTTCCCATTTATATTACAAAAGAAAAAATTTTGAAGAAAAAAAAAAAAAAGAAACACATCTTGATTAGTTAAGCTCTCTCTATTTCTTTTCCACATAGCGGAGAATACGAATTGACCGATCAATGATGCGATGGCATCGCCGTCGAATTACCCGGCGGCGTTGGAGGTTTGCATTGATAACACTTGGCAAAGAGTCCGAATGTGTCAACTTGTTTGACGAAATTCTTCATGCTCGCCCATCCGCCAAACCCAAACCCGACCACCAACACCCATATCACGATGAAGGTGTTCACCGCGTACATGGCCGTCCAGCTTGGCATGAAGAACGGAGGCTTCTCGGCAGCATTCTGAGATCAATCAACCAACAAGCAACGTCATTCTAATCTCTAAATTTAGATTTTTCTAACGAAACTGTGAAAATATTCATCGAATATGCATGTGTAACGTAAAATTGTTGAAGATAATAAATATTTGATAACTTTCATCTCTAATAACTTAAAGTTTTAGACAACGTAGTCATTCAACTTGGTATTAGAGTCAAGATAGATAACAGATTTTGTATTTGAATTTCACAGCCAGAGAGACAGTATAGGCAACTTGAAGCTTGCTCATAATGTAACATAATATCAGCCTGTTCAATGTTGCATTACTGCATGTAATATAACTAAATTCGAGAGGACAAATTTCAAAATCCATGCATTTAATGGCCACCCTACGACAACTAGCAACCCCCCCCATTAATTTCTCCATCTCCATACTCTTCACCAACCATTTGGTTAAATTAAATTTTTGCTCTTAAATCGTTCATATAATTTAAAATTTTCAAATAAATTGGATGGTAAAAAAGTTTTAAAAAAAAAGAAAAAAATAAAAGTTACCTGCCGAGCTGAGGCTTTCCTATAAGTGAGCATATGGGCGAGGGATGGGATGATGTAGACGGTAAAACTGACTAAAAGGGCACCAACAGCGGAGTTGATTGGCCCGAAGAATGGGAAGATGATGGCCAAGAACCATATCGGTATCACCACCGGCAGCCGAGCAAGCGCCCTCAGACATATGCTTCTTGTGTCGTGCATTCCGATCACCTTCTCCCACACGAAGTACAACGGTGTGCATGCGAATCCGAATGTGATAAACTGCGGAGGACAAACCGAGATTCAATCAGTCGGGAAATTCTAATCTGAATCAAACTTGATTCAGTTAAAACCGATCGTGTAGCGCGTAAATTGAACTTGTCTTGTTCAATGATTTATCAGCAACGAACAAGTTGCGCTAGTCCTACTATAGATAAGACTTAGTAGTAGTCCTACTATAGATAAGACTTACAAGTAGGGTGAAATTTTAAATAATTTGAATTGATTACAGTAATTAAAAGTATTGGAGTGGCTACTAACTATTCACACACGATATTCAAAAGCACACTAGGAGCGAGAATCGAATTTTGAAGGAGACCTGGTGGATGAGCATGAGGATGACAGCAGCATCGCGCCAGCCGGACTTGGGGAGGAGGGAGAAGGCATTGGAGTGGTTGAGGAGCTCGTCGCCGAAAGCCCAGTAGACGGCGGAGGCCGACGGGATGGTGAGGGTGAAAACATAGAGTGTGGCCAACAAGTAAATGTACTTGAACTTCTGGGGTTTCCACATTGCATGCATGATTTCCCTGTTAAAATTTTATTTTTGACCCGCCAGTGAAAATAAAGATATGATCAGATTGAGGATCCCTTTAATTCAAGTTTAGGCTAGTAATAACATAAAGTAAGGTATCATATAAATATACAAATCCACCATAAAGACAAGAATCTAACTGTTATGTTATTCCCTTTTTGCATGTGCAATTATTGTGCCATGGTGATGCACAAAGCACTTTCCAATATTATGGGCACTGGGACTGGACTTCTAAATGTTATGAGTGAATGTCGAAATTACCCTCACGATACAAGTTTGTTTAGAAGTTTGAAAATGGATAAAACAAATCAAGAACTTATCATTAGGTTTGCAGAAGGACTGTAAGCAAATAAAGCTCAACTCAAAGAGAAATCCAGAGTGGGAAACGACATCATTTCGGCTTTTACTTTTTTTTTTTTAAATAAAAAAAAACCTTCAGTCTTGAAAACAAAATAAAAAGTAATTTCTGCAATTCTGGCCTTTTTTTTCCACAGCCCTCGAGGTTGCCCGCAAAAGCTGCAGAGGGAAACCGAGAAGAAGAACAAGCAGAAGATAATATTTCTTTTCTGTTTATTTTTTCGTATATAAAGTAAATCGAAAATTCTTCGAGCATATGCACTTAATGATTTAAATTTAAACAAATTTTATTTATTTATTTTTACTAAGTAAACATATTTCTGAATAAATAAATAATTACCAAGACGAGAAGAATCAAAAGAAAAGAATAAAAAAAGTCAATTAAAAAAAAAAACCTTACACTGTGACAGCATGTCCACCGAATGTATACAGTATGTTGGTGGCGCCGGTGAAGTACAGCACCAGCCTTTTGGGACCAGTGTGTTGTACATTATCAGCCTATTATTAAAAATATATATATACCAAAATTAAGTACAAAAATGTCCAGTTAATGACCCTTTTAGGGGGTAAAAAACAAATTTTCTTACAATAATTTTTTCACAATGAGACCCATATAAAAAATAAAAAATAAAATCATATCATTTAATAATGGGTATTTTTGGTTACCTGGCCATGAACAAGAGCAGCTATGGTGAGGTACCAAGCAGTGTAAGTGGTCATCCCAAGTCCTAAAAATGACCAAATTCTATAGTTGTGAAAAGAGGGAATGAAAACAGTGGTGGCACAGCAAGCCCCGAATATGTAAGTCCAGGTCCTCTTGTCCAGATGGTCATTTATATAGTATATATTGCTGTAACACAAAAAAAAAAAAAAAAACAACATAATTTTTTCATCAAGAATCAATCTTTTTTGATATTTAACACAGTTCAATAATGTAATAACATGTTTTGAATATGAAACAAACAAAAGGATAATAAAAATGAGATCTTTTTCATAATTTCACCTAGCACAGGCTATGAGTTGGATGACAGATCCGAAGAGAAGGAAAGTGCAGTTGAAGGCCAAGCCCGCTGCTTTCCAGTATGGACCGAGTAATCCATCTAATACTTCAAACCACTGCAATATTCAAGAAATGTATTGTAAATAATAATCTGAAAATGGGTTTTTTGTGTGTGTGTGTGTTTTGGGGATTAATCGAATATGGCGAACCTGGATAACATGGTTTTTGAAGCTAACGCCTTCTTTTTCCTTTCGACTACGATATTCAATGTATAGAACACTGATCAGATAAGCTGTCCAGCTCCCGACAATACCGTAGAAGACTTGGAAGACAATCCCAGATAGCAGACCAAGTTGTGAGAAGGAGTATGGGAGTGTCAGCAGAACTTGTGCAACCTATGATCAAACATCATAGTATTAGTAGAGAGAGAGAAAGAGAGAGAGAGAGAGAGAGAGAGAGAGAGAGAGAATGTACGTACTTGATTGGAGGCACAACTGAACCAGGCATCCCAGGCGGAGCCGCCGTGCCAGAGGATATTTTTGACGCTGAAAAGTGAATGGTCCTCCGCCGTCTCCTCATCCTTGCAACCGCCGCCTCCGCCGCCGTCGTTCTCGGTTTCATTGAAGCTGGGGACAATAGCTTCCTCTGCTTGCTTCTGAGCCAACATTGTTTTCGATTTTCTCTACTCAAAACAAATCCGGGTACAATCCCCAAACATACAAAACAGATAAACAAATAAGAATAAAGACACTCAATGAGACAAAAGAAAATGCCTTCCAAGAAAAAAAAAAAAGGGCCAGTAAAATTTCCCAGATCGAAAGCAAAAACAAAAATAAAAATAAAAACTTCCAACAAACACAAAAAACAAAAAGAAAGAAAGAAAGAAACACACAGCACGCTCTCTCTCTCTCTCTCTCTCTCACACACACACACACACACACACACACAAAGTTTCACTTTCTGAAATACCTTGTTGTTTTGATGAGTCTTTTTCTTGAACCCAGATCTCGGAGAAATTGAAAGAACACACAAAAGCAATCCGCTTGATTGAACCAAGTCCAAAATATATGACCCCAAAACTCAGCTCTTTTTTACCAAAACAAGAATGAATAGGAAATAAAAGGGCAGAAGAGGAGATTTCTATATACTGAAGAAAAAGAGCGACAGTTCAATATTTCTTCATTCCAAGAATTTGACAAAAAAGAGAGCTTAAAGAAAGAAAAAAGCTTTAATTTAACTTAATGCCACCCCACAAATTATTGCAGCACTCAAGTCTAGCTATATAGCTATATAGTCTTCCACGAAAAAAAATCTCTGAAGGCGGCGAGAGAGCCCTCCAAAGCGGTAAAGTTTTAACTGAGAGAAACAGAGTTCTTCTTTTTCGTTTCTTTATAGTGTTTTTGCAGAGAAGAAATGGAGAGAGAGAGAGAGAGAGAGAGAGAGAGAGAGAGTATAGTGCGAGTAACAAAAGGGAAAAGAGGACTTTCTGCTACTACTAAAGCGGATGATATATATAAAGATTTTATATAAAATAACTTGGGCTATGTGTGTGTATTAATTATATTACTTTTTTGTGTGTATTAATCTTTTTTTTTTATTTTCTACTTTTGTGTTTAAAATTCTAAATTTTTTTTTTTCGTCTCTTCCTCACTGTTTCCCACTTAAGATTCGATTCTCGGTCTCCGTTCAACAGAGTGAAAATCGAGAGATTTTGGTTTTGGGTTTAATTTTTCTCAGTTCTCACTTCAATGCATGGATCAGGGTCCCTTTTATTAGGACCCCGGTAGCAACCATATCAACTGTCCTATTTCCAATGTCTAAAAATAAGAAATTATCGAAAATATCCAGGATATTTTTATGAGGTATTTGAATCTATTGAAATATATTTTTAAGTGTGTTTAATTTTTTGAAGAGTTTTTTATAAGCTGATCATTTGTAATTCGCCTTACATTAGGAATATTATATAATATGTTATAACAATCTCACCTAGGAGGTGAGTTTTTGGCACTTCAAATTATGCATTTCAGTTGGCTCTTGCATATTGTTCATCTTATCTCTAAAATTGGCTTGTAAAATTACTAAAAAATGGTATTATATAGGGGCAAAATTGAATTTTTGTATCCTTAATACCAAATTACACATACAAATCAAACATGGACATTTTTAAATACTTTTAATTAAAAAAATTATAATACCAAAATAAACACACTTACGAAATGCCAAAATATGAGACCTACCCACTTAAGGCATTAAACATTTTATGTACAAAATTCATTATCAAATATATCCTTGTACTAATAGTGTTGTACTAAAAATTCTTGCCGGTTGGATCACATAAAAATTAATTATATAATAGAATTTTACACTTATTATATAATTAGTGTATAATTTAGCTAGAGTGACCAATTACATAGTAAATATATTAATATTTGCTATATAATCAATTAATTGAGTTCAATCAAACAAGTCTTGGACAAGAATTTTTCACATTGTACCCATGCTATGAGCGATTGTTAAATATAATATTTATTTTTCCTATTATGATAATTCCTATTTTAATAGCATCTAACAATCAATGAAAAAAAAAGTCTAAATATTAAAAAATATAAAATTCTAAGTGATGCTGGTCGATTTTGGGAGCCGACCGATCTCGATCGGAAATTTTGGTTGAGTGTGAATGAAGGTATTTGATCGGGAAGTTAACCTGCAACAAGGGAATAATTTGAGCAGCGAATAACTTTGGTTAACGTGAGCTAGCCGAGATGGGTCTCGGTTAAGACCCTTCGATGCTTAAATTAGCAGATTGATTTTGTCTAAATTTGAGCAGAGTAAGGGCGTTGAGAGTAATTAATGAATGATTCTTATCATAAATACAAAGGTATTTATAATATGTTCATGTAGACCACGCTCTAGTGGACCCGCTAGGCCAAGTAGGCCGTCAAAGGCAGATGTGGACGACCCATAAGCCTAATGATAGGGTTAATAAGTATTAGTTAGCACTCAATTAATGAGGTATGTATGGGGTTTGGTGACACCCTCATACCTTAGACTGAGGGAGCATTTAATGTCAGTAGGGATCCGTTGGATCCAGTATAGCCCTGGTCGATCACGAAATCGATCAGAGAGGCCGATGAGATGGGTTCGAGGGGTTGAGGACACGAATCCGATCGAGAGAGGAATCGTCCGGCTAGGCTTGTCGGGGAAGGTTTGCCAAACCGGTCGATATACGAGCACCCGGTCGGAAATGTCTCCAAGGACTTCGAGCGGTGGGAACCGGCGAGCGCGTCTCGTGAAAGCAGTCGAGAAATCCGGTCGAAAATATGTCACGCCACTAAGAATTTAGAATTTTATTAAAATTGAATCGTGATGTGGTCTGATATTGGTCGACCTTGGTGGAGGCCTGGTTGCTCGAAATCTTTGCTAGTGGTTCTTTAGTACAAAAATAGTGAACGCACATAAGCATAGATATTTTGACGCTCAAATTAATATTTAATCTTTTTAAGTGAATGGTAGATGATGAACAATAATACAAAAAAAAATGCAAGAGATCAGATACCCGCCAACTGAAAAGGTGCGAGCCTGTTTATGTCACTTAATTAAAAAAATTTATTTGTTATTTATTTGTTTTGTTCATTATTGATTATTATTGAAGAAGGTATAAAATGATTTTCAACTTCATAATTTGATCAGACATGCAAAGACTATTATGTACGTACCATATGCCCCATGATAGTCACATGCATCTTTGTCCTTTATGATATTAAACATAATAGTACAAGAAAAATTACAAAAAATTACATCACTAAATTACAAGTTGTTTCCTACAATCAATTATTGATTTTCATAATCATATAGGTTACAAAAAAAAAAAAATCCAATTTCAAGACCGTTAGAAGTTTAAACATTATAATATGTCATGGTAATTATGATCACAAGTCACATATTCCCACTGTAAAAGTAAAGATAAACACGAAATAGCAAAGTGGAAACGTGAAAAAAAAAATGCAATTATCACGTGTAGGCCTTCCTACCAAACCAACATATTCACTTTGTGTTTTATTATTTCTTTTTTTTTTTTAACAAATTCATTATATTTTCGACCTTTTTCCAAGCCAGCCGATTAACTTTCAGCTGCAATCCCTTCACTTAAAAAAAAATGACAATTGTTGAATAAAAAATATCGAGTAAGTTTTACTTAATTATATTATTTTATAGAATCAATTGTAAACAATATAATTAATTATTTATTTAATATATTAATTTAACAAACTTTTTCTCAGAAAACAATATTGTATTAATTTTTAGGAAATTTTCCCAAGCAATATCTTGATGGCATTGAGCCGCTAGCTGATACCAATGAAGCTCACGCCCCAAAAGGCCAAAAACAAAGAACACACGCACAATGAAGCCGGAGCCCACCTCACGCCGGCTCACGATTTAGAAAGGCTTTTTTGACGGCTCCGTATGGCCCGGTTAACGGCGATAGGTCCCACTTCTTCTTTTAACCCATCTTTTGTCTATTTTAGTTTATTTTATTTATTTATTTATTTAACCATCAACTCGGACTCGAAAAAAAAAGAGAAAGAACATTAGGATTCGAATTCAGAAAATCAATAGTATTCATTCGAATCCTCAGTACTGAACTATAATTTCAATAACTTTTGTCTATTTTGTTTTTTTTTTATAATTACTTTTATCTACTTTAGTTTATAATTAATTAAACTAAAGAATTTTAATTAGAGAAACTTTTCGAGACATTTATCAAGAAAATAGTAATAAGATTTTGGCGAAGTCAGGGATTGGAGAATGTGATCGGCTTCCTTCAAATTTATATTGATCTAAAGTTTTTTTTTGTCCTTTTCTTGATTCAAAAAACTTAAATTTTGTTTCATGAAATAATAAAAAATTCTTTAATATTTTATGTAAATTTAATTCCGTTCCCAATAGGAATTTTTGCTCCGCCCTTGCATTTTAGTATTTTAGTGGAACAAATTTTCAATATTATGACGTCACAAATGTGAAAATGTGCGTGGTGTGGCGACAGCAGCACCGACTGGCAACTGTTAGTAGTGATAGTGGCGCCGCCGCCGCCGCCGCCACTATGGAGGCATGGTGTGGTGTGAATGGGTGTCGTATTAGGCTTTTTGGGGCCGAAAATATTAGCCATGTTGAAGGGAAATTGTGCCACGTAGGCCCTGTTCAAATGGGATTTTGTCGGCAAGCTCTTTGCTCCGCCGCGCTCCTCCTCCCGGCGCCGCAGTCAGCCCATTTTTCACCAATTGTTCATAGTTTGCTATGTTCTTAATTCAATATTTATTTAGTAAACATTGTCAAGAGGAACTATAGTTGCTTGGTATTGCTTTAAACAAAAATAAAAAACTAAAAAAATAAATAATAATAATAATAATAATAATGAAAAATAGGCATTCATATTAGCAAGTTTATTGCAAATAATACTAATTTATAAAAGACAAATATACAAATAAAGGGTACAATTAATATAAAACAATTAAGGTCACATACATTAAATTCTCAACAAATCAATGTAATAAGCTAACAAAAAAGCGAGTCGACGTGTTATGGGAAATTTTTATTTATAAATTAGTTTTAGAAAATAAGATTTTTTTTTTCGTAAAAAAATATATTTCTCTCACTCAAATAAGGCTTAATTGGACATAAACATAAATGATCACATTATATATTTATCTAGATATTTACGAATATTTGACTAAAAAGATATATTTTTTTCAGTCAATTTATTTATATATTTATGGTAGTTTTTTTTTTTTTTTTAATCCAATTTGTTGATATTGAGTCCCACTATCCACTGAATTAGTTTTGACCAGCAAGTAAGGTGCACAATTGCTGTAAGCCAATCTAAAAAGAGTACTCTAGATTTATTTTCGTGAAACATAAAATAGTTATTAATGTGATATTTGAATTGGGGATTAGTGGGGGTAGCAATGATTAAGAAAATAGATTTTTAGGGCACGAGTGAGATCAAATTTCCGGAGTTGTGTTCTGCTGTTGCTCCTCACATGGGTCCCCTCAATTACCATTTGTACCCCACTTTCAATAAGTATTTTCACTTTCACCCCATCACCAACATAGGGGTTCATTGGAGTTATAATGATTATTTTGATTCTTGTTTTGAAGCATAACTTCAAATAAGGTATCAGAGTGATACACATGACCTAAAATATGTATTAGAGTGAAACACATGACCTAAAATATGTTTTTAATCTCAAATATTAGGAGTTTGAATGTTCATGATTTAAAATATATATATATATATATATTATAACTACTCGTTAACAGCAAAACACTTTTCTAATTAATGTTCACTATGTATATGTTCTATTTTACTTACCTGAATCAAAATCTCTATTTATTTATGTAGATAATTCTCTTATAACCCCACCTCGGCACTCATGAAATTTGTTATATTTTTAATAAAAAAACACTGTAAGAATGCATACCTTTCAATGATCAATTACGAATTTAGTATTTATGATTGATTTCATCTATACAAATCCGTTAGCATATGCATTGTCACTAATTATTTCTTTTAGTTATGTTTACACTGAATTTTGTCACTAATTTATCACATATACCTTACGTTGATGATAAAAGTTTACTCGTCACAAAATATTCATTAGCAAAGGGGTCTTTCTTGCAGTGAAATAATTTAAACTATCATTCAATCAAAAATACAATAGGTAGCGTCATCATCAAGTCGTGGTGTATACAGTCAAAAGTTTTAGATTCTAATAAGTGGATTATTTGTTAGACTATATCAGTATCTTAAACCCTAACATTTTATTCTCTTTATCATTTTTTTTGTTATTTATTTGCTTATTTATTAATTTATTTAGTGTGTGTGTGGGGGGGTGGGGGGGTGGGGGGGGTTAGGGGAATTTCATGTCCCTCTAAGTAGTAGGTTAGTTTAGCTCTAATTAGTCTTGTTAATAATATTTTAGTACTTTTAGTCTTATTCCTTTTTCCTCATTTATCTACCCACTTCAACACACTCTATATAGGAAAGAAAATGATGGTCACATTAGATGGTCGACGTGGGATACATGGGCAATAGCAAGTCAAAGGGGGAATATGGGCAAAATTTTACCAACTCCATAAGATTAAATCAAGATTTCATGCTTGCGCCCAATAATTCATCCACTATCATTATTTAAGCATCCTAAGATGTAGACACAACTATCATTATAAAGTTCCAACTAAGCCTAAAGTTCCCTTTTTTTTTTCTTTGTCATATATATATATATATACACACACACACGCACACATTATAAATGAAAACTTCTTTATCATCTTTGTAGCCTTTTAATTAATCTTTCTTTCCCTATATATAAAGTACCACGCGTGCTCACCCCTTTTTTTCCTAGAAAAAAAATATATAGCATTCTTTTGGTTCGTTTTTTTTTTTTTTTAATTTTTCCCCCCCAAAAGAATTTAATTGACCAAAAAAAATTCAAAGATCGTATCTATATTTTGCCTGGTTTTTAATTTATAATGTAACGCATTTTCCACGCATTTGGTCGGATAAATTGGATTTTTGTATCCAATAGAATGTAATGTAACCTTATTTTTTTGGAAATTATCACGAGGCGGCTTCTCTTTAGTTATCCTCAAATTTCAACACCTAACAACCAAAAAAGCACTTACATATGTACTAACCTTTGAAACAACAAGATATTGTCCAAAATACATAAACCAAAATTTAAAGGAAAAAAAAAAAAGCAAAATTCATCCCATAAGTTAATTTTATTTGAGTTTTTATTTTATTGTATTTTATGTTTATCCTTGTCAAACTTTACTCATAATTAAAGACGCCCCGCATCCAACTAGCATATTAAATTTCAGCAAAATTAGGTGCAACTCGTGAGCATTCGACAATTATCATTATTATTTCCCCCCTTGCTACATGTGCATGACTCATTAAAACTAAAACTTGAACCAAGAATGATCAAAATCCAAAATGAATTTAATTTAGAGAATGAATTTTATTTTGTTTTTTTATCCTCTAATTTCCAAAAATTTAGCCAAAATGATAGTGTGTAATGTGTGTGTGTGTGTATATAATGTTGGTGGGTGGATTGAGGTTTGACCTGATAAGATGTTTAGACGGGTGAATAGTGTGATGATTAGCATAAGCATCTGGAGCAAGCTCATGCAATCATCAAATGTTAATCATTAACAGCAAAATGCATGCTCTTTTTATTTGCTTTTTATTGCATCAACGTGCACAACTAAGACAAGGAATCTTATCAAATAATTATATTACACACCTAACTTGGACTACCATTTCAATAGACAATAGGCTTGGTGTAAAAATAAAACAAGCCACTTCCAAGACGATGAACACCTTTTGTAGGTGCTGCCTCTGTGTGTGTGTGTGTGTGTGTTTATATTGTGGCCAAACATTGTAAGCAAAGCAAAATATATATTTTGTGTAAAATGTCTATTGAATTCTTGAAGGATGATAATTTGTGTCTCCAATTTATATGAATTTTTATTTATTTTTTAATGTATTGAAAACAACGTTTTTTTTTTTTTTAATTTGGTACTAGTACAATTATTCTGGCAGCCCAACCGCGAGCATCCTATGTCTTTTAATCATCTCAAAAAGTGTTTTCGTTAAATCAATTTAATCACTTGACATTTTGACCACCATTAATTCCCATAATCTAAACATATTCGATATCAATTTGAATATAATAGTAAGTTAATAACTGTGTTGAGGTTATTGATACTGATAACATTAATACATAACTTTGAAACGCGACAAAAACGGTTGAAGCCTTTTTTTTGTTTTTTTTTTCGTTCTTTTTCATTTTTTTTTTCTTTTTTGAGTGAGAGATTGAGTATAACGTAATTCGTACTTTTTTTACGGTCTTCCTTTTTTTTTTTTTTTTTAAAAAAAAATTAGCTTTTTTTTAATGATAAGTAATTTAGCTTGTTTTCAATGTTTAGATAGATTCAACAAAACAACGAGAACCAGTTGTCAGTTGGTCTAATGGGATAAAGCGCTAGGTCCCTTAAGCAATGTTCAGGGTTCAAATCTGGAGTTGTGAATGGAGCAACTGAATTAGGATGGTCGCCCCATAATGGGTCTCTGCAGTACCTGATTCGAATTAGTCTGCCAATGAATCGGAATTGGGTGATTAAGACAAAAAAAAAAAAACAAAACAAAATAATGAGAAAATATTAAAATATACATTTTTATAAAAAAAAATTCTTTCACTTGTAAAAAAATTATAAAAAACATGTTTTATAATAAATATAAGTTTTCTACGATGAATTTGTGATGAAATTCTATTAAAGCACGACAAAATTTTATTACAATTTTAATAAATTTATTATAAATTGTTCCATTAGTGAACGAATACTTTATTGTAGTGATAATTTAAAAAAAATCATCTTAAATACTTTTTTCCTTCGCACAACCAACAAATTAACAAACAAACAAACACTTGCTGCTGAAAAAAAAAAAAAAAACTTAATATAACACACAAAACATGACATTTTTAAAAATTGATATAATTTAGGTATTGATCAAAATACGTTATAAAAAATGTTCCAATAAATTGTACTAAATTTAACAATATATAAATTTCTTTTATATTATAAAGTGTCAAATAGCTAGGTTATTTACATTTTTTATTGCTCGACACTTTTGGATATATAGTATTTCAAAATCATAAACAGGAAATTAAATAAAGAGATAACGCAGCCAAAAAGTCCTTTTTTTTTTTCCCGGGTTTTGATCGATGATAAAAGAATATTAGAATTCGATTATTGGTGACTAATGACTAGTCGGATAAAGTGAATTCGGATAAGCGACGAAGGTGGATTTGGGCCCCGCCAGCGAAATGGACCTTCCTTGCGGGTCCGAATATTATTTGCACCAAACTGTCAAGTCTCGGACCCTACCCTTGAGGAATCAAAACATCAAACCATAAATTCATACAATACCAAGTTGGTAGCACTAATTTTTCATTGTGGGGATGCACCATTCATACTTTGATTGGGAAAAATTAAAAAAAAAATAATCAAATTCTCGTTTTGATTGTGATCTTTAATATTATTCCCCCTCTTTCTTTGATTGAATCGAATTTTGAGTTTAGATGCTCGATTTAGATGGAACAGTGAGTTTATGTCAGCGACTGATGATTGATACGTATATGTTTATTATTTAGGTATTTGAGTGCTCAAATAATTTTCACTATGATTAACTGATAGAGTGTAGCGAATATTATTTTTAAGAAATTAATTTTGTAGAAATTAATTATGATCTTCGTTTAAAGATGAAGATTCATCATTTTTTTTTTTTTGGTTTGAATCATAAATGTTATTTTAATTTGAAATAATTTTGGTTAATTTGTAATGCCCCATGAGTTCAAACTTCAAAGGCTTGATATGTCAAATAAATAATATATATATTTTTTTCGTTTTGTTTCACTTTTGTTTGATACACATTTCAAACTATTACAACAATATTTCAAATCAAGAGTGATTATAACAACATTTATCATCAATTATTGCTAATTAAAAAAATATAGGAATAATTTTTTTAAAAAACCAATTTATTGTTAAATGTATCTAATATCCATTGGACTCCTAGAAAAAAAAAAAGATCTAATTGTTTTCTTGCAGTTGTATTATTTAGGAGGATCAATAGATAACCGAAATTGATATGAACTATGTGAAATGATAGAAAATTATTGCATATGATTCAAGACAAACGCTAGTACTCAACTCGAAGATTCAATGTTGGGCTGCAATTGGCATGAAACTATTGATTAGTATGGCCAAATTATCCCATTCTTGTCCATAATACTATCATGCATGTTCCCCATTTGATGTTCACTCCACTAAGAGGGTGAAATAAAAAGAAAAAAATATAAAAAAAAAAGAAAAAGAAAAAAGGCCTCTCATTTAAGCTTTCATCATCATGGCATCAGCATGACCATAGCTAACCTTTTTTTTTATCTTTTATTTTGCAGTGACATATTATACCAAAATATTGAGTGATAATACGAAAATCGTTACTGAAAATATATATTAAGTAATATTTTTTTTATTTTTTTTATCACGACAAGAAAGCAAAAAAAGAAAGAAAAGAAAAACGTGTCACTGTAATTTTGTGATAAAATTTTTATCGTTAGCATAATAGATCTTGCGAAAAATCATTTTTGTAATAAAAATAAAAACTTTTATATCTTAATGTACATAGTCGATCATAAACATTATGATATTAGTTTATATTATTACCAATTTTCTTAATTGATGGTTAATTATTTTATGAAATTTAAACAAAATTTAAACAAGGTGTCACGCACAATTAATGGCTATAATTAAGAGTGGTATATTTGCTAAGTGGAATGTAAAAGGTGAAAATTGTGGGCTTTCAAATCTTGAAAAGACAATTAAGTTGCAGCAATTAGAATTAAGAACAAATGACCATTATAAAAAATGATTTGGATAAGTGATAAGTGATTAATATATATATATATATATATATATATATATATATATATGTTTCGTATTGCTTTTGCGTCCTCTTTAGAATCTTACTAATTGATTGTCGGGTGAAAAAGCACTCCTAAAAAATTACAGATTAAGTTATCAGTATATTATAGGCCCCCCGTACGATGCTTTATAATTAAATAATCTCTTTTTTTTATAATTAATTAAAGGGATTAATGTATTCCTACATCTTGAAGTTACCAAATAATTGAAGTCAATTAGTGTGAATGTAAAAGGACCACACAAAGGAGAAGAAAAAAAAAAGTAATTCATAATTATAATTAAATAAATGTTTTACTTTTTGAGAGGACTTCGAATTCAAGATTTAGTGAATTAGTATGTCGTCAAATCTTATAAATATTTTGTTGAAAATAAAATAAAAAAACTCCAAATTTAATCAATATATACACTAAAAATAATCAAGAATGATGTTTATTAAAAATTAATAAATATTTATCATTTTATATAATGAAAATTTAAACATGTAATAACATTATATATTATTGTTATTTTGTACACATATTGACTATGTCAAACCTCTATCCATAAATAAATAAATAATGAGGAATTTCTTAATCCGTGCATTATCTCTTAGTTAAAAATATCAACCTAAAATCAACGAGTCCTTATCTCGGTTGTTTTGCTTTTGTGAACGCGGGTGTATATTATTCTAATTTCATATTAATTCATTTTTTTTTTGTGTTTGTTTGCGGCTGAGTGATAATTGATCGTAATAATTTATTTCATTTAGAATATCACAATTAATGATATCCAAATTCGTCGTTGTACATGAAAGTCTAATCATGTAAAGTATTGTACTGTCATTAGTCATAATTAATTGACTGTGTCTAATTAAAAAAAAGAAAAGAAAAAGAAAGAAAATGAAATATTAATATGCTAAGATCAGCACAAGCGTTGTGATTGTAAACAGTGAATAATGGCGTCAGCCACGGTTGCAGTTTCCCGAGAACCACCGCCTCCGGCGGCGGCGCCACCGTCTGTGTCGCTGCCATGAAATTCCCCCTCGCGGAGAACCTGACCGACAATACCTGTTTCGTAATTCACAAATTCGAAGCAACCCCCCCAACCCCCCCCCCCCCCCAATTTTATTGTGCACTTTTAATTTTACGAGGTAATTTCTGCATTAATTTCTTAAATTTGAAACTCTGACAAAATCCAACTTGGGAAGTGGGATAAATTCAGAATAATAATAATAATTCTTATTATAAACTCTGACTTTTTTTTGTTGTGTCTTTCATTTGATGGAACCTGTCATAGCATGAATTTCATCTTGTTTCTACATCCATCTTTGCTGAATTCGGATCATCCAGGATCAGAAATTAAATATATTTCTTAATTTGGTGGTAAAATTATTATCAAGTATATGCTACATAACACACCAAAAAAATAAATAAATAAAAACACTGCTATGTTAGTGAGAAAAAATTTAAGTTACAATACTTTTTATTCTATCACCAATAATTCTTACTCACAGACAATAATTATTATTTATCCGAATATGACTCGAGAATGACAACGACAAATAATATTTTAATTGTCACAATTGATAACAAGCTAGAAACAATTTCATAATGACAACTTGATATTACTATTTTTTTAAGCACATATCATTCAATTAGATCAATAACTTCGAGGGTACTAATCAAACTATTACATTAGATCAAGACTATATCATTTACAAACCAATTCATTTTATCATAAATAAATCAACAGACTAATATTCAAATAGAATAATAAACTACCATTAAGGTAGGAATAAAGACCAACACATGCATCGGTCAGGACTCTAAGATATTACTAATTTTTAATGATGATAAATTAAATACAATTATTGTACCTTGTGAAAATCATTTTTACCAAAACAAATTCTTTTGGCATTTAATATATATAAGTTATTATGATTTTTGTAGTGTTAGTTGATATATTTTCAAAAATTTTATTTATTTTTTCTTGCCCTTGTAATGTAATAATTAAATTACCTGGCATTTATTCTACATTAATTAATTCGCACGTACCTATATATAGTATATATATTTCATTTCATGTTATGAGGTCTTGATGCTATATTGTTTGCAAGTTGTCAAAATTGTTAAATCATTTGTGGTCCGCAGCAGCCAGCTAGCGTATCAACATAATTCAATCATGCAATATTTTCGATGCAATATGCTGAAAAATTCAAAGTCATTTATAACCAACAATGGACGTATAAAATTCAATTATTAATTATCTATCCTAGGGTTGTATCGAAATATATACATATATATATTTATTTATATATAAACACTCAACATGTATAACTATATATATTTTTTTGTTTTAATCATCAGATTCCGACTCATTGATCTTAGCATGTATAACCATATGTCTCTTCACAATTTATTCAAGAAAAACATGAAAAGTTTTATAGTTTCAAAAACTAAAACATAGTGATGTATATAAATTATAGAGAGACAATATATGAGGAGCTAGCTGATGATTCAAATTTAACAGTAAAAGAATTAAATAATTCCTTGAAATATATATTGATGCATGCAATTAATAAATATGAAAAAGAGATTGATGGTAACTTATTATTATTGACACAGGCGTGAATTGTCACCAATAAATTGAGTTGGAGACTATCCCTATCTCTTTGAAGAATAATCGCACTGTCGATCAGTTGAAAACTATATATACACAATTCTATCCAAATACTTTAAATTGACACACAAATTAAAGAGGGGCCACATCTTCCCAATTGTGTACCATGAATGATCAAATGCCCTGCATGTTGGTCGGAAGACTGCTAAGCATTCAATCAACCCATGCAAAATAAGTAAACAAATAAACACAAACACACACACACACACACACACACATATTATATATATATATATATACATATGCACATATATATATAAATTCATCAGTTCATACGGGACGATTTTTGTTTGAACTCGACTTGTCTACACCCAATAAATCATGTATATATACATATATATATATATGTATATGCATGTATGACAATTATTATGTAATTAGTTTTTCTTCTGAAAATATACAATAATTATGTGACAAATATGATTCATTTACCACATAAATTAGTATTAATTTGATTGAACTCTGTCAAAACTAGAGTTTAGTATGTTGGAAAAGTTGCCTCGCTGGAGGCAAAAAAAAAAAAAAAAAGAAAAGAAAAGAACGAAGCGTTTTATATGTTGGATCAAACGCTTAACTACTAATGAAATAATGGAGTAAGAGTGTTATCAGGTATATATTTGTATACATAATATGCAAATATGTATGTATGTACATAATGTTGGAAAACTTTAATTAAAAAATGATTTCCATAAATCACCTTAATACGAGATTACAAGAAGATGATTAGATAATGATTTGAATATGAACTATTGAAATCGTATTTAGAATTCTAAGTCAGGATTCGTTGTCAACTCAATTACTTCAAAAATGGGGCAGAAAAAATAACGTAAATATTTCTAGTTTTTAGGTATCACAACTTCAATATACCTAAGATCAAGACATTTTAATTATGGATTCATCATACATAATTAAACATGTCACCATATTTCCACACATATAAAAAAACTTCATACTTAATATAATATTTTTATAAAATCATACAATTAATCTCTTAATGGACCATATAAACACACAATGTACAATTTTTAGGCTGGGCCCAGTAATGTTCCCATGGGGCACGCGAATGGGGGCAATTTGCACCTCTAGATCGTACGCTAAAATTGTAATAAAAAATTGTGTGCTTTCTTGAATTATTATCTCTACTTATCTTTGACGAAGTTATTAATCGCGTTACAAAAATTTAAATAATAATAATTATTATTATAGTATTTTTCATTATATTTTATATCAATTTCTTGGGATTTTAATTAAGAGAAACCCTAAAAAAACAAAATAAATAAAAAACAATCGTTTTTGGAGGGTTAAAAAGATGTTAATAATAATCGAAAGAAGTTTGGATATAGATACCTGTCAGATGCTCGACTTTATGGGTGCAATAGCATGTGAAATTCTGCTCGGGTTGCGCCCATAACAAATTTCAATCATCTCGAATTTACTAGAAAAATCCCATGTCCCCACATTTTTTTTAGATAGTAGAATTTTATAAATCATGTAATGTTTATTATTGGATTAATTTTTTATTTGTTTCTTTTCATATATTATTTATTATTTATTTTGTTTACTTTATTTATGGATGTATTTAGTTAATCATTCATTAAATTCCTTCATATGAAATACAATTATGTTCTATTAAAAAAATTAAATATATACTAGAGGAGTTTCGCTACCATTATGGTCACGTGCGTTGCTAATTATCTAGGTCACCAATTCCTTTGACCTACTAGCGATGGGCAGGCGTTGGCCCTCATATATTATTTTACGACTTCGTTCGACTCTAGCCACTGCAACTCCCTATTAATGAGACAGTATTTCGCCTGAAATTACGAGGTTATTTTGTCGGATTCCTTGAAGAGCATTTTCTTACACTACGAGAATTTTGATTTTGCAAACAACATATTATCTGTGAAGTGTATCCATATAATTTGAAGTATTTTGAGAGTCGTAATGGATTTAGAATTGGAATTACACACACATATATATTATAAAATTTTCATTTAAACAATCAAATTTATGTTCCAATTTTTTTACCCTAAAGATATATAGTAGTTAAAAAACTTATGGACTCGTGTAACGTTTTTTCATTCAAATTCATGTATTGGGGGTGTAAATATTAATTCGAGTGCCGAAAAAGGGGCTGGCAAACAGCATTTAGATTAAAGTTTGGGGCTATACTTGTAGGGGTACATATAATATTTTTGAGGATTTCTAGCCAGAAATTGTCTTGGATTTCTACATTGTATCAACTCTCTGTTATTCTTGTTTCGACCCCGCTTGTCTTTCTTAATGTCACAAATTCACACTCTAATTTAATTCGTATATCATTTTATACCCTCATGAAGTAAAGTTTAAGTTTAATTAAAGACTATATAATATACGTATATAGCACATGGGTATAACTTGTACCATGTGAGGATCATCTGACAGATTAATTTGGTCATAATTACAATGACTTATCTTATGTGTTAACTATATATGATGATTAATTTAATATAAGCTTGTCGTTTAATTTAAATGTACCTAGACAAACACCTATGCTATAGATTAATCATGAGCTAGTCACAAAAGGTGGCTTATTATATCTAAGCAATTAAATTATACACTAATTGCATCATAATTGGTTTAAACTTATTCGAATTATTAATAATGAGGCTAATAACATGTATTTAATGTACCTCGTGGTATACAAATACGTAGAGATCCTTTAATTTGTTTCTATTCATTCATAATAATTCAACTTACTAAAACTAATTAAATAAACGCCCAGATTGAGATCTATCCATTCTCCCATTCAATCATTTCAATGAAAAATTATAACCCGGATTTAGTTTGGTTGAACCTAATAAATCATATGGCAAGTGCATTGCACTTTCCAAGGGATTGGTCATTCTCCCTAAATTATCGACTATTCATAGGGCAAATGTAAAACATTTGCCATATGATTAGCACTTATTCAGCCGAGCAGGGTCTGAGCTAGAATTTCCCTCTTTCAACCTACTACCATAACCTTGTTCGTTATCCTGGCATCTCTCTCTCTCTCTCTCTCTCTCTCTCTCTTTCTCTAAAAGTATTTGTTTAAAAAATTGTAGTATATATCTAGATTTTCAAAATTTAGCAGGACAATGCTGATTTCTATAAATATAATCATTCTTGGCGGTGCAATGTCACTTATGTGTTCGATATGTTTGTAGCTGTTTATGAAAAATATTTATTTTCATCATAGAATTTGCAGTATATATATTATTTTTTTTAAATTGAACCATCGTTAACCTTTACAAATTATATCTGATAGTTATTATTGTATTGTATCAGTGGTATCCATGTTTGTGCTACTGCTCGAACGTATGATATGTTTGCGGCTGAATACAATAACGACATTGTGAAAGGATGCAAGTTTGTCGTATTGAACGTAGGGTTTTATTTATTTTTTATTTCTTTTCTTTTTATTATTAATAATAATATTTGCTGTGGGAGTGTTGACGGGCCTTCATCAAATAATGGCCCGGAGCATGTGGTGGAGAATGGCCCGGGCCCACACATGGAGAAATGAGGGTTTGGATTGAATGCTCCCCCAACTCTAATACCTAACTTCATCTTTTCAGCCCAAAAGGCTTAGCTGTAATGGGCCACCGGGGCCCATTTTTACGTCCTAGGTTTAACGGAATTTTTTATGCACTATTATAAAGGCAAAAAATAAATAAATACTAGTCGGTCGAGCACACTTCATGTGTGTGCAAACAAAAACTAAAATATAATATAATTACATATTTAAATTTTGAATGCAAAATTAGGGTATTTATTGAATTTCAGTAATTACTTAAAATGTATTTTAGTAAATTCATTAAGAAAATTGTTTTAAAAAAAATTAAATTAACAGATAAAAAAGAAAGAAAAAGGTTAAAAGAAATGATGAAAGTGGCTTGAAAAAATATATATTGATAGAGGAGAGAGAGAGAAAGAGAAAAGAAAGAAATCAAAAACATGTGAATAGTGGAAGACGAGAGATAAGAGAGAAACTTTAAATATGTCAGAGAGCAAATAGACCAAAAGTAGTTATTAGACCCTCCAAACACTTTTTAATAGCATGGATATATATATTTTTTTGAAATAATTTTCTTTAAAGAAAATTGAATTATAACCCATAAAACGAGATAAGCATTAATTGAGATTTAGCCACTTGTGATGAAGAAAATAGTGACTTTCAGGACAAACATCCGAAGAAGGGTGGACCTCTCGTAATAATATTTTATGTCGTAGCTGATAGATCGTATCGAATGATTAAACAAACTGATCGATAAAAAATATATCCAACTATTCAATACACTGTATTCATAGTATCATTTATAGAACAAGCCCTTGTGCATGTCACATGATTTCCATCCTAAGACAGAGTATCTGCCCAAGAAATGCTAAAACAATGACCACCCCCTTGCTAGAGGGCCTTCATAGGAAAGTAATGTACATTGAACCTCAATTGTTTTTTTTTTTTTTTCCAGTTTCTTGGACGAAGTAGGGACAAAAAAAAATTGAAGAAGAAGAAAAATAACTTCACACGACGTTGTTTGTTTTCGATGTTTTTGAAATAAGTTATGATATATATATATATATATATATATATAAGGAAAACTGAGAAGTATTACTTAGAAAAATAGTTGTAGAGACATCCTAAAGTGTCGCTATAAATAATTTTTGTAACGCTGAGATTATTAATCATGAGCGTCGTGCAATTGGATTACCTTCAATAGATTATTTTGACACTTATAGAATCACAAAATTCATTCTAATTGAAGATCTGTCAGGCTTATTGGGACATTTTCTATAAAAATGTCACAATCAGTATACAATTGATACATTTTATAAAAATATCTCGTTATATATGTATTACATTAGATTTTTTTCTTTTTATAGTGAAGTTTTGAAAATAATCTTACGTCAAACATTATTTTAACTTTAAATATGGTCTTGACTTGGGAGGATCTTGGAAAATTTGGCTAAGGCCTCATGACAATTCAACGAAAAAGGGCCAAACAAAAAGTTCTCTATCCCTTATCTTGATTTTGGTTTGTATTTCCAAAAACCATTTTGGTATAATATTATTGTTATGGCCTTATATTTTTCACTTGAAAGGGTGCATTCCTAACTTTATAACACGTTAATGTACCCTTTTTTTTTTGTGCCTTTAGCATGAATTATCATGTCAATTATGGTTGGAGCCTATTCATGTGCCAATACAGAAGATTTCTAATATTAAATTCATATGAGTTTCAAGATTTTATTGTATATATTGGGGTGGGCACCAGTTACATGAAAATTAGGCCCCCTTTTTCTTTATGCTATTAGCTTTTTTAAACCCTCACCACATACAACATGTGCAAGGTTCAGATATTTTTTTTTTCTGTCATGTCACTTGAAAACTGCAAATTTTATTTCACAAATGTCATAAAATTGCTCTGCCTTTCTCTTCTTCAAGACTTTGTGATTACGAAAACGTTACGCTAGGATATATTATTATATTTAAAATATTCAGTTATTATTATTATTATTATTATTATTATTATTCACAATGATGAAGACCCGTAATGCAAAATAGTCGATATAAAATTATAAAAATACAGATAAGGATGGAGGCAGAAATTTTATTTGGGAGATGAGATCAAATGTCTATAAAATATTAAACGGAGTTCCAATGACCCCCCCTCCCCCCCTTTTTTTTTGAGCTTTTATATGATCTTTTTCACCTTTATGTCTAAATGTGTCGATACTATTAGATACGTACTGATTAAATGAATGTGGGCACTTTTGAAATTTTATTTTATTTATTTTATTTTCAATTGAGGGGCTGAGAAAAATATAAATTTAGACAAATCCCACAAATCCAACTCCAGCAATTAATTTAATTATTTATTTCCTAGTAAATAAAATAATATTTGACTTTAACTTTTATAGTCTCCGACAATATTCGTTTGATAACGGCATGCACAGCCGTTAATTAATCTGGATGGCATTAATGAAGAGCAAATCAGTCTCAATTTTCAACTCTAATCTTGATTATCCAAGACTGATTACGTAATTAAATCCCAGGGGCTTTTTTAGAGTTACAATTTTTTTTTTTTTATAAAATTAAAAGCCTACAATATCACACAGCATCAACATGTGAAACCGTAGCCCTAAAAGGAGACCTGCAGGCCCATCCCATTAACCTCGCATTATTTTTCTTTAAATTTCTTTTTTTTTTTTCAATTAAATGGGTCGTTTTCTAAAAAAAAAATAATCAATTTTTTTTTATGGGTTCGATAAATTCCACTGTTAAAAAAATGATAATAAACATGCGGAATGATATCATTAGAAAAATAACTTAAGATTCTGCAAAAAGAAAAATAACTTAAGAGATCAAAAGTGACATACTTATATTCAAAATCATAGGGAGAAGTTTCTCAATAATCAAATTGCTGCGACGAGAGTATCAGAAAATGTTAATGGTGACAATGAAAACAATTGTCACAATTGACACTACAGAAAAAACGCCGGATTCCGGCTGAATTATTCTGGGGGAAATCCAGGGGAAAATTTCCCCCGATTTTTTATTGAATTTTTTAAATTAAAAACCGGGAGAAATCCGGGGGAAAATTTCCCCTGGTTTTTTTTTTAAATTTTTTAAATTAAAAATCGAAGAAAATTCCGGGGGAAAATTTTCCCCGGGTTTTTTTTTTGAATTTTTTAAATTAAAAACCGGAGGAAATTCCGGGGGGAAATTTCTCCCGACTTTTTTTTTGAATTTTTTTTATTGAAAATCGGGGGAAATTCTGGGGGAAATTTTTCCCCGTTTTTTTTTTGAATTTTTTTAATTAAAAATGTAATATTAGTATATAATAGGTAAAACAATAAACAAAATTGGAAGTAGCTCAATGGCAAGGTATTAGTCTTGTATCCAAGAGGTCCCAAGTTCAAGTTCATACAAGAGCAATTTTTTTTTAAAATTAAAACCGGGGGAAATTTCTGGGGAAAATTTCCCCCGATTTTTTTTTTGAATTTTTTTTAAAAAATCGGGGGAAATTCGGGGGAAATTTTTCCCATTTTTTTAATTAAAAACGTAATATTTACACATATTAAGCAAAACAATAAACAAAGTTGGAAGTAGCTCAATGGCAAGGTATTAGTCTTGTATCCAAGAGGTCTCAAGTTCGAGTCCATACAAGAGCAAAAAATAATTTTTTTAAATTAAAATCGGGGAAAATTTCGGGGGGAAAATTTTCCCCGGTTTTTTTTTTTGAATTTTTTTTTAAAAACCGGGGGAAATTTCCCCCGATTTTTTTTAATTTTTTTTAAAATTAAAAACTCAATATTTATACGTATTAAGCAAAACAATAAACAAAGTTGGAAGTAGCTCAATGGCAAGGTATTAGTTTTGCATCCAAGAGGTTCCAAGTTCGAGTCCATACAAGAGCAAAATTTTCTTTTTTTTTTTTTATTAAAATCGGGGGAAATCCGGGGGAAAATTTCCCCAAAATTTTTTTTTGAATTTTTTTTTAAAAAATCGGGGGAAATTTCCCCCGATTTTTTTTTAATTTTTTTAATTAAAATCGTAATATTAATATATAATAGGCAAAACAATAAACAAAGTTGGAAGTAGCTCAATGGCAAAGTATTAGTCTTGAATCCAAGAGGTCCCAAGTTAGAGTTGGTACAAGAGCAAATTTTTTTTTTTAAATTAAAAACACTCTTTGGGGAAATATATTTATATAATAGATACTATATTTTCACTATTGTTATTTATATTATCTTTTAATTATGTTTAATATATTTATAGGTATACATATATTTATATTGTATATATATGTTTATGTAGTATATAGAATATATATATATATTTATATGATATCAATATTATCTTTTAACTATTATTATTTATATTATCTTTTAATTATGTATATAATATACTTATAGGTATACATATGTCTATATAGTATATATATGTTCATATGGTATATAGAATATATATATTTATATACTATCAATACTATCTTTTAACTATTATTATTTATACTATCTTTTAATTATGTATAGAATATACTTATGAGTATACATACGTCTATATAGTATATATTTTTTCATATAGGATATAGAAAATATATTTATATAATATCAATACTATCTTTTAACTATTATTAATTATATTATCTGTTAATTATGTATATAATATACTTATAGGTATACATATGTCTATATAGTATATAGAATATATATGTTTATATAATATCAATACTATCTTTTAACTATTATTATTTATACTATCTTTTAATTATGTATAGAATATACTTATGGGTATACATATGTCTATATAGTATATATTTTTTCATATAGGATATAAAAAATATATTTATATAATATCAATACTATCTTTTAACTATTAATTATATTATCTGTTAATTATGTATATAATATACTTATAGGTGTACATATGTCTATATAGTATAGAGAATATATATGTTTATATAATACCAATACTATCTTTTAACTATTATTATTTATACTATCTTTTAATTATGTATAGAATATACTTATGGGTATACATATGTCTATATATTATATATTTTTTCATATAGGATATAGAAAATGTATTTATATAATATCAATACTATCTTTTAACTATTATTAATTATATTATCTTTTAATTATGTATATAATATACTTATACGTATACATATGTCTATATAGTATATAGAATATATATGTTTATATAATATCAATACTATCTTTTAACTATTATTATTTATACTATCTTTTAATTATGTATAGAATATACTTATGGGTATACATATGTCTATATAGTATATATTTTTTCATATAGGATATAGAAAATATATTTATATAATATCAATACTATCTTTTAACTATTAATTATATTATCTGTTAATTATGTATATAATATACTTATAGGTGTACATATGTCTATATAGTATAGAGAATATATATGTTTATATAATACCAATACTATCTTTTAACTATTATTATTTATACTATCTTTTAATTATGTATAGAATATACTTATGGGTATACATATGTCTATATATTATATATTTTTTCTTATAGGATACAGAAAATGTATTTATATAATATCAATACTATCTTTTAACTATTATTAATTATATTATCTTTTAATTATGTATATACTATACTTATACGTATACATATGTCTATATAGTATATAGAATATATATGTTTATATAATATCAATACTATCTTTTAACTATTATTATTTATACTATCTTTTAATTATGTATAGAATATACTTATGGGTATACATATGTCTATATATTATATATTTTTTCATATAGGATATAGAAAATATATTTATATAATATCAATATTATCTTTTAACTATTATTAATTATATTATCTTTTAATTATGTATATAATATACTTATTCGTATACATATGTCTATATGGTATATATATATATCTATATAGTATATAGAATATATATGTTTATATAGTATCAAACTATATTTTAACTGTTATTATTTATACTAGATTTTAGTATATATAATACATGTGTTTATATAGTATAAATACTATATTTTAATTATTTATAATACATTTATTTTAGTTTTTAAAATTGAAAGAAAGAATGTTAAAATAAGAATAATCAAATAAATATATAATAAATACAAAACAAGACAAAATAGAATACAACTTCCAGCAATAGCCTGGTGGTGAAGAGTTGGTTATCCAACCTTGAGGTCACGAGTTCGAATTCCATCAATTACAAATATTTCCATATTTTGGGAGTTACTATTCCAACGGTGACGGCGGTGGCGGTCCGGTGGGGCGACGACGGCGGGGCGGGCGGCGCCGGCGGTCCAGCGGAATTCCAGCGGAAATTTCCGCCGGAATACCGCTGGTCCGTCATTCCGGTGGAATAGTCCGGCTGAAATGTCCGCCGGAATTCCGCCGGACCGTCTTTCCGCCGGAAATTTCCGCCGGAATTCCAATCCGGCAGAAAAATCCGGCGGAAAGTGGCAATCCGGGGCCATTTTTTCCGGCGGACACGATTCCGCCGGATTTAGCGTTTTCTGGCGGAAATTCCGCCTGATTTTTCCCCCGATTTTGGCCTT